>CM046453.1:28822777-29105075 GCA_025506515.1 Flaveria trinervia | reverse complement strand
TCGCCAAACTCTACATCTGATGATGCCATTTCTCATGCTGGATATCCCAAGGGCACAACTGATCTATCCTTTGCCCATCATGGATATCAGGCAATCTGAGTGCCTCCACTATAATGAAGAAACATTTCCATGACGCTGAACGCCTAATTTTTCACATGGTAAATGTATGTTTGGCTCCTAAGACTTCTTCTTGGGATCAAATGTCGACAAAGTGGCAGCAGGTAATGTATTCTATTCTTGAGCAACAGCCTTAAATTTTTCAGAAATAATATTTTTCGAGCTCAAGGATATGGCTCAAAAAATAACTGCTAACCGTTGGATATTATTCCGCGTTCATAATGGCCATCTTACAAACCAGCTTCAAGCTGAGGGACTTGTTGGCCTGGGAGTCCCTGCTACGGCTGTTCTGCCTGAAGTATACTCCCGCACAACTCTGACCACACACTCAAATTGGCTGCCAAGCTGCGCAAACCCACGCAGCTGGAACCCACAGCCACCACCTCCAAATCAAAAGTCCCCACCAAACCCACCAAAAAGAAACCCAAAATGGCTACTCAGGGAATTGAGTCCCCTGAGGATGCCCCTGCAACACAAACGCAGGAGATATCCACTGGTCAACACCCCCTAGTGGATATAAGGACTCTTCCAGCCATAGCCGCTCAGGATTCCTCTCAACGGAGCCTGAGAACCCACACAAGGGGTACCCACACATCTGGGATCTTCCTCACTTGAGGGGATTGCCATTGAAGAGCACCTTCCTCCCCAGGTGCACACTGCTTCTATCCGTTCACCCCATGCAACCGCCCCTCACAGCCCAACATTGATTGTTGCACAAGTGCTGACTCTATTGCACTCTCACCCCCTCCCCAGATACCACTTACTACTGGGAACACTCTACCATTGACGGGAGGAACAAAGTGCAATTGAGAACCCACAACATGGGGTTTACCACTTCTATCTCCGGTGTAGATAGGGAGATTAGAATATCTAGTGAGGCTGCCACCTCTTCTAAATCAACACATGATCAGACTGAGGCTGGTAACATTGCTAAGACCTCACTAGAGGCAACAGCTGATGATGGACATAGTCCTGAGGCTGGAAGTCCCCAGTACCAAGACAAAGGGGCACATGCTACAACTGGTCTACACCCAGTGCATGTACATCCTGCTCCAAGCAGGAGTTCAGGTATTCAGCTTCTGCTGATGATGACCTGGGCTTTTTCTACGATGTTCTTGCCCAGAACACAATCCTTGAGGAGGAAGTCAGTAGGCTGCAAAACCTACTTGACCAACTCTCACAAGGGGAAGACCATCTGCCTCCACCAACCCACGATGGCACCTTCAGTTGAAGGTTCCCCAAACACTGAGCCACTCCAAACACTCAGCCACCTGCCTCTGCTTCTGGCACTATTTCTCAGGACAGAACCCTCCTGAGCAATAGTTGCTGTCCTTCAAAATTCCTTCCCTCTTATCACACCCATATCACTAACATTGTGATTAAAGCCATTGATGAGAGGCTTTCCTCATTTACAACCATGGATTGATGCTGCTGTGTGCAAAAGACACTTTCTGCGTACAAACCCCCACCACCAATGCATCCAAAAAGGGGGAGAGTACTGCAGTGAAAGAAAAGAAGAGGAAAAGAACAGAGGATGAGAAGGCCCAAGAGCAAGCCCAAGAGTTGGAAAAAGAAAAGCAACAACTGATCACCTATAAACGAAGAAAATGCTGATGATCAACCTACTGCTGAAGAAAATCCTTGGAAGAGGGTAAAAGATGCTGATGATACACACAGCCGATCCATGGATAAAATCATTGAGCAACTCTTCAGGCAAGGTTTTGATACAACCACATTAGATAGTGAAATCAGGAGGTTGGAAGTGCAGGAGATTCAAACCCGATGGGCTGGGTATGATGCCCTTAAAAAGGAGAGATTGGAGATCATGATCCGTTTTATTGCCAAATACTTGGGAAGATCTTTGATGGAGATTCGCGCGTGGACCAGAGACAGTATTCTGGCTATAGCCACCAGAATCTGTCTGTCTGAGCAATTCCACAAGGGGATTATCATTGAAGCCCTTGATGAGGCTGGGGCTGTAAAAGGTTTGAAATGGCAAAACTTACAAAGGCTAAACTCACAACAAAGATGCTGGAACAACCTTCCCTTCCACCCACCCAAGCACAACCTACCCCTCAAATCTCCAAACCAATCTCAAAGCCCAAATCCAAACACCCAATCACAACCCACAAAACCAACTCCCTCACCATCTAAACCAATAGCCGATGATGCACCTAAGAAGAAGAAGAGAAGGGTGTTGAGGCTAGAAGAAGAAGAAGAAGAGGATGATGTGGAAGAAGATAGGATGCCTCTGTCTGCAGTCCTAACACTGGCAAAAGCCAAACCTATGCCCATCACTCCCACCTCACAGATGGATGTTGTGAGAGTAAAAATTGAAGAAGAGGTGCAGCAAAAGCTTCATGATGATGAAATGCTGAAAAGCATTGACAAAACCTATGCTGCCTCCTCATCAATTATCAGCATGAAGAAAGAAGCTCTGAGATTGTACACTCTCGCTAACACATTTCAATATCAGAAGGAAAGGGTGAGATTATGGGGCCTGATCCGAGGGTGGCTCACAGGATTGTAAAGAAAGAAATTCCTTCGAGATACAAGGGTCAAGTAAAGAGGATCGTAGATGAAGAGATCACAGTGGCCCTTGTAGTATCACCCTGGGAGATTGTCGAAGATTTCAAGAAAGCCTACGAGACTAAACACCACCCCAGAAGATGCTAGAGAACAGAATTATCAAAAAGGGGTTAGTCTACAAGAGGCTTGAGAACTTCAAACAGAATGAGCTCAGTCTGCTACTCGAAGGGAATCATCCTGATGAGTTTGCATATAGAAAAATTACAACTGTTGAGCTCAAAAATGGCAAACAGGCCAAGTACATCTCAGAGCTGTATGGGCGAGAAGGATTGTTTGATGGTGAAGCCGAGAACCTGACCATGGAAGAACAAATCATGTTTCTCAGAGCCTACACCAGAGAATCCTATAGGCTCATACACGGGAAGTAGATCTCATGAATGGGATAACAACTCTGTGTCTAGTTCCCCAAAACAGAGTTCCCATTCATATCTTGCCAAACAAATTTAAGACTTCTTCCCAGGCCGAGCATATATGGGTTATCTTCTCTACTGATCAAGAAGGAAAAAGACCAACCTTTTGCCAACAATAAGTGGGATGATAAATAAATTAGAGGTTTTGGCTGCATTGGTTCAGGGGGAGTTTGTTGGACCAAAAGAACCAATGAGCCAAGATCAGAAAACCTCTAAGTCCCACATGGTATCACAACAACTGCTGAAAGCTTCATCAGAAGTTTGACAAGTGCTGAAGACTTCAACAGCTGAAGATCAAGTGCTGAAGACTTCAACAGCTGAAGAACTAAAGTGCTGAAGTACAACAGCTGAAGAACACAAGTACTGAAGCTGAACAGCTGAAGAACACAAGTGCTGAAGCTGAAAGACCAAAGTACTGAAGTACAACAGCTGAAGAGTTTACAAGTGCTGAAGATCAACAACTGATGTACAAAGTCTGAAGACAAAGACTGAAGACATCAGCTGATGATATCTACTGAAGTCATCAGCTGATGAAACATCTGAAGTTCAAGTCTGAAGACCAACTATTGAAGTTTCAGTAGTTTGTCACAACAGCTGAAGAGTACTTCTCAGTAGTTGTGATATCAGTAGTTTTATATTTTACTTTCAGTAGTTTTGTAAACGACTAAGAGCTTGTTCTTAGTCGTTGTAGTTTCAGTAGTTTTATGTTTTTTTAGTAGTTAAACACTGATAACACTTAGCATTTTTGTAAGGAGATGTCAGCTGTTTTGACATCTTCAGTAGTTGTGTTTCAGTTGTAATAAATCTGTTAGATGTCACTATCAAGTGACATCAGCAGACGTCACATCTCTATATAAGAGATGTCGACCTAATTGTAATTGTGACATTCTGTTACCACGAAAGCGAATATTGAATGAAATATATTTGCAGAAATCTCTCTCTATAACCGTCTTTGTTCTTCATTGAATATCGTTTGTTCTTGTGAATCGACTAATTCATTGTTTGAATTCCGCTGCTATACTCTTCAATCAATCAAACATAGATCACTGATCCTAACAAAGAAGAAGCCTGAATCCCCTGCTGAACCTCAGGATGAATCAGAACAGCCTGAGGATGTGCAGCCAGAGGATGCTCAATCAACTCCAACTTCAGTAGCTCCTCTAGCATCAGGAAGACCCATCTTGTGATGGACATACACCACAAATCCAGAAAGGTGGCATGTTATTAGAGATCAAGGCATTGAAGACATCTATACATACAAAGATATGTTTCAGTTGCCTCTGCATGATCTCTTTGACATGAGAAGACACTTTAACAGCCTGAAAGATCCTGATCATCTTACGAAGAAAGGAATGGTAATCATCCTAATGAAGACTGTTAATATCTGAAGTTTTTCTAAGTGTTTTGGTAGCATCACCTAGGGGGAGTTTGTAGAGATTAATGAAGAGGCTGATGCAACCTAAACATCTTTAGTCTTTCCTGCATGCTGCACAAGTGCATTAAAGTGGAATGCTTTGGAAGTTTCACATGTGCAACAGAAATACTCTAAGTGTGAAATCTTCCGAAGCCAAGACCAACATCTTCCGAAGCCAAAGATGAAGTCTTCCGAAGCTTCAGAGACAAAGTCTTCCGAAGCTTCAAGTTCATGAAGACAGATTTCTTCCAAAGACGTTTAGTAACATGCTTTATCTGATGTACTGTTCCATAAAGCTGGATACCTTTCCGCTGCAACTCTGCAAGTCCCCAACTAACAAGGTTTGGTGAAAAGGTCCATGCTTTTCTTAACTGTACATTAAGGTCTAGAGTCTGTAACTTTCTACTTTATGTACTTTATCCTTTTTGTAATAGATAAGGATGTGAGCTATGGCATGTCATAGTCCAGCTGGCTTTCAAAGTATAGCCGGCTGTAGGATGTTGTATAAGTATCTCATGTTCTTGTATCTTTTATTTATGCTTTGTAACACTAATAATAGAACATAGAGAAAGCAATATACCGCATTCTTGAAAACCAAACACTTGTGCTCTTTGTGTTATATCTCATATACTACTTGTGTTCTTAGTATGATCACTTGGTTAATCCAGTTTACTGTTTGATCTAAGTTTAGTTTATCTCCTCTTTGTGTTGTTGTGTTATAACTCATACCCTTCAATGATCCTGCAATGATGTCATCTACATACACTTGTAATAGCATTAGGTCATTCACTATCCTCTAATGAAGAGAGTTCCATCTATAGTACCCTTCTGTATCCATGCTTGTAGAGATACCAAGATAGAGTCTCATACCACTCACTTGGTGCTTGGTGCAGCCCATATAGAGCCTTATCAAGCTTGCAGACATAATCAAGATGATCAGGATCTGCAAAACCAGGTGGTTGTTTGACATACACCTCTTCATCAATCACCCCCTATAGAAAAGCACACTTGACATCAAGTTGATAGAACTTAAGTTCTTGGATGCCATAAATCCCAAGAATAACCTCACAGCTTCGGTCTTGCTACAGGAGCAAGACATCAATGTAGTCAATCCTTCTTCTTGTGTGTATCCTTGAACAAGTAGTCCATCTTGTTTTTTATGACAATGCCACTATCATCTTTCATATTCCTAAACACCCATTTGGTTCCTATAGTACTCTTCCCATAAGGCAGAGAACATAGGTTCCAAACATTTTGTCTTTTGAATAGAAGTAGCTCCTCATGCATAGCTTCAACCCAACTTCCATCCTTTAGAGCCTCATCAATTTTCTTAGGCTCTATGTGGGATAAGAAACAAGAGTGAAGACAAACATTTGCATCATGGGTTTTTCCTCTTGTCTTTACCTCTGTGTCAACATCTCTAATGATGTTTGTGGTAGGATAAGACTTGTGGATCCTTAGCTGAGGGATCATAGCAAGGTGCTAAGAGAGATCTAAATTAGAAAAATTTAGATCTGGCATTGATGTTTCTCCCACCACATCACCACACTTATAAAGAGAGACTTGATCTAATGAGTGTGTGACATCATTGATGTTGTCATCAATGGAGTGGTTATCAACATCAAGAAATTCTTGATCACTATCACCACCACCATGTTCATCAACATTTGAAACTTCTTCCTTTGAATTGTGTACCTCTAAGTTGGAATTTGAAGGTACTTCACAGGCATCAGCATGATTTGTCATTGATGTGCTA
Organism: Flaveria trinervia; assembly: GCA_025506515.1. Taxonomy (NCBI): domain Eukaryota; kingdom Viridiplantae; phylum Streptophyta; class Magnoliopsida; order Asterales; family Asteraceae; genus Flaveria; species Flaveria trinervia. Next base: position 29,098,789 of record CM046453.1, on the reverse strand, counting down.
CTAGAAGCTTCATTTGCAAGATTAGTTACCACTGGAGCTAAAAATATGTAGCTTGAAGGTCTTCTTAGCTCAAATCTTGGATCAGGATCACCTGGAGGTAAGATATTTATAGATCGTGAAACATTCTCACAAGATTTGTTAAAACAGTTGGTAACTAAATCACGATCAAATAACCAATTAGGACCAGAACCAGTTACTGGGTGTGTGTTCATTGAAAGTCACATTGGCTGACTCCTCAACAATTCTATTTTTGAGATTGTATACTCTATAAGCCTTAGCTTTAGAAGAGTATCCAATGAAGTGTCCATTATCTGATTTCTGAGCAAATTTGGCAATTTGTTCTTTCCGTATTCAAGATGGTGCAAGGACATCCAAATGACCTGAGAAAACCAACGAAAGGTTTCCTCTTATGCCAAAGTTCATAAGGAGTCTTGCCATGAGTCTTAACCACTAAAACTCTATTTTTCACATAGCAGATAGTGTTGACTGGCTCATCCCAGAAGGTGATGGGTAGCTTAAAGTCAGAAAACATGGTTCTTTCAGCTTCAATCAGTGTCATGTTTCTCTTCTCAGCAACACCATTTTGCCGAGGAGTCCTCGGAGCACTGTATTGTCTTGTAATACCCTTTTCGTCACAGAATGTATCAAGGATTTGGTTCTTAAATTCAGTTCCTTGATCACATCTTATGGTTTTGACCTTGTCATCACATTGATTCTCAATGTTTAAGATGATCATAATCTCAGGAGTCTCATCCTTAGTTTTAAGGAAAAAGACCCAAGTGAATCTTGTAAAGTCACCTGTGATCACCAAACAATAAGAGGTATTTCCTAAACTCATTATACTGGTAGGGCCAAGAGATCCATACGTAACAAGTGTAGGGGTGTAGTGATGGAGTTTCTTTCTTTAGGCTTGTGAGATACCATATGTTGCTTCCCTTTCAGGCATGGAACACAATGATCATCACTTGTAAACTCTTTCTTTGACATTCTAGTTACCAAATCACTTTTAATCAGTTTATTCATGTTTTAAAGTTTACATGGCATATTCTTTTATGCTAAAGGAAAGACTCATCACTATTAGCTTTAGATAGAAAGCATGAAACTTCTCCTAAGGGAGATGTTTCATGCAAATCCATCTTGTAGATGTTCCCTCTCCTGGGGGCTATGAGCCAGATATGCTCATGAGGATTGATCACCCCAAGCTTGAGAACAATGCACTCATGCTTAGTAAAAAGCATGTTATGAATCTGATCACAAAATTGGGATACACTCAAAAGATTGTATCCAAGCTCCTTGACAAAATTTACCTTCTCAATGCTGAGCTTACCATTTGTGACCTTTCCCCTTCCAGAAGTGTAACCTCATTGATCTCCTCCAAAGGAAACTGGCCCTCCATTAATTCTTTCAATGTTTTGGAGTAGAGACCTATTGCCTGTCATGTGCCTGGAACAAGCACAATCAATGATGCAGATATTTTGTTTCTCTTGAGCTATTCCTACACAAAAAAATGATTAGTTACATTTGGAAAACCAAGCCTTATTGGGTTTGGGCTTAACAAAAGAAGTATAAGTTAATGAAACACTAATAGATCCTATAGTTGTGCTTTGAGGATATTTTGCTGTTGTTGATGGAGAACTTTCAGTCACTTGGTCTTTTTTTTGACTTCCACACGACCTTCGGAAGTTTGGACTTGACCTTCAACACTTTGTAAGCTAACACCGCTACAGACTTCAGTGCTTTGGAAGTATTCCTTTCTCCCGAGACCAAATTTTCTTCCGAAGGCAATTTTCCACTTGCCTTCTTCTTCACTTTGGAGCTTTCGAAGGAAACAGATTTTCCTTCCGAAGCTGAATTCTTCTTGGAGCTCTTGGAAGTATCTGTCTTCATCACGTGAAGAGTACCTCTTGGATTGTATGGACAATGCTTAGCAAGGTGAGAAGTACTCTCACACATAACAAATGACATCATTTTCTTCCTAATAGCCTTTTTCTGAGAACAAAGCTAACTTTGATCACTTCCCTCCTCCATCTTCATCTTTGTAGATGGGGAGACAGTTTTTTTGGGCTGAGAACTATTCTTGGAGTTGGATGGTTCAGGCTGTGTAGCAGTGGTACACAACAGATCAACCTTCTTCTTGATGCTGAGATGATTTGAACATAAACCAGAACTCTTGGTAGAAGAGTTTAGGTTGATCTCTTCACTCTTAACCATTTCAAATCCTATAGAGATAAAGACTTATTTATGCTTAGAGTCAAAAATGGCCTTGATCTCTTGAGCCCTCTTAGCTTTTCTCTTGCTCTTTCTCATCAAGTTCTTCCTTAAGACTTTGTCATCACAGGCTTCTTGCTATCCTCAAAAGGATAGTGACCCTTCATAGAATCCTCCTCTTCACTCTTCTCAGAGGAATTCTTCATTATCACTTCTTCATCCTCTTCACTCAAGGGGTCCATAAGAGGAAGCTCATCTTCACAAGTTCCATATGTTGGTGATCTTACAAACAAGATTGTATGTGGAGGAGCTATCTCACCAAGATCCCAGTCCCTCCTTGTTTTGATAACAAACTTTTGCTTGCAAGGATGAGGATATGATGTTCTTGAAGGTCTCTTCTTTAAGAACACATTTTTCTACCCTAGATTTGCTAATCACAAGCTCAGCTTGCCATTCAGTCAACTTAGTTATGAGATCCTTGATTTGAGTCCTATAACTTGTATGCTTATGTTTTAGAACTGAAATGGTTTTCTCTAAGTTTTCTATCTTTAATTTATAATTATTTTCAAGCTTTTTGAAATCAGATTTTAAAATGTTCAAGGACTCAAGATCAGATCTCATCTCTTAGTTATAGGACATGTATATGTTGGCTTTAGCAATACATTCAAGAGTACAGAGATGTTCCAATTCCTTGGCAAGATCATAGTTAGCTATCAATGCTTGGTTTGGAGATGCATCTTCTACCTAAAAGCTCCAGTCAAAGCTTCCTTCTTCAACAGCAATTGCAGCTTGTTGCTTTGGCTTCTCATTCTAGGTGGCTTTTATAGTATAGTTTGGTCAGGACTATGCTTGGACACTATTTTTTCTTGATTCCTTGCACTCTCTAGCAAAGTGTCCTATCAGGTTACAGTTGTAACACTTAACTTTGCTCTTATCCAACCCAAACTTTCCATTAGCTGTATTGCTGGGAAACTTCCTTCCTGTCTGCTTATAGAACTTCTTAGCTCTATGAGTGAGAAGAGTCATTTGTTGGAATATCTCCATATACTCCAAATCATCTGGATGGATACAGTCTAGGTCTTCAAGGGTGAATAGAAAGCTACCATAACATTAAATAGAAGACACAAAAGCTTGAGAAGAACTTGTCTCTTGGAATAGGCTTCCTTGAGTATAGTTCTCCCTTGGTGTCTCTTGGAAGGTAATGAAAAGACCCTTTTGTGAGGTTTTAGGGTAGCATATGTGATGATGTTGGGGTTCTATGCCATCCCTTTCAGTCACATGAAGGGCAGAACCCATTTCATTATTCGAGTTACAAAAGGAACTTTGTAACTCGAATAGGCTTGAGAAGAACTTGTCTCTTGGAATAGGCTTCCTTGAGTATAGTTCTCCCTTGGTGTCTCTTGGAAGGTAATGAAAAGACCCTTTTGTGAGGTTTTAGGGTAGCATATGTGATGATGTTGGGGTTCTATGCCATCCCTTTCAGTCACATGAAGGGCAGAACCCATTTCATTATTCGAGTTACAAAAGAACTTTGCATGTTTATCTCCAGCTGGTATCCATTGAGAATGCCATACAACTCAGTCAAAGTGATAGTCTTAAGGTTCTCAGTCCTCTTGATAAAAACACAATCATGTGTCCATTGCCTAGGAAGAGACGACATGAACTTCCTTACTATATCCCTATTCACAGAGTTACTCCTTCTTGAATGTAAAATTTTGAAGGTAAAATTTTCAAAGTATTTTTATGGTAAATTTTAAAACTGTTGCTTTAGGAGATCCTTCTTGTTCTCATTGGCTTTAATGGAACCCTCATACATCAGTTTCAATGCATCCCACAACTGCTTAGCTATTTTGCATTTCTTGAAACCTCTGTATACAGAGTTTGGAAGAGCAGTCTGAAAGGCTGTCATGGTGTTTTGATCGATTTCTACTCTCTTTCTATCTTTATCTGAGTAGTCAGCCACATCTATTGGCATCATACCACCTCTAGCAATAGCTAAAGAGGTGTTTGGTATACAAGGTCTAGTGACAACAGATTCCGACATTCTTGAGTCTAGAGACTTGATAATGATGGGTTTGATAGAACACAAAGTAAACAAGTTCAACCTTTTAAACTTTCTAAAAAACGCAGCGGAAGTATAGAATTATTACATGTTTATAATGTGAAAAATCCATGTTCTTAGTGATGTTTTAAGATGAAAAACAAACCCAAATCATAAGGATCTTAAATATGTGAATGAACAAGCTATGAACACAAGTTAAGCAACATAAAATCACAGCTTCAATGAGCTGTGATTACTACCTTATTCCAGCCAAAATAGTTGACCAAAAAGGGTTGAAAATGCTTGTGAATCGGCCAAGACTTCAAGGAAGAAGCCCTCAAGCTTGTATACCCCAAGCCTCCTTGCAATCACCTTCTTGTTAGGAAGATTTACCACCAAAAAGCTTCAAAAACCTCTAAACAAGCTGCTAGAACCGTGGGTTTTGAGAGAGAGGAGAGAGGTTTTTTTATCTATTGCATGTCAAGAGATTGGATAGAGAGAATCATGAACAAGACTGTTAATGTGTGTTATGTTCAAGGAAAAAGGTCCAATCCCCTAACAAGGGGGGGCGGCCAAAATTTTTGTATTAAAAGGGTTCCCACCCTTTTTGATTGAACACATACACATAAGTTAAAATGTCTTGTAACTAGACATACAATTAACCATTTAATTGTATGTACAAGTTATATAACTTATACAATTAATCATATAACTTATAAGTTATAATCTCTCATTATTATTTGGTGTCATCTAACCAATTTAAATAACACATCAAATAATATTATTGAACAAAATATCCTAATAAGTTGTTCCCTCTCATATGCAACTATTTAGAAAACCATTTTCTAAATTGGTGTAAACATTTAATTGCGTGATCATATCATCAATTGAATATTAATTGGTGTTTGCTAAGCTTGTTATTGGTATAACCCGACTTGGATCATAATGTACTAACCACATCAATATTCTACGTGTCTTGGGCACACATAATCCAACAATCTCCCACTTGCCCAAGATTCATAGAAGATTGATGCAAGCAGTAAATACCGCCTAACAACGGTTTACTGCCCTTAATACGCATGACTTATAGCCATTCAATAACATCATCCATTTCAAATACCCTACTTGAAATGATTTAGGTGAATTAATCATCTATCCTTTTGTTACAGATGTCATGTTAAATCCAAGGACACAGAATGATCATTCCTTGTTGATTTAACTTAATCAGGCCTTAGACATCTAACTCTCAACGAATAAGAGGAACAAATTCCATCTTGACCACATACGTTTTTCACAAACACCTCGTGTCATACCTGAACATACCCTTATGTACTGTTCACTATTTCAGGACAGTGAAGAATAAGCTCAAGGTATAGCACTTGGTGAATATCAAAACCCAATATGTATCTCAGGTCTGAGGATACCAAACGATATTCACCTTTACTCAAATTTACTTATGATCTATCAATAAGATTCCATGTAATAAAATTTGAGATGCGGGTTAGTCCAGTATTTGTATCCCACAAATATCTATGAACCTTGGTAGCAACCCATTGCTCTGTATTCATCCTTATGAATATCAACCAATCCAAGTTCATAATAGTCTTATCCTCAATACTTGTTCCCACAAGTCTGAACGACTACGGACATTTAGAGTAAACAATTTACTCATGGATTAAACATGCTAGATTGGAACATTAATTGAAACATTATAACCAAATAATTTTATTCAAATAATAAAGAGTTCCACATATCCAAATACAAAATTTACAGATCAAATCCAATCACTAGAATATTGAAGTCCCATGGCACAAGTATGACCTTCATGCTTTGCCTTTTCAAGGAGCTTCGTGAGAGGATCCGCAATGTTCTGATCCGTGTGAACTTTGCGAATACATATCTTTCCCTTTTCAACTTCATCTCGTATGTAGTTGAATCTCCGCTCAATGTGCCTAGTCTTTTTATGAGCATGAGGTTCCTTGATTTGAGCAATCGCACCCTGGTTATCACAAAAGATCTCTAGGGGGTCCTGAATGGAAGGGACAACCGCCAGATTGGCAATGAATTTCTTTAACCATGCAGCTTTTTGAGCTGCCAATGAGGCGGCGACGTATTCTGATTCTATAGTTGATAGAGCCACCACATCCTGTTTGGAGCTTTTCCAAGAAACCGCTCCTCCATTCAGAATGAAAATATATCCCGATTCTGACCGAGAATCATCACGATCGGTTTGGAAACTCGCATCCGTGTAACCCTTTACAACGAGTTCCTCATCACCAGATCCATAGATTAAGAACATATCTCTTGTCCTCCTTAGGTACTTAAGTGTGTTCTTAACAGCCATCCAATGACTGCTTCTAGGATTTTGCTGGTAACGGCTTGTCATGCTTAAGGCGCATGACATGTCTGGTCGAGTGCATATCATCGCATACATGATGGATCCAATAGCAGATGCGTATGGGATAGCCTTCATTTTATCTTGCTCATCCTTTGAGCTAGGACATTGAGTCGTACTCAATATCGTTCCTCTTTGAATAGGTACGGTACCTTTCTTAGAGTTTTTCATCTTGAACCTTTTCAAGATTTTATCAATATACGCACTTTGATTTAAACCAATCAACCGTCTTGATCTATCCCTATAGATCTTTATTCCCAGAATATAGGCGGCTTCTCCAAGATCCTTAATGGAAAAACAACTTCTAAGCCAGGTTTTTATACCTTCCAAGGTTGGAATGTTATTTCCAAATAGTAGTATGTCATCAACATACAATACTAGGAAAGTTATTGTGCTCCCACTAGCCTTCTTATACACACAAGCCTCATCAGCATTTTTGATGAAGCCAAATTTCTTTATCTCCTCATCAAAACGATGATTCCAGCTTCTCGATGCTTGTTTCAATCGATAGATTGATTTCTTTAACTTGCATACTTTATTAGGATGTTTTGGATCGACAAAACCTTCAGGCTGAACCGTATAAACATCTTCCTTAAGATATCCATTTAGGAAGGCGGTTTTGACATCCATTTGCCAAATCTCATAATCATAATGAGCAGCTATGGCAAACAATATCCTTATTGACTTTAGCATCGCAACAGGTGAGAAGGTTTCATCATAATCAACCCCTTGAGTTTGAGTGAAATCCTTCGCTACAAGTCTAGCTTTATAAGTATCCAAGTTTCCATGCATATCGGTTTTCTTCTTGAAAACCCACTTACTTCCAACTACCTTGGAATTAAGAGGTGGTACAACAAGTTCCCAAACTGGATTGTCATACATGGATTGCATCTCAACGTTCATGGCCTCAAGCCATTTGTCACAATCCAAATTGGACACTGCATCATGGTATGTGGTTGGCTCATCTGAATCTACCACATAGCATCCATCCATGAAAAATCCGTATCTTTCAGGTGGATTACTAGTTATACCACTTCTACGAACGTTTTATGTGTATTGATCAACCACTTGATCAACTTCAACATCCTCATGTTGAGTGCGAGTTTCAACCAAACGTGCATCGGGTTGTGGTTCTTGATCTTCCTCAAGATCCACTATTCTACTGCTAGTTCATTCCATAAGGAACTTTGCTTCTAAGAACTCACCCTTTCTGGCAACAAACACCTTTTGTTCTAGTGGATCATAGAAATAATATCCCATAGAATCTCTAGGATATCCAATAAAGATACACTTGGTGGATCGGACTTCCATTTGTTTGGGGTGGGAGTCTTAACATAAGCCTCACAACCCCAGACCCTTAAGTATGATAGGGATGGAACTCTTCCATGCCATATCTCAAAAGGTGTCCTTTCCACCTTTTTGGTTGGGGCCATATTTAAAATACGGGCCGCGGAGAGCAAAGCGAAACCCCAAAATGATAAAGGTAATGTGCTTCTAGCCATCATAGATCGGACCATATCCAATAAGGTTCGATTCCTCCTCTCAGACACACCATTGTGTTGTGGTGTTCCAGGTGGAGTGAGTTGTGAGACAATCCCACAACTCCTAAGATGATCTTGGAAAGCATCACTTTGGTATTCACCTCCTCTATCGGTACGGAGAACTTTAATTGACTTGTTGAGTTGATTTTCCACCTCATTCTTGAATATTTTGAACATTTCAAAAGCTTAATCTTTGTGCCTTAATAAGTACACATACCCATAGCGACTATAATCGTCGGTAAAGGTAATGAAGTATCTCTCACCATTCCTAGTCATTGGCTTAAATGGACCACATACATCCGAATGTATGATTCCTAATAAATCTTTTGCCCTTTCGTTAGTTCCACTAAAGGGTGCCTTAGTCATTTTACCTTGTAAACAAGATTCACACACATCAAATGAATCACATTCATTTGATTTTAAAAGACCATTCTTTTGAAGAGTTTGTATACGTTTCTTGTTTATATGGCCAAGACGACAATGCCAAAGATAGGTATCACTCAAATCCAACTTGAGTTTTTTGGTGTTAGTATGGTACAATGAACTATTTAAAGCATTTTCATGAACCAATTCATAAATACCATTAATGGGTATAACTTTAAAATAGAACATATTATTTAAAGAAACATGAATATCATTTTCAATAAAAGATAAACATAATCATAAAGTCTTAATTGGGATACAGAAATAATGTTCCTAGTCAAACTAGGAGCATACAAAATATTCTTCAAAATAACATCCAAGCCACTTGGAAGTTTTAGGACGTAGTCCTCACGAGCTTCAACTTGGACTTTGGTTCTATTGCCCATGAAGAGGCTAACATCCCCTTGATTGAAGTCCCTACTTCTTTTGAACCCCTGCAACAAATTGCAAATATGAGTTCCACATCCGGTATCTAATACCCATGTGTTTGAAGATGTAACATTAAGATCAATATGAATCATGTATATTGTACCTGAGGTCTGCCCGGCATCCCTCTTGGCTTTCAACTCTTAGAGATGGACAGGACCATTTCTTGCCCAATGTCCAATCTCCCCACACTTGAAGCATGGGTCATTGGTAGCAACCTTTTGCTTCTTCTCTTGTGGTTTGGGTGGCACCCTTGCCACCCCTTTCCCCTTTCCCCAAACGGGTCCCTTACCCTTGGCAACCTTTGCCTTGGGTGCTGGATGAGGCCTTTTCTTGTTCCCACCTTCATTGATGGTGAGAACGGGTAAAACCCTTTTACCCATGGCCACCTCGGCCATTTTCAGCATTGAGTGAAGCTCACCAATGCTTTTGTCCTAAGCATTCATGTTGTAGTTCAACACGAATGTCTCGAACTTCTTGGTAAGGCCATTAAGAATCAAATCCGTGGCCAATTCCTTCGAGACAGGACAATCAAGCCTCTCGAGGCGGTCAATATGACTTTTCATCTTAAGTACATAAGATGAAACAGATTGGTTGTCGTCCATACGACATGCATGGAGTGCTCGAACCGTTTCGAAGCACTCAACCCTTGCTTGCGTTTGGAACGTTTCCTTCAGCTGGGTTATCATGTCATATGCTCGTGATGTTCATACTCCTTTTGGAGATCGGAGTCATGCTAGCTAGCATGAGACATGACACTTGGACAGAGTCCTCAGTGTACTTGAGCCAATCGTTGTAGGCCTCCTCATCATCCTCAGTAGGTTGATCGGGGTTAGGGTCGTCTAAAACATATGATCTTCTCTCTTGCTTGAGAACGATTCTCAAGTTTCGATACCAATCAATAAAGTTGTTATGATTTAGACGTTCCTTTTGGAGGATCGCTTGTAATGATTGGTTGGACGCGGATGAGTTATCGTGATTTTCATTGTTGGTGGCCATCTACAAAATTTAACAAAGATCTATTTTAGTATTTTCGATATTGTTATTTTTAATAATTAATGCCTTTTAAGGTCATTTTTATATTAAAGTCTAGAACCCAACGTTACATTTAATTGTGGTTAGGTGACCTTTATCCCATGATTTAAATTAATAAGGTGGTCAACATTTAACGATTGCAACCATTTGCAATTTCTAGAAATATGGGATCGACTTGAAACATCATATGTAAAGTCGGCATGTTAATCCCATCAACACCATTTGGAAACCACACCGTAGGTGATCCATTTGACATGGTTTGCAAATCAAGATACCCTACTTACACCTACGTGTGAGTTTGCCAAAATAAGTGCTTAGGTGACCTTTATCCCATAAATAAGGCATTCTCACCTCAAGTCACAAGTTCCCTCAAAATGGTTAGGTGACCTTTATCCCACTAAGAGTTCCCAAGACACTCAAGTGTTGTGTAAAAGGACGGTGTTGATCTTGTTAAAAATATTAGAGATTTCATAATACAAGTTTTAGAAAACTCTATGTACTTGTATTTGCATGCTTTCAAATACAAGGTACCCTATGGTCCTTTGATTAAAACCAATTTTTTTAACCTTTAAAAAAACATTAAATCAATTTAATAACCTTTTATTACTTTTTAATGATAAAGAACCATTATTTTCAGCTTGTTAAGTTTGTTAATAAGTTTGTAATCCATGTCAAGATTTCAACCATACAACCAAATAACAAACACTCAAACAACCATAAACATACAAACATGAGTGCATAACCATAGCCACTAAGTTGACAACACTTGTTTGCCATCACAAGTGTGATCATAAGGTATTTCCTAAGGGTTGAATCAACACAAAATTGAGGTCATCTTAGACCCCCACTTGAACTTGCATCCATATGCTTCAAGTTCCATGTCTTTGATGTCCATCTTTGGGTCTTGATCTTGTGCATCTTCCTTTTACAAAATTGTATCCTAATACATTTTTCTAATAAAAGAAATGCACCTAATCTATTAATTACATAACCAAATGAACAAATAATTACAACCCAAATAATAAACACAAATATTACAACCCAAAAGAATGAATAAAACCAACCATTCCAATAATCCAAATCAAAAAGCCAAAGGCTAGGTTATGCACACTAACAACCAGGATCATATCATCCAAACATATAATGAAAACCCACTTAAAACCACCAAATTTCAGCCAAAATCAACTGAAATTTTCAGGTTTTAAACATTGTCCAAACAATCAACATTCATAATATGTATATCTTTCAATGTCGAATCACTAGCATGTGTGATATGACCTTGAAAGTTGGAGAATCATTCAAACAAAATATAGCAGCCCAAAATCAGCCTATAATAAGTTGATTATACATCTTTAAAACCGATTTTAAAGACTAAGAACAAGCAAGCTATCCACATAACCGGCTCTAGATGCCATTGATGGTTTGATAGAACAAAAATTAAACAAGTTCAACCTTTTAAACTCTCTGAAAAACGCAGCGGAAGTATAGAATTATAACATGTTTATAATCTGAAAAATCCATGTTCTTAATGATGTTTTAAGATGAAAAACAAACCCAAATCAAAAGGATCTTAAATATGTGAATGAACAAGCTATGAACACAAGTTAAGCAACATAAAATCACAGCATCAATGAGCTGTGATTACTACCTTATTCCAGCCAAAATAGTCGACCAAAAAGGGTTGAAAATGCTTGTGAATCGGCCAAGACTTCAAGGAAGAATCCCTCAAGCTTGTATACCCCAAGCCTCCTTGCAATCACCTTCTTGTTAGGAAGATTCACCACCAAAAGCTTAAAAATCCCTCTAAAACAAACTGCTAGAACCGTGGGTTTTGAGAGAGAGAGGATAGAGCTTTTTTTATCTATTGCATGTCAAGAGATTGGATAGAGAGAATCAATGAACAAGACTTGTTAATGTGTGTTATGTTCAAGGAAAAAGGTCCAATCCCCTAACAAGGGGGGCGGCCGAAATTTTTGTTTTAAAAGGGTTTCCCACCCTTTTTGATTGAACACATACACATAAGTTAAAATGTCTTGTAACTAGACATACAATTAACCATTTAATTGTATTTACAAGTTATATACTTATAAAATTAATCATATAACTTATAAGTTATAATCTCTCATATTATTTGGTGTCATCTAACCAATTTAAATAACACATCAAATAATATTATTGAACAAAATATCCTAATAAGTTGTTCCCTCTTATATGCAACTTATTTAGAAAACCCATTTTCTAAATTGGTGTAAACATTTAATTGCATGATCATATCATCATTGAATATTAACTAGTGTTTGCTAAGCTTGTTATTGGGTATAACCCGACTTGGATCATAACGTACTAACCACATCAATATTCTACGTGTCTTGGGCACACAGAATCCAACAGATAAAGCCTTCCATTCTTTTGCACCAAGTGTCAAAGTCATCAAGAGTGATTCATGGGGACTTTGTCATGGTTCCAGTTTCCATATCAACTTTAGAGATAGTTGCCATTTGAGATATTAAGTATTTTCTGGTGTAAGGGATCTTAAGATTGTGAGATCTTATATCAAGAGCCTGAATGCTTTGATACCAATTGCAAGACTATTGAAGGGTACTTGCTTACAACACAACAACACAAAGAGGAGAGTGTGCAACAACACTTAACAGTTCAAGTACAGAACTAGAAAAACCAGTTTAATAAGAATAAGAAAAACAAGTGTATAAGAGACAGAAGGTTAGCTGGATGCATGATCTTGACAACAAGATCAATGTAGAGTCAAAGGCAGATTGCCTTTTGACTAGTGACTATGACATGCCATAACTCACATCCTAATGTATTACAAAATGGATAAAGTACATAAGTAGAATGTTACAAATTCAAGACCTCAATGTACTGTTACCAAAAGCATGGACCTTTCACCACTTATGTAAAGTTGGTGTCTTATCAGAGTTGCAGCAGAAAGGTGTCTAGCTTTATGGAGAAGGTTGATCAGATTAGCATGTGTTCAAAAGTCTTCAGAAGAAATCTGTCTTGAAGTGTTGGCTTCGGAAGACTTTGTCTTTGAAGCTTTGGAAAACTTCATCTTTGGCTTCGGAAGATATTGGTCTTCGCTTCGGAAGATTTCACACTAAGAGTATTTTCTAAGATAGAGTGTGAAACTACCAAAGCATTCCCTTCAGTACACTTGTGCATACAAGAAAGACTTTGGGTGTTTGGGTTGCATGAACCTTACATTTAAACCTTACTGCAGTTCTTCATAATAGTTAAAGAATCAACAGAAAAATTGAAAACACATTAATTTACACAAACATTAATTTTGATTAAGTTCGAAATTAATATGGGTAAGTGCATTGGTTAATGCAGGTGAAGGTAACCCAAGCATATAACCAATGCAAATAACTTGTTTTATGTCATTAAAAATAAAGTGAAACTAGTGCGGACAAGTTAACTCTACCGCATCTGTCTTAATGTCAAGTATGCATAAAAGGTTTAAAGTGTTGAAATCTTATGCGCATGAAAGTATTCAACCACATTTCTCTATGTGGTAAACTTTTGTTTGGCTGCATTTTTTTTTGAAAGTAAGTTTACTCATCTGCATTTCCTAAATATGGTTGAGATCAACACTAAAAACTACTTTTGGTATCAAAATGAATAAACCATGTGCTTAATCTCTTCTCATGATGATGTCTGGAAGTCAAGAAATGCGGACAAACTCTTAGTTCAACCACATTTGTTGAAATAAATGTGTACCAAGGAATTTGTTCTATTGCATTTGCTACATTGAACAAATTTTGATCAACTTTGTTCAATTGCATTTGCTACAGTACATAAATGCTATTGAACTTTTGTTCAATCGCATTTGCTACAGTGAACAAATGCTTGCAACTTTTTGTACTTTCGCATTTGTAACGGTAAACAAATGCTCATGAATAATTTCTTACCGCATTTGCCGTAGTGATATTAAAAATCAACCGCATATCTTTTAAAACTTGTAACATTTGTAAAAGATATTAATTTGACTATTTAAACCACCTCAAAAGAACATTTAATACATTTCAAATTTGAAAGACTTAGAGTGCAACAAGCATTGATCACTGTTCTTCATCCATCATCATCACCATCACCATTACCAATAACGTGCGTTCATAGTTCATTCACCCTCGATATTCTGCAATTTTGATTCTCTACAACCATAGTATCGAAAACAAGTTGAAAATCGTTGATGTTTATGACCTAAAACCGTCAGACCTTCAAACCTATGTTGAATTTAGAACTCTAGGTCAAGAAATATCATCAAAATTAACATCAAATTGGAGAATGACAACCATTTTTTACTACAACGAACTTGCTAAACATGAAGGTAATAACAAACAAGTGATTTTCATAAACCTAGTTCATCGCATGAATAGGGTAAAATAAAAACTAAAAATGATAAAATGAAAAACTGATTCCAAGTATTAAAAGATGTTAAAATCAGAAAATATCATCACCACAAACATGAAAAACGAAATATAAGTGGTCATTCATCACAAATAAAGTTAGGTCAAATTCCTATGTAACAGTACCTATGAACACTCAATTTTGACCAACAAAAGTCAAACTGAGAAAACTCAGCTTATTTTGTCATTTACAATCTAATATTTCTTGTTGACCTTCTTTACCAACATTGGGTATGAAAGAGTTTATAAAGGAAAACATATTGTGAAAGGAGGTTATCTTGACCCTGATGTACCTAAGGCAAAAGGACTTAGGGATTTGATTAGATTCATCTCTACTACCAAAGTAGCCCATGCTATTACAATAAGACCTATCATATATGAGAACTTCATAAGGTCTTTCTGGTGTACTGCATAAATTACAAAGATTGATGGTGTGAAGACTCTATCTGGAAGAATCACCAATGATCATACTTTGGCCATCACTAAACAGATTGTAAGACATTGTCAAGAGTTTAATAATGATACCAACACTCCTTTGGAATTAGAAGTTGATGAAATTATGACCTTCTTTACCAACATTGGGTATGATGGAGGTTATAAAGGAAAGCATATTATGAAAGGATTGTTTGACTTACAATGGAGGTTCCTCATTCATTTATACCAACATTGTCTGTCAAAGAGGAAGACTGAATGGAAAAATATCCTAGTGACAACCTCTTTAGACATATGTGCTCTGTGCACAAACAGGCCATTTTAACATGTTTGCTTATGTGTTTATTGGTCTAGCTTCAAACATTCAAGAAGGAAGAAGGCACATGTTCCTAATGTATCCAAGGTTCATACAATGTTTTATCAATAAAGCATTCCCAGAGAGAGTGCCTGAAGAACCAGTGATAGATAATCCTTACTACAATGCGAAGTTCTAGTAGTAGATAAAGAAGAGGATTAAATGAAGTTCTATGATGGAACATTCTTTCCTCTATTACCATGAATGTTATAGCAGATTAATCCAGAAGAACATGAAAAAGAACAAAAGGCTCATGTTGATACGCCTGTTCAAGAAGAAGAACAACAAGGTGCTTATGATCAACAACATGTTGCTGAGCATGTTGTGTTAGTTGAAGAAGCACAAAGGCCAGTGTCACCACAAATGGATGTAGGTGGTGATCTTCACAGTAGGCCTTATGTTCAGGAAGATAAGATAGCCTCACCCTTCATGCGTACACCCATTCCATCACCTCAGAGATCACTAATCCCATCACCACAAACACAACCCATGATCTCACCTCATATATCACCCATCCATTCATCCCATGCTTCACCTATTCGTCCTCCCCACACGTCTCCCATTCCATCATCATCTATCACTACTAATCCTGTTGAGTTTTGTGACTCTACCGGCTCTTCAGAGGAGTCCATATCATATTCTAATGAGGAGGATTATCAAATGCAAATGTCAATGAGACAAGTCACTTCAGAAGCAGTTCCCTTTGAAAGTTTTGCTAAATCAAAGGTGAACAGACACGATGAGAAAGATGAAATGACCTCTGTGATTTTGAAGAAAGAGGCTAAAATAGAAAAATAGTTTGATAGAAGGTATCATAAAGGACAAACTTCTAAAGTTGGATGAGAAAGAATTGAAAGAGATGGAAGAAAAGTATGAAGCTAAAAAAGCAGAGAAAGGCAGGGAGATAAAGAAAATAAAGGTAGCTCTTCAAAACTTTAGAGATGAAGTAAGTGGTCATGTGGACACTTTGTCTATTCAAACCATGACTAAAGAATAATCTAACATATCATTGAACAATAAAAACAAATAGAATCTTTGAAAATGACTAAGGGGAGAGAGATGATGTAGGTGATAAGGATGAGGTTGAAAAGAAGAAACATGATGACAAAAGAAGAAAGTAATGAATGTTCCTCAAGGGAGAGTGAGATTGAAGATAATGTATAGGTTGATCTCACCTTAGATTAGAATATATTTATATTTCAATGTAATAGGATTAATGTTAGTTTAATTTTGAAATTTGGTTACTTCATTTATGTTTGTTGTCCCAACAAAACTATGAGCGAAATTACGGTTTCGCTCATAGTTTGCTAATAGTTTCACCCAGCGAAACTGTTAGTTTTAGCCGAGCGAAACTGTCTCTTTGCGTAACAGCCGGTTACTTATAAAAGACAAAGAAAGAATAATAAAGTAAAGAAAAAGAAAGAAAAGATATTTACCCAAGTTAAGGGGTAAAAATTGTCCAAAAGGACAAAAATTTAAAAAGTTGGTGAATAAAGGTGGTATGGCTGAAGGATTTGATCTGCCCAAGATTCATATTAAATTGATGTGGCTAGTGTGATATGATCCAAGACGGGTCATACCCAATAACAAGCCAAACGAACACCGAAAGATAATTTATTTGTTGATAAGATCATACAAATAAGTAGTGACACCAATTTAGAAAATTGGATTTTCTAAATATTGCTTTTGTAAATGAACATTATTATGTGGATAATTGTTCATGAGATATTATTTGTTTTTCATTATTTAGTTTTACTAAATGATAACAAATAAAAGAGTGTTTAATTTATAAAGTTTAAAATTAGTTTTCAACTTTATAAACAAAAGATTAAAGTGTGTTAGTTATGTTTAAAAGTTTAAAAAGGATGGGACCCTTTTGTCTTACATTTTTGGCCGCCCAAAAGGGCCTTTGGGTTCCAATTTTGGTCTTGTAAAATGCAGACTTAAAGATACTAACACACTCCAACTAATCCACCATTCACTCTCACATGCAAAAGACTTTTGCTCTCTCTCCATCTCTCTCTCTCTCTCTCACGGTTTTGGAAGAAAAAGGAGAAGAATTTTCAGCTTTCAAAAGGGGTTTTGGTTGCTGAAAATTTGGTGTCAAGATTCCTAGCAATCAAAGTGTTAGAGCAAGCTTGGGGTATCACCACTTGAGGGCTTCGACTTTGAAGTTTCAGCCAAGTTTTCATTTTCTTTCACCTCTCTAATCTCGAAATCCAGCAGCTACAAAGGTTGTAGTTTCATCATCTCATGTTTATCTTTTGTATGCACTTGTATAATGATCCATGGCATGGGGTTCTTTATTAAATGGTTTAATAATTATCTTATTAACATGTTTTAAAACATATATATTCCGCTGCGTTTTCATATAAACAAAACCATATGAGCTTTGATAAAATTGTTAAAACCCCTACAATGGCATCAAGAGCCTCTTATACATATGCATACATGTATTTCCTCCCTAGTTCACGTTTTTGTGGTGCTTGACACCAAATATCCGTGAGTTAGGGGTTGGATTTTGACCCCCTTTGGTGTTTTAAAGATGCTACTTTATGCATATAAGGATCTTTATAACTCTAGATTATTAGATGTTTATTTATATGTTCTTAACCCATTTGTTCTTGGTTTATGTTGGCCAAGAACATGGGCTATAAGGGGCTGCCAAAATTGATTATCTTGTGTATGTTTGATCATGTTGTTGTTGATTATGCATAACAAAGCCTAGACCATTTGGATTGAATGATTGGTTGTCATGTTATATTCATTTGGGCATGTAATAATTTAATTTTGTTTCAAGTCTTGTTTTGTAATCTATTCATTCATATGGTTTGTAATAAATAGATTAGGAGTTTATCTTTACTAGAAAAATGTATTAGGATACATATTTTGTAAGGATGCTCAAGATCAAGACTTGAAGAAAAGACGGACAAACAGAATGCTTGAAGATGTGGTTTCAAGTGGGAGTTCCTTTTATCAACCATGTGTCATGTTCTTAACCCTTAGGACAAGACCTTTTGACACACTTGTTTTGGCTAAACAAGTGTGCTCAACTTAGTATGCTTTGTTATGCATATATGAATTGTTTGGTTATGCTTGGTTGAATGCCTATGATGTTGTTTTGTTTTGAATATTTGGATGTGATTAACAAACCATCAACTAGAACAAGCTATAACAAGAAATTGGTTCTCTAAAAGGGGTTAATGGTTTGCAAATGGGTTTTATTTAAAAGAACCAAATGGGTACCATATGGTTGAATGCATACAATCATATGGTACATGGTCTTTTCTAAAAACAAGAATTATGAAATTACAAATCCCTTTTGAAAACAAGTTAAACACCATCCTTTTACACAACACTTAGTTTACTTGCAAACTCTTAGTGGGATAAAGGTCACCTAACCACTTTGAGGGAACTTGTAACTTGAGGTGAGAATGCCATGTTTGTGGGATAAAGGTCACCTAACCACTTATGTAGTAAACTCACACGTGTGTGTAAGTAGGACGACTTGATTTATAAATATATTGAATGGATCACCTACATGTGTTTTATAAAAGGTGTTGATGGGGTAAACATGCCGTCATAAACATTAGATGTTCAAACGATCCCATACCACTAGAAGTTGCAATGGGTTGCAATTGTCTTTTATGACTACCTTGTTTATTTAAATAATGGGATAAAGGTCACATAACCAATATTTAAATATAACGTTGGATTCTAAAAAAAATGTTTTTTTATTAATAGTCTATGAGACGTAAAGGGTATTAATAAATGAAATATATAATTATATCAACGATTACTAAAATGGAACTTTGTAAAATCTTGTAGATGGCCGACAACAACAACGCGAATAACGATGTACCAAACCAAAACAACCAATCCCTTAGGGCGATCCTTCAAAGGGATCGTCTAACACCTAACAACTTCATGGATTGGTACCACAACTTGAGAATTATCTCAAGCAAGAAAAGTGGGCCTACATTCTTGATGATCCCATCCCCGATGAACCTAACGAGGAGGATGTGGAGGCCTATAATGATTGGGTTAAATATGTGGAAGACTCCGTCCAAGTCTCTTGCTTAATGTTAGCAAGTATGACACCCGAACTCCAAAAGGAGTATGAGCTCCATGGAGCCTATGACATGATCACTCAGTTGCGGGAAACTTCCAGCAACAAGCTAGAGTGGAGCGCTTCGAAACGGTTCGAGCGCTTCATGCATGTCGGATGGAAGAATCCCAATCAGTTTCATCTTATGTTCTTAAGATGAAAAGCCACATCGACCGCCTTCAAAGGCTAAATTGTCCTGTCTCAAAGGAGTTGGCCACGGATTTGATCCTTAATGGCCTAAGTAAAAGGTTTGAGGCATTAGTCATGAATTACAACATGAACATGGGACAAGAGCATAAATGAACTTCATTCGATGCTCAAATCAGCTGAGGTGGGAATGGGAAAAAGGGTTTTACCCGTTCTCACCATTAATGAAGGTGGGAGAAGGAAGAGGTCTCTACCCCCTCCTAAGGCAAATGTTGCCAAAGGAAAGGGGCACGTTGGAGGAAAGGGAAGATGGTTGTTAGGGCGGAACCTCTGAAGCCGAAGGAGAAAAAGCAAAAGTTGCTGTAAACGACCCATGCTTCAAATGTGGTGAGATAGGGCATTGGATGAGAAATTGTTCGTCTATCTCAAAGAGTTGAGAGAAAAGAGGGATGCAGGACAAACCTCAGGTATAATTTACATGATACATGTTGAGCTAAATGTTATTTCTTCTAACACATGGGTATTAGATATCAGATGTGGAACTCACATTTGCAATTTATTACAGGGGTTCAAAAGAAATGAGCATTATGCAAAAGGGGAAATAAGTCTATTCATGGGCAATGGTGCAATGGTTCACGTTGAAGCCCAAGGAGACTACATTTTGAAGCTTCTAAGTGGTTTGGAAGTCATTTTATATAATGTATTATATGCTCCTAGTTTGACTAGGAACATAATTTCTGTTTCCCGTTTAAGACAATATGTTTATGATTTCAAGTTTGTTGACAATGATATTCATGTTTCTTTAAATCATGTATTTTATTTTAAAGCTATACCTTGTAATGGTATTTATGAATTGGTTCATGAAAACGTAACATATGATAGCTCCATGTACCAAGCAACCACTAAAAGACTCAAATTAGATTTGAATGATACCTACCTTTGGCATTGTCGTCTTGGTCATATAAACAAGAAACGTATACAAACACTTCAAAAGAATGGTCTTTTAAAAACAAATGAATATGATTCATTTGATGTATGTGAATCTTGTTTACAAGGTAAAATGACTAAGGCACCCTTTAGTGGAACTAACGAACGGGCAAAAGATTTATTAGGTATCATACATTCGGATGTATGTGGTCCTTTTAAGCCAATAACTAGGAATGGTGAAAGATACTTCATTACCTTTACCGACGATTATAGTCGCTATGGGTATGTGTACTTATTAAGGCACAAAGATGAAGCTTTTGAAATGTTCAAAATCTTCAAGAATGAAGTAGAAAATCAACTCAACAAGTCAATTAAAATTCTCCGCACCGATAGAGGTGGCGAATACCTAAGTGATGTTTTTCAAGCTCATCTTCGGAGTTGTGGGATTGTCACACAACTCACTCCACCTGGAACACCACAACATAATGGTGTGTCTGAGAGGAGGAATCGAACCTTATTGGATATGGTTTGATCTATGATGGCTAGAAGCACATTACCTCTATCATTTTGGGGTTTCGCTTTGCTCTCCGTGGCCCGTATTCTGAATATGGCCCCAACCAAAAAGGTGGAAAAGACACCTTTTGAGATATGGCATGGAAGAGTTCCATCCCTATCGTACTTAAGGGTCTAGGGTTGTGAGGCTTATGTTAAGACTCCCATCCCAAACAAATTAGATGTCCGATCCACCAAGTGTATCTTTGTTGGATATCCTAGAGATTCTATGGGATATTATTTCTATGATCCACTAGAACAAAAAGTGTTTGTTGCCAGAAAGGGTGAGTTCTTAGAAACAAAATTCCTTATGGAAGGAACTAGCAGTAGAACAGTGGATCTTGAGGAGGATCAAGAAACACAACCCGATGCACGTTTGGTTGAAACTAGCACTCAACGTGAGGATGTTAAGGATGATCAAGCGGTTGATCAATACACACAAAACGTTCGCAGAAGTGGTAATCCACCTGAAAGATACGGATTTTTCATGGATGGATGCTATGTGGTGGATTCAGATGAACCAACCACATATCATGATGCAGTGTCCAATTTGGATTGTGACAAATGGCTTGAGGCCATGAACGTTGAGATGCAATCCATGTATGACAATCAAGTTTGGGAACTTGTTGTGCCACCTCTTAATTCCAAAGTAGTTGTAAGTAAGTGGGTTTTCAAGAAGAAAACCGATATGCATGGAAACTTGGATACTTACAAAGCTAGGCTTGTAGCAAAGGTTTTCACTCAAACTCAAGGGGTTGATTATGATGAAACCTTTTCACCTGTTGCAATGCTTAAGTCTATAAGGATATTGTTTGCCATAGCAGCTCATTATGATTATGAGTTTGGCAAATGGATGTTAAAACCGCTTTCCTAAATGGATATCTTGAGGAAGATGTCTATATGGTTCAGCCTGAAGGTTTTGTCGATCCAAGATATCCTAATAAAGTATGCAAGTTAATGAAATCAATCTATGGATTGAAACAAGCATCAAGAAGTTGGAATCACCGTTTTGATGATGAAGTAAAGAAATTTGGCTTTATCAAAAACGCTGATGAGGCTTGCGTGTATAAGAAGGCTAGTGGGAGCACAATAACCTTCCTAGTATTGAATGTTGATGACATACTACTGTTTGGAAACGACATTCCAACCATGGAAGGTGTAAAAACCTGGCTTGGAAGTTGTTTTTCCATAAAGGATCTTGGTGAAGCCGCCTATATTCTGGGAATAAAGAACTATAGGGATAGAACAAGACGGCTAATTGGTTTGAATCAAAGTGCATACATTGACAAAATCTTGAAAAGGTTCAAGATGGAAAACTCTAATAAAGGTACTGTACCTATTCAAAGAGGGACAATATTGAGTACAACTCAATGTCCAAGCTCCAAGGAGGAACAAAATAGAATGAAGGCAATCCCATATGCATCTGCTATAGGATCCATCATGTATGCAATGATATGCACTAGACCAGACGTGTCATGTGCTTTAAGCATGACAAGTAGATACCAGCAAAATCCTGGTGATAGTCATTGGATGGCTGTCAAGAACATTCTGAAGTACCTACGGAGGACTAAGGACATGTTCTTGATCTATGGGTCTGGTGAAGAGGAACTCGTTGTAAAAGGTTACACGGATGCGAGTTTCCAAACCGATCGAGATGATTCACGATCTCAATCGGGGTACATCTTTATTCTGAATGGGAGAGCTGTTTCTTGGAAAAGCTCAAAGCAAGAAGTCGTAGCGTTGTCCACTACAGAGTCAGAATACGTCGCCGCTTCAATGGCAGCACAGGAAGCTGCATGGCTGAAGAAATTCATAGCCGATCTAGGGTAGTCCCTTCCATTCAGGATCCCCTAGAGATCTTTTGTGACAACGAGGGTGCAATTGCTCAAATCAAGGAACCTCGTGCTCATCAAAAGACTCGGCACATTGAACGAAGATTCAACTACATAAGGGATGAAGTTGAAAAAGGAAAGATATGTATTCGCAAAGTCCACACTGATAAAAACGTTGCGGATCCACTCACAAAGCTCCTTGAAAAGGCAAAGCATGAAGGTCATGCTTGTGCCATGGGACTTAGATATTCAAGTGACTGGGTTTGATGTTGTATTTTGTATTTGGATATTGTAACTAATGTTATTTGACTTAATTATATGGTTATAATTTCATTTGTTCTTCTATTTTAGCATGTTTAAATCCGTGAATAAATGAATTATTCTCAACGTCCGTAGTCGATCATACTTGTGGGAACAACTATGAATGTAAGACTATAATAACTTGGATTGGTTGATATTCATAAGGTATGAATATAGAGCAAGAGGTTGCTACCAAGGTTCATTGATATCTATGGGATATAGATATTGGACTGACCCGCTCTCAATTATTTCTGCATGGAATCTTTCTGATTAGTCATAAGAGATTTTGAGTAAAGGCGAATATCATTGTATCCTTAGACCTGAGATACATATTGGGTCTTGATATTCACCAAGTATTGTACTTTAACTTAGTCCTTTGCTGTTCTGAAAAGGCAGTACATAAGGCTGACTTCAGGTATGATATGAGGTGATTGTGAGAGACGTATGTAGTCAAGATGGAATTTGTTCCTCTTATTCGTTGAGAGTTAGATGTCTAAGGCCTGTTAAAGTTAAATCATCAGAGAATGACAATTCTGTGTCTCTTGGATTTAACATGACATCTGCAACAAAAGGATAGATGATCAATTCACCTAAAACATATTCAAGTAAGGTACTTGAAAAGGATGATGTTATTGAATGGCACTTAGTCATATACATTAGGGGTAGCAAACGGTTGCTAGGCGTTATTTGCTGCTTGCATCAATCTTTTATAAATCTTGTGCAAGTGGGAGATTGAAGGATTTGATCTGCCCAAGATTCATATTAAATTGACGTGGCTAGTGTGATATGATCCAAGACGGGTCATACCCAATAACAAGCCAAACAAACACCGAAAGATAATTTATTTGTTGATAAGATCATACAAATAAGTAGTGACACCAATTTAGAAAATTGGATTTTCTAAATATTGCTTTTGTAAATGAACATTATTATGTGGATAATTGTTCATGAGATATTATTTGTTTTTCATTATTTAGTTTTACTAAATGATAACAAATAAAAGAGTGTTTAATTTATAAAGTTTAAAATTAGTTTTCAACTTTATAAACAAAAGATTAAAAGTGTGTTAGTTATGTTTAAAAGTTTAAAAGGATGGGACCCTTTTGTCTTACATTTTTGGCCGCCCAAAAAGGCCTTTGGATTCCAATTTTGGTCTTGTAAAATGGAGACTTAAAGATACTAACACACTCCAACTAATCCACCATTCACTCTCACATGCAAAAGACTTTTGCTCTCTCTCCATCTCTCTCTCTCTCTCTCACGGTTTTTTGGAAGAAAAAGGAGCAGAATTTTCAGCTTTCAAAAGGGGTTTTGGTTGCTGAAAATTTGGTGTCAAGATTCCTAGCAATCAAAGGTGTTAGAACAAGATTGGGGTATCACCACTTGAGGGCTTCGACTTTGAAGTTTTAGCGAAGTTTTCATTTTCTTTCACCTCTCTAATCTCGAAATCCAGCAGCTACAAAGGTTGTAGTTTCATCATCTCATGTTTATCTTTTGTATGCACTTGTATAATGATCCATGGCATGGGGTTCTTTATTAAATGGTTTAATAATCATCTTATTAACATGTTTTAAAACATATATATTCCGCTGCGTTTTCATATAAACAAAACCATATGAGCTTTGATAAACTTGTTAAAAACCCTACAATGGCCGCCTAAATGGTCACATCACACCTTTTTAATTCAGATCTTGGTAGAGAGAGAAAGAAAAGGAGCTACAACTCTCAGATTTTTGAAGAAAAAGAAGCAAAATCGAATTCAAGGTAAGAATGGGTTTTTGAGTGTTCTTCACTGGTTTATCCTCGGGTTTATGCTTATGTGTGTTTGTATGTGTTACGGTATGTTTTTGGTGGGTTTCTAGGCAGTTGAACTCAACTTGCAAACGAGTTTGGAAGAAGCCATACTCAAGAGCTACAAAGCTGAGTTCTAGATCCCCTCTTTTTTTAAATGTTTTAACTGATTTTAGGGCTAGAAATGCATGAACATATGTTTTTATAAACTGAGTTTTATACCTGTATGCTTGAATCTGAGTATGCTACGGTTATGGTATGATGTTAGGCTTTGTTCATGCTTGATGGTGTTATAGTTGTGTTTCTGAGGCTTAGAATGTAAAATTTAAACTTAGAACATGATATATAGTGTTTTAGAACTAAAATTTGATGTTTAGAGCTCACATGTCTAAGCTGTAGAATTTTCCCAGGTGTTCAAAAGAAATGTGGATGAACAGTTAATGTGGACGAGCATTAACCACTAAGTAAGTCATTTCAGATGAGTGTTTGGGAAATGTGGATGAACAGTTAATGCGGATGAGCATTGACCACTAAGTAAGTCAATGTGGATGAGTGTTGGGGAAATGTGGATGAATAGTTTATGCGGATGAGCATTGACCACTAAGTAAGTCAATGGGGATGAGTGTTCAAAAGAAATGTGGATGAACAGTTAATGCAGATGAGTATTGACCACTAAGTAAGTCAATGCGGATGAATGTTTAAAAGAATTGCGGATGAACAGTTAATGGGGATAAACATTGACCACTAAGGAAGTCAATGCGGATGAGTGTTGGGGAAATGCAGATGAACAGCTAATGCGGATGAGCATTGACTATTAAGTAAGAGAAATGCGGATGAAGTAAAGTTAATGCGGATGAACACTTAGAATATTTTTCTGTGGGGAAAAAGTGAAATTTAGGCTTTGACTTGGGAGGTTCCCGGTGGGCTATGTAAGTTGACTTTTTAATGTCATAGATGATGTGATAGGCATTGTATGATGATGTTATGATGTATGTTTGATTCTTTGTCATGTTGTGCATTATGTTATGCATGATTGTATGTATGATGTATGTATGATGCCCGGTATGATGATATTGACTATGTATGTTGTGTTCCTTATATTGTATGTTTATTTTCCCATGGCTTACGTTGAATGTTAATGAATGATATGAAAGTATTATGTAACGTAAAGTGGAAGATAATCAAACAAAGTACATGATGAAATGAATGCATGCATTAATGAACGAAGGAAAGAACTGTAAGTCTTGGGAACACGCCCCAATGAAGGGTGTTAGTCCAATGGTGTGTGGGTTAGCTACCCTAGAAGGATTCACACCGGGGTCTGTCTTTATGAACGACCATTTGTATAGAACCTTTGTCGCATACCCTAAATACTGCGGCGAGGCTGTTGTGCGCCATGACGGGAGGTCTATGATAGACCTCGGCTTAGTTTCTGCTTTATGCATGACAGTGGGTATAGCACATGACAATGGTACACTTGAATCAACCCTTAGGTACTGTGGCCACGCAGCTATGTGCCATGATGGGGGGGGGGGGTCTATGATAGACCCCGGCCTAGTACCCGCTTTATGCATGACAGTGGGATAAAGTTCATGGTTTTTTATGGAATGAAAAGAAGTAATGATGAATGTATGAATGAAAGTAGGAATGCATGAATGAATGAAACTTAATGAATGAATGATGAAGATAATAATGATATTATCTATGTGTACGTATCATGTATGATCACAAGCAAAAGTAAAGAACGGTTTAATGAAAGTAAAGTATGTTTTACTATAGAAGCATTTATAATGAAATGAAAAGTTATTTTAAAGTTCCGCTACGATGTTTTATGAAAGTTAAATGTAGTTATATATTTTATGAGCAATGATTGGCCAGTTGTAAGCGTCCCGGGAATGGGGCCTTACAAGTTGGTATCAGAGCCAAAGTTTAAGTGAAACGGGTAAATTTTCAAAATAAACCTAATTTTAAACTGAAAATGGGACAGAGAGGGAAGGGATACGAGTCCGAGTAGCTGTGTGTGTTCAGGTATCTTCTTAGTGTGAACCGGTATTATGTGCACGTGTTATGTGGTTTATATGTTGTATGTAGATTTAGCTATTGATGTAGCAGGATAGGTGATGCTTGGGGTATGGAGAGTAAAGTAAGTGGCTAATCACAAACAGCCACTATAATTAGGGACTTACTATACTCGACATAAACTGAGATGTTCCCTTGAATGACCGTGTTGGTGTTTGAATCTTTTAGTGTGTGTTGAGGATGGATGGTGGTAGATCTCCGAAGGTTTCGTCAGGTGAAGGTTGTGGTGGATGTGGTGCTGGACCACCTGTCACAAGAAGCATAGCTAGGGCTGATGAAATGGCACTCGAAGAGCCCAAGATTCAACACCTGGAAGGCGGTGATGATAGTGCTAGTTTGAGGACCACACTAAAAGAGGTTTTGGTTGAGGGAGTTCAATAGGTCATGCAGACGATTCTTCTGTCTATGGTGATTGAGGTAATTAGAGTGGTGAAGAAGACGACCGCGAATGAAGTGAACAAGAAAAGTAGTGGCAACCAAAATTAGAATGGACAGCGGGTTGAACATTGGTGTTACACTCAAAGCAACAAGGTGTCTAGGACAGATGATCGGCGTGTAACTTCATCTAGTGTGGAGGAGAGGAAGTGTGTTAAGTGTGCTAAAAGGCATACTAAGAATGTAGGTGCGGGTCAAACATCTGCTTCAAGTGCGGGAAGCCTGGCCATGTGGCGAGGGAATGCGGGGTTGTAAGGTGTTAGAACTGTGGAGCGAATGGTCATATGAGCAGGGACTAGAAGAAGCCAAGGGTAGAGAGTTTTTGAGAAAGGAAGACGACCAAAACTGAAGGGCAGAGGGCGAGCGTAGGGCCTTCACGATGATGCATGAGAAGGCTAGGACGGACCCCGATGTCATGTCAGGTACATATCTAGTAACCAAGCTCTTGCTTTTGGGTTGTCTGATTCCAATGGTAGTAGGAGTTTTATTTCTGTTGCTTTCGGTTCTAAATTACCTGTTAGTAGTAAGGATATAGATGCACCCTTTGATGTAGAAACTACCATAGGTAAGGCTACTAGGATTTCTGAGATGATAGAAGGATGTGATGTGGAATTAGAAGGTCATAAGTTTCGTGTTAGACCATTTGTGATGACCTTAGATGGTTTTGTTGTAGTGCTGGGGATGGATTGGTTAGCGGACAACGAGGCTAACATAGTGTGTCGTAAGAATATGATTCGTTTGATAGCGCCTGACGGGAGTTCGATAATGGTTTATGGTGATCGAGTCCCGACGACACCGAAAGTGATTTCGATGGCGGTGGCGGGAAAGTGCACGAGACGTGGATGTAGTGCCTACTTGGCTTATGTGAAGGATGTGGAAACAACAACACCACAACTGTCTGATGTATCGGTTATGTGTGACTTTTTGGATGTGTTTCCCGAAGATTTACCAGCCGTGCCACCAGACCGAGAGATCGAGTTTAAGATTGATCTGATACCGGGTGCCCAACCTGTTGCTAAAGTACCGTATCAGTTGGCTTCGACTGAGATGAAGGAGTTGATGGAGCAATTACAAGAGCTGTTTGAAAAGGGGTTTATTTGGCCGAGCATCTCTCCTTGGGGTGCTCCTGTCCTGTTTGTGAAGAAGAAAGACGGTAGCATGAGGATGTGTATAGACTACCGTGAGCTGAATAGGTTGACGGTGAAGAATCGGTACCCATTACCGAGGATCAATGACTTGTTTGATCAGCTTCAAGGTAATAGTTGGTTATTAACGATAGATCTTCGATCGGGCTACCATGAGCTAAAAGTGAAAAACCTAGATATTCCTAAAATAGCATTTTGCACGTGTTATGGTCACTACAAGTTTCTTGTTATGTCATTAGGTTTGACCAATGCGCCGGCTGCTTTTATGGATCTGATGAATCGAGTGTGTCAGCCGATGTTATGTAAATCAGGGATTGTGTTTATTGATGATATCTTGATTTACTCGAAGAGCAAGGAGGAGCATGCCAGTCACATTATGGAAGCGTTGGAGACGTTGAGGCGGGAGAAGTTATAGGCTAAATTCTCCAAGTGCGCGTTCTGGTTGCGTGAAGTTCAGTTATTTTGGGTCATGTGGTGAATCCCGAGGGGATTATGGTGGATCTAGCAAAGGTGGAAGCGGTAATGCAATGGAAGTCACTAAAGACGCCATCCGAGATTCGTAGCTTCTTGCGTTTGGTGGGATATTACAAGATATTCATTCAAGTCTTCTCCAAGATCGCTTCTCCACTAACCAAGTTGACCCGAAAAGATGTAAAGTTTGTATGGGCTCAAACTCAAGAGAAGGCATTCGAGGAGTTAAAAGCGAGATTGACTCAAACTCCTATTCTGTCATTAGCCGATGGATGTGAATATTTGGTGGTTTATTCTGATGCTTCCTACTCGGGGTTGGGGTGTGTGTTAATGCAGAGAGGAAAAGTTATAGCCTATACATCCCAACAATTAAAGGTTC
The DNA here is from genome assembly GCA_025506515.1 of Flaveria trinervia. Lineage (NCBI taxonomy): Eukaryota > Viridiplantae > Streptophyta > Magnoliopsida > Asterales > Asteraceae > Flaveria > Flaveria trinervia. Next base: position 29,069,340 of record CM046453.1, on the reverse strand, counting down.
ATGAGGTTAATTATCCTACTCATGACTTGGTGCTAGCAGTTGTGGTCTTTGCAATAAAGATTTGGAGGTACTACCTTTACGGGATGAAGTGCACCATATTCACTAACCACAAGAGCCTGAAGTACTTCTTTGAGCAGAAGGACCTGAACATGAGGCAGAGACGATGGTTGGAGCTCATAAAGGGTTATGATTGCGAGATCCATTACCATCTGGGCAAAGCCAACGTGGTGGCGGATGCTCTTCGCCGGAAAGAGAGACCCAAACCGATTCGGGTGAAAGCTTACAAGTTGATCATGACCTTCGATGTGATGAAGCAAGTCAAAGAGTTCCATGATGAGGCATTGAAAGAAGATCTTAACTCCGAAACAATGAGAGTTCTCATTATGGAATTGAGTGAAAACACACTTGGTGTTAGAACCCAATTCGGACGGATGTGGATTCCTTGTCTTGGGGATCTACACATGAAGATCTTGGATGAAGCTCACAAGAATCGATACTCTATTCATCCTCGTGCTAGAAAGATGTGCCAAGACATGAAAAAGGATTATTGGTGGCCGGGTATGAAGCGTGACGTAGTGGACGATTTGAGTAAGTGCCTTACTTGCTTGCAAGTGAAGGTAGAGCACCAAAAGCCGTATGGGAAGTTCCAACCTCTGGATATACCAGAGTGGAAGTGGGAGCACATCACCATGGATTTTATTACAAACCTACCACGTACCCCAAAAGGGTATGATGCCATATCGGTGATGTTAGGACCATTTAGGTACGGAGTACTAACTGATTTATGTGTATACCAAACCAAATAGTGCAGAATCCTATTTGATTGGCTATCCAATGAGTGAGAAAGCAAGTAAAATCGATTTAAGAATGAAACTAAACGTTAAGAACAATTGTAAAATGATTTACTGCGATTTATGAACTTGGACCATGTTAACTTAGGTCTCTGGACGGCTAGTTACGATTTAATGTGTTGGGATTTGAATTGTTACATTTTTCCATTACGTTAGGGTTTTCTATTCATGCGACTGAAGCATGCAGTTGATCCATTCGCACGACTTAAGGTCCAGTCATTCGACTTAGTCAATCTCATGCTACACTCGTGCGACTGATCCAGTCTCCTGGTCCAGTCGTCCGAGTGGTTCATTAGCATGAAGTATTCATGCATATGGTCCATTAGCATGGACCATTTGCATGAGAACTTCACACGATTAAGTTTAAACACATTTCTCAATCATTATTGACTAAGAACTAGGTAAACAACCACAAACCTATATAGTTAGTTCAATATGTGTAATTACACAATAATCATTGAAATATTAAACATTATAAGCATCATAAACACATTACATTACATTCATACCCATTCTGTTACATATACGAAAGACATGAAAGACATTTTACATTTTAGCTGTTAAACTAGGTTCACATGTATCTCCAAACTCCCCTTGGACACAGTTTACTCTATTGTCTAACATGTTGAATTCTTTATGCCCAAGACACATAGAACATTGATGTGGTTAGTAGGTTATGATCCAAGTCGGGTCATACCAATAACAAGCTTTGCAAACACCAAATAATATTTAATTGATGATACGATCATACAATTAAATGAATACATGAATTTAGAAAATGGGTTTACTCAATAAGTTGCATATGAGATTGAACAATTTACATGGATATTTTGTTTATAGATATTGTTTGTAATGTTATTTAAGTTACTTAAATAACATCAAATAATAATGGAATGTGTGTGATTTATACAATTAAAAGGTTAATTATAGGTATAACGCATATTAGTGACTTGCTAATGTGTTAAATTGGCTTTTAAGTTTTGGGGGGAAAAACCAAATTTAAAGGGTTTTTGGCCGCCCCTTTGGGGTTGGCCTCTTTTTTTTCACTTGTTTCTTGGAACAAACCCATTAGACAAGACATTCACTCCATCCTCTTCTCTCTCACACATGCAAAAACCACAAGAAATAAAAGGGTTTTCTCCTCTTGTTGAAGAGATTCACGGCTGAAAGGTCTCTAGCAGGCTCCTCTTTAGGTTTTTTGGTGCTCAAATCCTAGCAACAAGGTGTTTGTCATAGAGCTTAGGGTATGCAAGCTTGAGAGGACCTCCTTTGGTTCCTTAGTCGTTTCCTTTGAGCACATCCTCTTCAATTTCGACTCTTTTGCTACTGAAAAAGGTAGTTTATGGCAGCCTCTTTATGGCTGTCCATAATGTTTGTTTTGTGTTTACATAGCTAGTCTTATTCACATATAAAAGATCCTTTGTTCTTGGGTTTGTTTGTTACTTTATAGTATCAAGATGAAACCCGAAATTTCAGTTTACAAACTATGTTATAAAGCTTGCTTCCTCTGCGTTTTCACAAAGTTTAAACGGTTAAACTATGTATCTTGTTCTAACAAACCCCAACATTGGCATCTAGAGCCGGTTATGTGGATAGCTAGCTTGTATTGTCCTTGAAATATTTCGTTTTATGGGACTTTGAAAACCCTTTTAGGGGCTGCTATATTCATGTATTATGAAACCCCAAACTTTCGAAGTTATATCACACATGCTTGTGCTTAAACTTTAAAAGATATGTATGTTGTACTGTTTATTTGTTTGGACAAGATAAAACCCGAAATTTCAGTTTGTGTTTGCTGAAATTTCGTGGTTTTTAGTGGGGATTCATTGTTGTTTTGGATGTTATGATCATTGTTCATTATGGTGCATAACCTAGCCCTTGACCTTGTGTTATTTGGATGATTGTAATGGTTGTTTTTTATTCATTCAATTGGGTTGTATAATCATTTATTTGTGCTTTGTTTAAAGGTGTACTTTATTTATTATTGGGCTGTAATAAATAGATTAGGTACATTTCATTTTACTAGAAATATTGTATTAGGATATAATATCTTGTAATATGAACATGTACGCGTTAGAAGCACAAACGGAAGACACAAGAAACATGGAGCATTTGGATGCGGTTTCAAGTGGGAGGTTCGTTTTGTCCCTTAGGAATGTCCTATGGTCCACACTTGTGATGGCAAACAAGTGTGGCCACTTTAGCTGCTATGGTTATGCACTATCATTTGGTTGATTCATGGTTGTTTTGGTTATGGTATTGTGGTTGATTGCTTATATATGTTGTTTGCTTAACAATCCTTTCAATGATCATAACAAACTAACTTAATGGGCATTAATCATTAAAAGGTAATAAATGGTTATTAAAATTGTTTAATGATTTCAATGATTAAAAGGGGTTTTAATCAATACACCATAGGGTATCTTGTATTTGAAAGCATGCAAATATGAATACATAGTGTTTTCTAAACTTGTATTATAATATCTCTAAATATTTTAAAAATAAGATCAACACCGTCCTTTTACATAACACTTGAGTCACTCTGGACTCTTAGTGGGATAAAGGTCACCTAACCATTTTGTGGCAACTTGTGACTTGAGGTGAGAATGCCATATTCGTGGGATAAAGGTCACCTAACCGCTTATTTTGGCAAACTCACACATGTTTGTAAGTAGGGTGTCTTGATTTGCAAACCATGTCAAATGGATCACCTACGATATGGTTTCCAAATGGTGTTGATGGGATTAACATGCCGACTTTAGATATGATGTTTCAAGTCGATCCCATACCTCTAGAAGTTGCAAATGGTTGCAATCGTCAATCGTTGACCACCTTATTAATTTAAATCGTGGGATAAAGGTCACCTAACCACAATTTAAATGTAATTTTGGGTTTTAGATTTTAATATGAAAATGACCTTAAAAGGTATTAATTATTAAAATAACAATATCGAAAATACTAAAATTGATCTTTGTTAAATTTTGTAGATGGCCACCAGTAATTATGATAATCATGATAATTCATCCATGTTCGCCCAATCTTTACGAGCGATTCTCCAAAAGGAACGTCTAAATCATAACAATTTTATCGATTGGTATCGAAACTTGAGAATCTTTCTCAAGCAAGAGAAATGATCATATGTTTTAGACGACCCTGTCTCCGATCAACCTCCAGAGGATGATGTGGACGCCTGTAATGATTGCATAAAGTACGCTGAGGACTCTGTCCAAGTGTCTTGCCTCATGTTGGCAAGCATGACTCCAGATCTCCAGAAGGAGTATGAGCATCACGGAGCTTATGACATGATAAACCAACTGAAGGAAACGTTCCAACAACAAGTGAGGGTTGAGCGCTTCGAAACGGTTCGAGCGCTCCATGCATGTTGTATGGAAGACAACCAATCAGTTTCATCTTATGTACTTAAGATGAAAAGTCACATTGACCGCCTCGAAAGGCTAAATTGTCCCGTCTCAAAGGAATTGGCCACGGATTTGATCCTCAATGGCCATACCAAAAGGTTCGAGATGTTCGTATTGAACTACAACATAAATGCTTGGGACAAAAGCGTTGGTGAGCTTCACTCTATGCTCAAAACGGCCGAGGTAGCCATGGGTAAAAGGGTTTTACCCGTTCTCACCATCCATGAAGGTGGGAACAAGAAAAGGCCTCATCCCGCACCCAAGGCAAGAGTTGCCAAGGGTAAGGGACCCGTAATGGGAAAAGGGAAAGGGGTGGCAAGGTTGCCACCCAAAGCACAGGAGAAGAGGCAAAAGGTTGCTTCTAATGACCCATGCTTCAAGTGTGGGGAGATTGGACATGGGCAAGAAATTGTCCGTCCATCTCCAAGAGTTGAAAGCGAAGAGGGATGTCGGGCAGACCTCAGGTACTATATACACGATCCATATTGATTTAAACTTAATATCCTCTAACACATGGGTATTAGATACTGGATGTGGAACTCACATTTGCAATTTGTTGCAGGGGTTCAAAAGAAGTAGCACCTTCAATAAAGGGGATGTTAGCCTCTACATAGGCAATGGGGCTAAAGTTCAAGTTGAAGCCCGTGGTGACTACATCTACAAACTTCCAAATGGTTTGGAAGTAATTTTGAACAATGTTTTGTATGCTCCTAGTTTGACTAGGAACATTATTCCGTAGCCCTATTAAAATATTTTGGATATGTATTATCATTCATTGGAAATGAAATCCATGTTACTTTGAATGACATGTTTTACTTTAAAGCTATTCCCATCAATGGTATCTATGAATTGGTTCGTGAAAATACTTTGAATGATAGCTTATTGTACCAAACTAGTACCAAGAAACTCAAATCAGATTTGAGTGACACTTATCTTTGGCATTACCGTCTTGGTCATATAAACAAGAAAAGAATACAAACACTACCAAAGAATGGTCTTTTAAATACAAATGAATGTGATTCATTTGATGTATGTGAGTCTTGTTTACAAGGTAAAATGACCAAGGCACCTTTTAGTGGCAAAGCCAAAAGGGCAAAGGATTTATTAGGTATCATACATTCGGATGTATGTGGTCCTTTTAAACCTATGACAAGGTACAATGAAAGATACTTCATTACCTTTACTCACGACTATAGTCGATATGGGTATGTGTACTTGTTAAGACACAAAGATGAAGCTTTTAAAATGTTCAAGATCTTTCAAAATGAATTACAAAATCAACTCAATAAGTCAATTAAAATTCTCCGCACCGATAGAGGAGGTGAATACCTGAATGATACTTTTAGGGACCATCTTAGAAGTTGTGGGATTGTCTCACAACTATCTCCACTGGGAACACCACAACATAATGGCGTGTCCGAGTGGAGAAATCAAACACTATTGGATATGGTTTGATCTATGATGGCTAGAAGCTCATTACCTCTGTCATTTTGGGGTTTTGCTTAGCTCTCTACAGCCTGTATTTAGAATATGGCCCCAACCAAGAAAGTGGAAAAGACACCTTATGAAATATGGCATGGAAGGGTTCCATCATTTTCATATTTGAGGGTGTGGGGGTGTGAGGCTTATGTGAAGACTCCCACCTCGAACAACTTAGAAAGCCGTTCCACTAAGTGTATCTTTATTGGATATCCAAGAGATTCTATGGGATATTATTTCTATGATCCAATACAACAAAACAAGTTTGTTGCCAGAATGGTGAGTTCTTGGAAACCAAGTTCCTTATGGAAGGAACTGGTAGTAGAACTATGGATCTTGAAGGCGATCAAGAACTGCAACTCGATACACGTTTGGTTGACACTAGCACTCAACATGAGGATGTTGAAAGTGATCAAATAGTTGATCAATACACAGAAAATGTTCGCAGATCTAGTAGAACTAGTAATCCACCTATAAGATATGGACTTTTCACTCATTGATGCTATGTGATAGATTCTGATAAACCAATCACATACCATGATGCGTTGTCCAATTCGGATTGTGACAAATGGCTTGAAGCCATGAACGTTGAGTTGCAATCCATGTCTGTCAATCAAGTATGGGACTCGGTTGTACCACCTTTTAACTCCAAAGTAATTAGAAGTAAGTGGGTTTTCAAGAAGAAAACCGATATGCATGGAAACTTGGATACTTATAAAGCTAGACTTGTAGCAAAGGGTTTCACTCAAACTCAAGGGGTTGACTATGTTGAAACTTTCTCACCTGTTGCAATGCTAAAATCTATTAGGATATTGTTTGCCATAGCTGCTCATTATGATTATGAGATTTGGCAAATGGATGTCAAAACGGCTTTCCTAAATGGATATCTTGAGAAAGATGTCTATATGGTTCAGCTTGAAGGTTTTGTCGATCCAAAACATCCTAACAAAGTATGCAAGTTAAAGAAATCAATCTATGGATTTAAACAAGCATCGAGAAGTTGGAATCACCGTTTTGATGAAGAAGTAATTAAATTTGTATTCATCCAGAACGCTGATGAAGCTTGTGTATATATGAAACCTAGTGGGAGCATCATCACTTTCCTAGTATTGTATGTTGATAACATACTACTATTTGGAAATGACATTCCAACCTTGGAAGGTGTAAAAACCTGGCTTGGAAGTTGTTTTTCCATCTAGGATCTTGGTGAAGCCGCCTATATTCTGGGAATAAAGATCTATAGGGATAGATCAAGGCGGTTGATTGGTTTAAATCAAAGTGCATACATTAATAAGATCTTGAAAAGGTTCAAGATGGAGAACTCTAAGAAAGGTATGGTACCTAATCAAAGAGGAACAATATTGAGTACGACTCAATGTCCAAGCTCAAAGGATGAGCAAGATAAAATGAAGGCAAATCCCAAACGCATCTGCTATTGGATCCATCATATATGGAATGATATATACTCGGCCGGACGTGTCATGCGCCTTAAGCATGACAAGCCGATACGAGCAAAATCCTGGAAGCAGTCATTGGATGGCTATTAAAACATACTTAAGTACCTAAGGAGGACTAAAGATATGTTTCTAATCTATGGATCTGGTGATGAGGAAATCATTGTAAAAGGTTACATGGATGCGAGTTTCCAAACCGATCGTGATGATTCACGATCACAATGAGGATACATTTTCATTTTGAATGGAGGAGCTGTCTCTTGGAAGAGCTATAAACAGGATGTGGTGGCTTTATCAACTACAGAATCAGAATACGCCACCGCCTCATCGGCAGCTCCAGAAGCTACATGGTTGAAGAAATTCATTGTCGATCTAGGGGTTGTCCCTTCCATTCAGGACCCCCTAGAGATCTTTTGTGATAACGAGGGTGCGATTGCTCAAATCAAGGAACCTCGTGCTCATCAAAAGACTAGGCATATTGAGCGGAGATTCAACTACATACAAGATGAAGTTCAGAAAGGAAAGATATGTATTCGCAAAGTTCACACAGATCAAAATATTGCGGATCCTCTTACAAAGCTCCTAGAAAAGGCAAAGCATGAACGTCATACATGTGCCATGGGACTTCGATATTCTAATGATTGTATTTGATCTGTGATTTTGTATTTGGATATTTGGAACTCCCTTACTACTTGAATAAAATTATTTGGTTATAATATTTCAATAAATGTTCCAATTTAGCATGTTTAATCCATGGGTAAATTGTTTACTCTAAATGTCCGTAGTCTTCATACCTGTGGGAACAAGTATGAGGGTAAGATTATTATGAATTTGGATTGGTGGACATTCATAAGGAATGAATATAGAGCAAATCGTTGCTACCAAAGTTCATAGATATTTGTGGGATACAAATATTGGACTGACCCGCATCTCAAATTTTACTACATGGAATCTTCTACATTGATCATAAGTAAATTTGAGAAAAGGAGAATATCATTTGGTATCCTCAGACCTGAGATACATATTGGGTTTTATTATTCACCAAGTGCTATACCTTGAGCTAGTTCTTCAGTGCCCTGTTATAATGGACAGTGCGTAAGGCTATGTTCAGGCGTGACACGAGGTGTTTGTGAGAAACGTATGTAGTCAAGATGGAATTAGTTCCTCTTATTCGTTGAGAGCAAGATGTCTAAGGCCTGATTAAGTTAAATCAACAAGGAATGATCATTCTGTGTCCTTGGATTTAACATGACATCTGTAACAAAAGGATAAATGATTGATTCACCTAAATCATTTCAAGTTAGATACAAGAAGGGATGATGTTATCGAATGGATTTTAGTCATGTGTATTAAGGGTAGTAAACCGTTGTTAGGCGGTATTTACTGCTTGCATCAATCTTCTTTGAATCTTGTGCAAGTGGGAGATTGTTGAATTCTTTATGCCCAAGACACATAGAGCATTGATGTGGTTAGTACATTATGATCCAAGTCGGGTCATACCCAATAACAAGCTTTGAAAACACCAGATAATATTTAATTGATGATATGATCATACAATTAAATAAATAGACCAATTTAGAAAATGGGTTTTCTAAATAAGTTGCATATGAGATTGAACAATTTACATGGATATTTTGTTTATAGATATTGTTTGTAATATTATTTAAGTTACTTAAATAACATCAAATAATAATGGAGTGTGTGTGAGTTATACAATTAAAAGGTTAATTATATGTATAACTCATATTAGTGACTTGTTAATGTGTTAAATTAGCTTTTATGTTTTAGGGGGAAAACCCAAAGTTAAAGGGTTTTCGGCCGCCCCTTTGGGGTTGGCCTCTTTTGTTTCACATGTCTCTTGGAACAAACACATTATACAAGACATTCACTCCATTCTCTTCTCTCTCACACATGCAAAAACCACAAGAAAGAAAAGGGTTTTCTCCTCTTGTTGAAGAGATTCACGGCTAAAAGTCTCCAGCAGCCTCCTCTTTCGGTTTTTTGGTGCTCAAATCCTAGCAACAAGGTATTTGTCATAGAGCTTGGGGTATGCAGCTTAAGAGGACCTCCTTTGGTTCCTTTGTTTTTTTCTTGGAGCACATCCTCTTCAATCTCGACTCTTTTGCTGCTGAAAAAGGTAGGTTATGGCAGCCTCTTTATGGCTGTCCATAATGTTTGTTTTGTGTTTACATAGCTAGTCTTATGCACATATAGAAGGTCCTTTGTTCTTGGTTTTGTTTGTAACTTTATAATATCAAGATGAAACCCAAAGATTCAGTTTACAAACTATGTTATAAAGCTTGTTTCCGCTGCGTTTTCATAAAGTTTATACGGTTAAACTATGTATCTTGTTCTAACAAACCCCAACATAACATTCTTCATCAGCTCCTCAAACATCTTATACTTCTCCTCTCTTGTAGCTCCACCATGTATCTCAAACGCGAAGCAGAGCCTTATAACATTTTGGAATTGGAAGGCTTGTACAATGTCTTGTGAATCATAAAATAGTGGCCACTTGTACAATGTGTATACATCATCAGCCGACAAGTTAGTTAGCCACATTGGGTCAAATAACCGAATAGTATCCATTTTGCCCTCTTTTTGCAAGACTATAACAGCTTCACCTGTTCTCCAATCATAGTACCATCATTTAAAGTGTGGAGTGAAGTCTTATGGCATTTCCCTTAGAGGGATTCTTGACATCATGCACGGAGGACTCCACTTGAGCACTATCTTTGGCTTCCCAGTAATGGCATCAACTTCAGACCGTCTGATATACCTCATCGGTTGTTGAGGTTTGAAGTTGACCCACCTGCTGTGGTACTCTTTCTGTAATGTAGCCTTAAACCAGCCTGACATTTGCTTTGGGTTAGCATATAGCAACTTCAGTTTGGCCAGCTGGTTGACATGAAAACTAGGGAGAGTCTTCAAATCATGTGGGAATTTGAAGTACTCGATTCCCTTCTCCCTCTTGACAGCATATACATTTAGATCCCCAAAATATGCCCACGCTATAATCTTTCCTGACACATTCAGATGTTTCTTCATTTTTTAGAGCTTGGTGTAAGCACTTGATTTTGGAGCAGCGTGTTAGGCTCGGATCTCTGGAAAACAAGCTGCCCATTCAGCCCTTTTGATGTCAACATCAACGTCTGAGGCTTGGGCTTGATCCGATTCTTCTCTGACTCTTTCTCCATCTGGTCCTGTTTTTCAAATGTATCACTGATAAGAGTGTCACCCAGATTAGGGACCACATTTCCCTTTTTGTCAGCATACTCTGGATAATGCTCTATAGTGACGTCCTCGATCACAATCTCATCAATGTCATTCAGCTCATCGTCATGGTACTTTCAAAAGTTGGAGCGTCCTTGACAATTTCATCCAGATTTAGTTGAAACATCTCCGCGGGTTGGTCATGGGTAAGATCATGAATTATTTCTCCTTCTTTAGGAGTATAACTCATGGACCTCTAAACAATCCCTTGCAAATCAAGTATCATAGTTAATTGATACTTGATTTGCTGTAAGGGAGCAACGTCATACTGGTCTTGCTGAGATGGTTGATCTGCTTGATTTAAAAATTTAACACATCAATCGTTTGTCAATAGTCAAGGCAGATAAATAGCAAATATATATATAAACATTAAGTACATAAGTTTAAGACATGATTTAATTACACAAGATTTAAAATTACGTAAACATCTAAACATTACTTTTGTCTTGAATCATATGCTCTTCTTCAGTCGGGGCCGAGGACGAGGCTCCCTAATCCTGTGACTTCTTGGAGCGTCTTTCTCTAGCATGTGTGGCTTCTGAAGCAGCCGCATCGCCTCCTTCCTAATCATCATCCTTACCATCCTCATCCTTTCCTTCATCACCTCCTTCGTACGTCTCATCTTCATTATCATCCTCATCATCCTTATCCTCACCATCATTATCATCATCTTCTCTGATCTTCAGAGGCTCATTATTTAATCCCTTTAGCTTGAGCATGATAGACCTGTTAGATGTCTCCAACTCCCCAATCTTCTTTGCTTATTGGACTTTATGCTCCTTGAGTTGGGCAATTTCCTGAGCCTGTTGAGAGATCTGTTATGCTTGGGAAGTAGTTAGCTCCACTAGCTGTCGTAACTGAGCAGTCTTTTCATCATCGGCAGCCAACAGCTTCAGCACCATACGATTTAGTGCTGATAGTTGTTCCTCTACCCCGCTGGGAGGTAGAGATGATACTGTGGGGAATGATGGGTGGAATGATGGTCTTGCTTGGTGGCTGGTGGTGGTAGTGGTGGATGTGGTGAATATGGGTGGTGAAGGGTAGGCTATGGTGGTGGTTGTGGTGCATGTGGATGGTGGTATATGAGTGGGTGGTGTGGTAGTAGTGGTGGTGGGTGAGGTAATGGTGGTGGCTGAGGTAGTGGTGGTGGTGGTAGCTGTGGTGGCAGTGGGGGAAGAGGCTGTGATCATCGTGTACCTCCGTCTCTTAGGCTTCATCCGGTGGGGCTGAGCCATCCTCTTTTTCCTCGAACCCCTCAAGGAGGATACTCCCCCTGGGATGCTGGACCAAGCTAGGGTGTAGGTAGGATCAGTCATAGTCTCCCCAGACTCGCCCGAGCGTCCACCAACCGCCTGAATTCCTCTTTCGGTGGAAACAACCTTGCTACTCACTGTACGAGTCAGTGGCTCTTCCTCCTCCTCCCCCTAAGGAGGACAGAAATCCTAATGGAAACCAGCTGTAGCAGCATCTCCATGAGTGGGTGGTGGAGGTGTAACATGTGTAGTGGTGGCCCTAGATGAAGCTGGGCTAGAGTCTCCACCATCACCACTGTCATCATCATCTGAATCGTCAGTGGGGAGCATAATCTACTCAGATCTAAGTCGCTGTTATCATGGCGCCACTTTGTTCGTGACAGCACGACAAAGTCCTCACGGGCCACATGCCCGAACAGTCTCCTGACAAGGGGTTTCACCTGCTTCCCCCTGTACACCTTCATCCTGCCCAAGGTGGTATCGTCCATCACCTCGAGCACTACCGCGTCCTCCTTCTCCTTTGGCAGTGAAGGGAGCTTTTGGTCTATAATCATCTGCATAAAGCGAGGGTACATGCAAAATCCCTCGTTTCCCTTTGCCTCAATGTTCCCCTCCAAGTAGGTGAAGATCATCATGGAGAAGCTAAACGGATGGTTCAGCACCAACGCCTCGTAGGCGTTATGAAACTGATCTGATAGCTCATCAAAGCCTCCCTTCCTGGAGGCATTTCACTTATGCAGAAACATGTGCAAAGTACTTAAATTGGGGGCACAGGTTGCTCTTGTTGAGCACACCTGCGGTGATATCCCCTTAGTACTTGGCCAGCAGAAAACAGCCTCGTACCTTCAGTGGGTGTAGTTGTGTTGGGCAGTAATGATCATCCTCAAACTCTAAGACGGTCCTGAGATCGTCCTCAGTGATCTCTATCGGCTGACCAAAAATGGAGCTCCTGATACGTGGGGCTTCGAGGATCTGTCAATGACAACGCTTTCCCAGAAAGCCTGGTGAACTGAGTGGTACGGGGTGCACCGAGTCAATATAGCACGGAAGATCCTGATCTCCGTAGGAATGTTATAATGCCCAAGAAATCAACCCCATTCCGTGAAGTCAGATCCAGATGTTCACATATGTTGTGCTTAGTGTTCATGGGCCAACGACTCGTCATCTGTTACACAATGCAAATAAACGTTAATGAGTGTCAATGAGTAACAATCTGATTAATTGGACTTGAAATCTTTTGTTCAGCCATGCGAATGAACTATGCGACTGGGATCTAGTCGTGCGAATGAGCTCAACCGTACGACTGAGCATGCGACTAGGATTAGTCGTATGTTATTCCATGTGTTTACACCGGTCGTGCGACTGAACTCATACGCTAGTTGAGTCATGTGAATGAGCCATTCGCCCAGCTCAGTCGTGCGATTGAAGTTCAACAAGGTGTCCATTCGCAAGACAGACTGTTTGTTCTGTTCAATTCCAAATTTTGAGCAAAACTTAATTTTAGACGTTGTGGTTTGGCTCATTAGTCTTGCAAATGTCAGACATAACACCTAACAACCTTTAATTTCACAATGTATTTAGTTTTATTAGTTTCTTAGGCAAACTAAGACTCGGTTCTGTTTAGGGATTAAATTCAATCATTTGGGGCACAAATCGATTGACATTTGAGTGGAATGCACCGCACTTTACCTGTATAATCAATAGAAATCGTCAGTGACAACAATCAGTGGTCTAGAATGATCAAATGAAAAATGAGCAGAGTAACGGAATAGTCGTGAGATTTGGGGGCAATTTGGGAGTGATGAATGACTGCGACCGACTCCCTCTCCTTTAGTACTAGGGTTTCCTTTAGTCGTGCGACTGAGCCCAGTCGTATACTTGATTCGTACGACTGAGGATCAATCGTGCGACTGGCACAGTCGGTCACCTTCAATCGTGCGACTAGATGTCAGTCGTGCGACTATGTCATTCGGTTACCTCCATTCATGTGATTGGTTCATTTGGTGAACCAATCGTGTGAGTTTACGCATACTGATGGTCCAATCGAATGTTTGGGCCTTGCGTGTGATTTAGTCATGCAATAGGGCTCATACGTATGGTCCCATTTTACGGCTGGTCCATACTCATGGTCCAGTCGTGCTAATGGGCTCATACGTATAGTCCAATCAGATGGCTGGTCCATACTCATGGTAGAGTCATGCGAATGGGCTCATACTTATGATTTTGTCTTTATGACCATTTGACACTTAACCCTTTTAACTATTGATAAAACATTTTGAGCATACGATCATCACAGACATGAACATTTTAACTTTGAAACCATTTGATCACCTCAGACGTGATCCTTTTAACATTAGAAAACCCGTTTAGTCACCTTAGACGTGACCCTTTTTAGTGATTCAATTCCCAACAGAGTTCCAATGCACAGTCTGACGTTTAAACAGCTAAACTGGCACATATTAACCAAATGAAACAACTAGAACTAAAAGATAAAAACTAAAAAAATTTTTTGTAATTTTGTGTGAGGTGGAAATTTTAAGATAGATATCTACCAGATTTATTTCTCGAAGAGACAACTTCAAGTTATTTTGACCATAAGTGGAACGATTCATTATAAAATCATATAGGTAAATCAAATCATTCAGGACATGTTACCAAAACCTTTTGATGCAGGATTCTTGTTTTCATCGAGAGTCATTAGCATGTCTAGGAAATCATACTAGTGCCACAAGATGCACACAGTGATTTTGACTTTTAAGAGTTGTAGCCACGATGATTGTCAGTATTCTTGTCTCATTAAAATCCATACACAGATTTTTTATGATGATTTAAGGTTTAATTATTTCGACAAGCATTTGTGGATCCCACACTTATATGGTAATCAACGTTCCTCGGGAGATTTTTGAGCGGTCTACGGGTAGTATTCAAAAATTAAATATTCTAGAGCTTTCAAAGAGATGCTAAGCCACAAGTCAGTGCTACCGCAAAGCAGAGAGGCGCAAACAACAATGAATTCTAGAATATTTAGGTTATGCTTACCCTCAGGTCAGTGCCATCACACAACAGAGAGGCACACAACCTATCTTCTTGTTTGAGAAATTTATTCTTTTTGCACAGATCGGACCAACAACATAGGTTATCAGCTTGATTGCTTTTTGCATTTTTTTTGTGCTTTGCTCATTTGATGGTCATCCGCACACATTTGTGGCATTTATTTTCCTCGTCACCCCTTATTGGAACTTTGTTGATTGTGTTAACCAGGGATAAGATGATAACCCATAGCTAGTTGAACAACTTAGTTTGAACTTGACATCACCAATGAGGTCTACTTATCTAATGTGTTGAATCTACCGACACATCATCAAATGGTCTAGCAACCTCTAGGTCTACTTTTTCCGTGTTACCTTACTAGCATCTAGTTTTACTATCATTTTCCTTTTATTGTTGCTTAGACTACTCAGACTTATACTTAGAATTTTTCATTTTAAACAATTTCTTCTTTTAAAGTCCCAAACTATTTGTTCCTGTGTACTATCTTTTTCCATAGTTATTGAATCAGTATCACAGATACGATCTCTTTTCTCTCACCTTGCCTGTCCTCCTCCCTTGTTTTTTTCTAACTTAACCTATTCTCCCCCTAAAGTTCTAAAACAAAAAAAGTTTTGCGTTTAGAATTTTAATAGGCGAAGAAATAAAAATAAAATAAAACATAAAAGTAACAATGAATTCTACTTGTCGGACTAAGTACTATCATCGTCGGAAATCATATCACTTTTCTTTTTAATGCCGTTGACCTCTAACATATATAGAAAACATGGTTTATCAAAGGCTTTTGTGTAGAGGTCAGCGCGTTGAAAATCCGTATTAATTTTAACAACATCGATTAAATTCTTTTCAAAACAATCACGTATAAAATGATATTCAATGCCGATGTGTTTGGTCTTAGGATGTTGGATTGGATTTTTAGTTACAGCTATAGCAGCAGAATTATCAACAAATGTAGGAGTGTTAGAGAATTTCAAACCATAGTCCTGCATTTGCTGTTGAATCCAGATGATTTGAGACAGCAGCTTGCCGCAACAACATATTCAGCTTCACAAGTTGACATTGCAACTGATGTCTGCTTCTTACACTGCCATGTGACTAATCTTCTCCTAAAGAATTGACATCCTGTTGATGTAGACTTGTAGTTCATTTTGCAACCACCATAATCCGAGTCACTATACGCTGTAAGCTCAAAATCATCATCATGAGGATACCACAACCCGAGTGTTGGGGTACCTTTCAGATAACAAAATATCCTTTTGACTCCTATGAGATGGTTGACTTTCTGTGTGATATCGTGAGCAGAAACACGTTGCGTACATGATGTCAAGTGGTAAGGCAGTGAGATACTTGAGAGATCCAATCATTCCTCGGTACTTGGTAGCATCCACCAGATCACCATTCTCGTCGGGCTCTACATCATGGTTTGTAGCAAGTGGAGTCCGAGTTGCAGAGCATTTTCCATATCAAACCGACTAAGAATATCGCCTACATACTTGGTCTGATGTAGAAATATCCCTTATGGTGTCTCATCCACCTGTAATCTGGGAAAGAATTTCATCTATCCCATGGCACTCATCTCAAATTATGCCTTCATTACTGCTTCAAATTCTTTACACAAGTCTTCGTTCATGGAACCGAAGATTATGTCAGCAACATAAATTTGAACAAGCAGTAAATCACAATCCTTTTCTTTGATAAACAATGTACAATCAATCACTCCTCTTCAAAACCTGTGTTTCACAAAATAAGTCAAGAGCTTTTCATACCATGCTCTAGGGGCTTGATGAAGCCGGTATAGAGCCTTGTCTAGCTTGTAAACTCTGTCCCGATGATACGGATCCTCAAATCCTCGGGTTGACTGACGTACACTGTTTCTCAGATTTCACCATGAAGTTATGCACTCTTCACATCAAGCTGATAGACTTTAATCTTCATATATGATGCATAGGCTAGGAAGATACGGATGGCTTCCATTCTTGCCATAGGTGCAAACACTTCGTTGTAATCGATCCCCTCGAGTTGTCAAAATCCTTGAACTACAAGTCGAGGCTTGTTTCTGATAATGACCCCTTGGTCATCCTTCTTGCATTAAAAACCCATTTAGTGCCAATCACCTTAGCACTTTTCGGTCTATCCACCAGAGTCCACACTCCTAACTTCTTGAATTGAAGTAGTTCTTCTTGCATGGCTCTCACCCAAGCCTCATCGTTTAAGGCATCACTTACATATTTTGGATCAAATTGAAACACAAAACATCGATAAGCACCGTCGTGAAGGCAACCTTTTTCCATGACTAAGGCATAATGAGCTGAATGTAGCTGATTTCTTGTCTGTACTCCCGATTGTACATCCCCTATTACATTGTCCAGAGCATGAAAAACATTTAGACGGGATCCAGGAGTGGTGGGTACAACTACCTCGCTATGCAGATTATGAACCACAGGTTCAGTATCTGAGGCAGTGGGAGTATGGGGTTCCGAAGTGTCAGAGGCATCAACATCTGATGTGTGTGTACTTCTAATAGTTGGAACCTGTTCATCCTGATCTACCTGAACATTTTCCACTTCTTCATCATTAGAAGATGAGTCACTTACCTCTAGTGCTCCCCTTGAGTTACTAGAAGACTGGCCTTGTAAGCCGGATGTTGTTGTGTCTAGGGGCGGTGTGTTTAAGACATCATACATCATATTGGTTGCTAACTCATCTTCAGAAGTGGAGAGAGGGATGTTGAAGGACTTAAAGATTCCATCATACTCGAAAAAGAATGCAGGTCGTTTTCCAGCTGGGGGGGTGGTGTATCTCTGAACGTCTACAGTACACCACACTTCTACTTGACCCGTTGAGTTGTTGTAAACTCTCTTATTCGGTATGTTGTATCCTAGGAAGATTCCTTCTACAGCCTTCTCACTGAACTTGCCTTCCTGCATTTTCTTCAAAAGGGTGCAAGGTGCGCCAAATGGTTCGAGGTACTCTAGATTTGGTTTATGTCGTTGAAGTAACTCGTCACATGTCTTACCATGACGTTTTACCACCAGGACTCGATTTAAAGTGTAACAAGCATTTGCTACTGCCTCGTTCCATAACTGGATAGGTAGTTTCGAGTCTGCTAGCATCGTCCTGGCTGTCTCTATCAAGCTTCTGTTCTTCCATTCAGTAATTCCGTTCATCTGTGGTGTGCATGTAGATGTGAAATGATGTACAATTCCCTTTTCTTTCTAGAATGCCTCCATCCATTGATTCTTGAACTCGATACCATTGTCTGAGCGTACTTGTCTTACCTTCAGCTTGTAGAGAGACTCAAAGTAGTTACTAACTCTTTGAATGAATCAAATGTTTTAGATTTGGAATTTAGAAACATTACCCAAGAGAATCTTGAGTAGTCATATGTAACTACATAACAGTATAAGTCGCTGGCGACGCTCCTTGTACTGACTGGACCAAATAGATCCATGTGAAGAAGCTCAAGAGGCAGTTCTATGGAATGAACTTTCTTTTCCTTATGAGACTTCTCAGTCTGTTTGCCTTTATTGCAGGCGACACATAAATCCAGTAGTTGGAAGTTTTTGACATTTACTCCTCTCACTAGATCATTCTGGATCAAGTGGTTCATCTTCTATGGATTTATGTGTCCCTTTCTCCTATGCCAGAAGATTGAATCCTTCTCTGTAGCCTTTGATAGGAATCATTGAACTTGATGAATCGTTATGGAGGCCTTTGATACATCCAAGACATAAAGATCGTTAAATCTTGAAGCTGACATTAAGACTTTGTCCTCCGGGATCACAAATTCTTTTTTAGAATGTAGCACTTCTTGTCGAATACTATCTTAAATCCTTTGTTACAGATTTGGGATATAGAAAGCAAATTATTTTGAAGTTGTTGAACATAGTGTACCTTGTCAAACTTCACTTTCTAGTTTCCCACTTCCTCTTGTGCTGTGATGTAACATCCTTTGTTTCAAGCAAATGAAACATAACCTCCTTTAATTTTTTTTACGTTTGACAGGAGAGTCATGTTCCTAGTCATGTGTCTAGATGCTCCGCTATCTACAATCCAGGTATTTCTGGAAGCACTATAGTGAACACCCTGCACATTCGAAGGAAATCATTAGTTAAGGTTAGGGACCCAAGCCTTAACTGGCTTGGGTGACCCAGAGGCATCACACATCATAAATTCCACCCGCTATCCATTTGAGGGTGAGGGAAGATCATTCATCTTCTTGTTCTCATTATCAGACATTGAACTAGACTTTTCTTTTGATAAGCTAGTTTTGTGTAAGGCTTGTTTGTGATAAATATACGATTGGCTTATGGTTTGAACTTTATGTTCACTAATTCTTCTTGGTGGGGTCATAGATCTCCTTTTAGAAGAGCTGGATTTAGGATCATGAAGTTTAACTTTCTTCCTTGGTGTAGACAATTAGACACGATGTGTCCATACTTTCCATAATTGTAGCATGATCTGCTTTCGACAAGTTGGTATAACTGTTTCTGTGGAGAAGTATGTGACACTCATGTGACTTTTATTTCTTTGGGTTTTGACACTTCTTGTTTAGATGTTTTATCTTGTGTAACAAAATTAATTGTTTGAACCTTTTTAACATCTTTACTCTTTTGTTTATCTGGACTTAGACATGATGCACGTGTTTGGTTAACTTGTTTGGTCTTTTTGGATTCTGAATTAGACGTATTTGAACCAGACATTACCTTAACCTTCTCAAATTGTTCATCCAGATTAACGATAGGCATTTTACCTTTGGACTTTAAAGTGGTCTTCTTTTGTTTAGTGACAGATTCAATGGAGTTACTTATGGAGTCTAGATCACTAAATAGAGGAGTGGACACCACAAGATCCTTGATTGGGTTATTATTATTGGTTTGCATTTAGCATTCAATAAGGTCTCATGTGGTGGTGGAACCACTTTGTAACCCAAACCCTCCCCATTGTTGTGTTCTCTCACTAGGTGCTGGACTATGTGAGAAGAACTAGTACAACTGTGTAGTTTTTGTTTTAATGAATTTACATTGACTTCCAAAACTGGTTTTTGTTTCTTAGTTTCTTCTAGGATGTTTAAATAGAACTTAAGTCAGTAGCTTGATTAAAGGCCACAACTTCGGTTTCCCTTAGTTGTTTATTCAACAGTTCTATTTTCTGTTTATAACTGTGCTCATTATGTTTTAAAATCATGTTTGCTTCTGAGCATAGTTGTAAATCATTTACTAAGCTATCATTGTGATCTAATAACCTACCAAATGTTGAGTCTATGCTTTCTCTAAATTTATTACATTCAATACAAGCATGACTATCAAACTATTGGTCTTTGGTACATACCTGGGAAGATTCGGTTGAATCAACCATCATAGCAGAGTTTGACTCTTTTGGTGCCGGTGATTCTAAACATTTTGTGCTTGAACCCTCTTCATTCAGGTGATCGACCACATTTGCAGTTTCTTCATTATTTGACATCACAAGTTCAACTGCTATATCGCCTTAGCTTGCAGAGTCGTTATCCAAACCCTGAACACAAGCAATGTTGGATTCTCCCGGAGATACAAATCAAAAGGTCCAATCTTGCCCTTCATCATCTTGAGCAGTTAAGGCCTTAGGATCCTTGCTTGTTGATGTAGGACTACTTGTGGATTTATCTTGAAGATTAAAGGATGAGAATGGATTACCATTACCTGCCTTCTTGGGCTTCACACATTCACGTTTGAAGTGCCCCTTTTCTCCACAGTTAAAACAGGTAACTTTGGTTTTGTCAAAACCAAAGGTTGTATCCTTTGTGGCAATCAGGTTTTGTCGTGTCTTCTTAACAATCTTCTTTGCCCTCCGGACAGCACTTGCCAATGCCCACATAGTATCCATTCTTTCCAGCTCAATCTCGTCTACTTGCTCGTAGTCTTCATCTGGTAGATGGCAGTTTCCAATCTTCCCTGCAACTAGTCCATCATAGGAGTGAACGACAACTGCTAAGAGATCCATATGCTCCTTTGCTACCTCTATAGTCAGTTACCGAGATTCTCGGTCTTCAAATTTGTAGCATTGGCTTCAGGTGATATATATTGGGTGCAAGACGACCCTAATGTGTCAGATCCTGAAGTAGCGGCTTGAGACGGAGAAGCTGAACTTGACACGAATGCTGTTTGAA
The DNA here is from genome assembly GCA_025506515.1 of Flaveria trinervia. Lineage (NCBI taxonomy): Eukaryota > Viridiplantae > Streptophyta > Magnoliopsida > Asterales > Asteraceae > Flaveria > Flaveria trinervia. The sequence goes on along the minus strand of CM046453.1, from coordinate 29,048,415 downwards.
GTGGCGCTCCAGCATTTTTGATTGAGCGGTTGAGTTGTAAAGAGACGAGTTCTGATCATATGAAGATTTTTGAGACCAATACTTCATCCTCAACTCTTCCTCTCTCAGCTTCAGAATGAAATCGTTGATATCCAACTTCGCCAGCATATCATTCTGTCTGAGGTTTGACACAAATGAAACCCACTTTTCTGGCAATCCATCTGCGAAATTTGACACGTTGTCTTCCATGGACGTAACAACCCTATGAGTGTGCAACTCACTCATTAAGTGGTAAAAGCGGTCTATAACGTCATCCAGACTCTCCTTACGCATTGATGAGAAGTTATCAAATTCCTTCTTCAAAGCAACAACTTTTTGGGCTTTTAACGATGCATTCATGTCTTACCGCTTTTCCAGAGCATCCCATAGCTTCTTTGCTTGTTGTTCTCAGAAAATTGATGGAATATATCGTTAGGAATTGACTAAGTTAACAGAGCATACACCTTCTTCTCGGCATTGTACTTTACCTTTTGCCCATCAGTCATGCCGCCTAAGGTAAGTTTAACTCCATCTGCACCAACTGACATGCTATACCCTGTCTAAATTGATTCCCACAGATTAGGATCTATTCCATTTAGGTATATCTCGAACCGTTGCTTCCATTGTGGGTAGTCATCTAATTTTATGAGCTTAGGTGGCTTGTTATGATTCCCCAATTCATTTTCTAGAAGTAATAGATTCTGGATCCGTGAATCTCTACCTGCGGTGAACACTAAATACTGATCTTCCATTGCTATTTACTTTTGATTTTAGAACAAACTATAGTACTTGTGTGAATGAAAGAATACGATTGGGTTATTCGTGCAATTGAACAATGAGGATGGTTCAATCGTGCCACTGAACAAATGCGGATGGTTCAATCGGGCGATTGGACAAGAGTGGATGAACAATGCGAATGATGATCTTCAGTCGTACGAATTGATGAATGACTAAACCAATCGTGCGTATGAGAGATGCGAGAGGGTTCAATCGTGAAATTGAGTCAATCGTGCGACTGAAGGGTTCTATTTTTCCAAAAACGAAGGTTTTGAACACTTTGAAGCAAAAACATGAATTTCTCACTAACCCTAATTGTCGTATGCCGGAAAAAAGTTGACTTTTTGACCTGGAGACGTCGAAAACCCTTTTTGACACAAAAAGATTGAGTTTTTAAGTGAAAAAACGTGATTTTTATATCAAGATCGATTGAATCACATGCAGATCAAGAACCTGGCTCTGATACCACTAGTTAGGATAGTTTCGGTATAGAGTGCTAACTGATTTATGTGTATACCAAACCAAATAGTGCGGAATCCTATTTGATTGGCGATTCAATGAGTGACAAAGCAAGTATAATCGATCTAAGAATGCAACTTAACGTTAAGAACAATTGGAAGATGATTTACTACGATCTATGAACTTGGAACATGTTAACTTAGGTCTCTAGATGACTAGGGTACGATTTAGTGCGTAGGGATTCGAATTGTTATGTTTTTCCACGAAATAAGTGGTATTTATAGGTTAGGGTTTTCTATTCGTGCGACAGAACCATTTGCATGGCTCAGTCGTGTGATTGAAGCATGGGGTTGATCCATCCACACGACTGAAGGTTTCGTGCGACTGAGTCAATCTCATGTACACTGGTGCGACTGATCCAGTCTCCTGGTCCAGTCATGCAACTGGTTCATTAGCATGAAGTATTCATGCGGATGGTCCATTAGCATGGTCCATTCGCATGAGAACTTCACACGATTAAGTTTAAACACATTTCTCAATCATTATTGACTAAGAACTATGTAAACAACCACAAACCTATATAGTTAGTTCAATATGTGTAATTACACAATAATCAATGAAATATTAAACATTATAAGCATCACAAACACATTACATTTCATTCATACCCATTCTGTTACATATACGTAAGACATGAAATACATTTTACATTTGAGCTCCTAAACTAGGTACACATGTATTTACAGGTGCTAGTTGATCATTTGACGAAGGGTGCTCGCTTCCTACCGATCTGTGAGACATATTCATCTGAGAGGTTGGCGGATCTATTCATTAAGGGAATTGTAACTCGTCATGGTATGCTGGTGTCTATTGTGTCCGATCGTGACACCCACTTTACATCTAAATTTTGGAAGAAATTCCACGACGCGGTGGGGACGAGGTTACATATTAGCACGACTTATCATTCCCAAATAGATGGTCAGCAGAAAGGACCATTCGGACATTGGATGATATGCATCGGACATGTGTCATTGATTTTAGAGGAAGTTGGGATGACCACTTACCGTTAGCTGAGTTCTCATATAACAACAGTTATCATGCTAGCATTGGCATGCCCCTTTATGAGATGTGATATGGTAGGATATGCAGGACACCCATCTGTTGGGGAGATATTGGTCTGAACGAGTTAGGAAGCATCAAGGTGATCGAGAAGCTTGAAAAGATGAAGGTCTTCATGAAGGTAACCAAAGATAGACAGAAGTCGTATGTTGATAAATGACGTAGACCGATTGAGTTCTAGGTGGGTGATAGGATTATGTTTAAAGTCTCACCTTGGAAGGGTATCATTCGGTTCAGAAAGCGAGGCAACTTGAGCCTAAGATACATAAGGCCTTTCCAAATCATTGCTAGATTAGGAGAGGTGGCCTATAGATTGGCGTTACCAGATGAGTTAAGTGGAATTCACCTGACATTCCATGTATCCTATCTGAAGAAATGTTTAGCAGACGAGGATATGGTTGTACTACAGGAGGATATCGAGGTAGATGAACGGCTCAATTATGTGGAGCAACCAGTGGCAATCATTGATCGAAAAGGGAAAAGGCAGGGGAATAAAGTGGTTCCTCTTATGCATGTATAGTGGAAGCACAGGAAGGGATCTAAGTCTACGTGGAAGACTAAAGAAGAGATGAGACAACATTACCCATTATTTTATGAGGAATTATAGGTTTTGAGGACGGAACCTAAATAAGGGGGTGGACTTGTAACACCCGGTTATTAATAAACGACAAAGAAAGAAGAATAACGTGAAGAAAAATAAAGAAAAGATATTTTACCCAAGTTAAAGGGTAAAAAGTATCCAAAAGGACAAAAAGTTTAAAAGTTGGTGAACAAAAGGTGGTATGGCTGCCTAAATGGTCACACCACACCTTTTTCATTCGGATCTTGGTAGAGAGAGAAACAAAAGGAGCTGAAACTCTCGGATTTTTGTAGAATAAGAAGCTGAAATCGAATTCAAGGTAAGAATTCGTGGTTTTTGAGAGTTCTTCACTGGTTTAATCCTCTGGTTTATGCTTATGTGTGTTTGTATGTGTTCGGGTATGTTTTTGGTGGATTTGTAGAAGGTTGAACTCAACTTGAAAATGAGTTTGGAAGAAGCCATACTCAAGAGCTGCAAAGGTGAGTTCTAGAACCCCTCTTTTTTTAAATGTTTTAACTGATTTTGGGGCTGGAAATGCATGAACTTATGTTTTTATAAACTGAGTTTTATACCCATATGTTTGAATTTGAGCATGCTATAGTTATAGTGTGATGTTATTGTTCATGCTTGATGGTGTTATAGTTGTGTTTCTGAGGCTTAGAATGTAAAATTTAAGCTTAGAACATGATAGATAGTGTTGGGAACTAAAATATGATGTTTAGGGCTCATATGTCTAAGTTGTAGAATCTGCCAAGTGTTCAAAACAAACACGGATGAACAGTTAATGCGGATGAGCATTGACCACTAGTAAGTCAATGCGGATGAGTGTTGGGGAAATACGGATGAACAGTTAATGCGGATGAGCATGGACTACTATGTATGTCAATGTGGATAAGTGTTGGGGAAATGCGGATGAACGGTTAATGCCGATGATCATTGACCACTAAGTAAGTCAATGCGGATGAGTGTTCAAAAGAAATGCGAATGAACACTTAATGCGGATGAGCATTGACCACTAAGTAAGTCAATGCGGATGAGTGTTTAAAAGAAATGCGGATAAACAGTTAATGCGGGTGAGCATTGCCACTAAGTACGTCAATGCAGATGAGTGTTGGTGAAATGCAGATGAACAGCTAATGTGGGTGAGCGTCGATCATTAAGTAAGAGAAATGCGGATGAAGTAAAGTCAATGGGGATGAACACTTAGAATATTTTTTGACTTTTTGGGGAAAAAGTGAAATTTGGGCTTTGACATAGGAGGTTCCCAGAGGCTATGTAAGTTGACTTTTTAAGGTCATAGATGATGTGATGGCCATTTTATGATGATGTTATGATGTATATTTGATGCTCTGGCATGTTGTCCATGATGTGATGCATGATGGTATGTATGATGTATGTATGTGTGTATGATGCTCGGTATGATGATGTTGACTGTGTATGTTGTGTTCCTTATATTGTATGTTTATTTTCCCATGGCTTATGTTGAATGTTGATGAATAAAATGAAAGTATTATGTAATATAAAGTGGAAGATAATGAAACGAGATACATGATGAAATGAATGCATTCATTAATGAACGAAGGAAAGAGTAGTAAGTCTTCGGAACACACCCCAATGAAGGGTGTTAGTCCAAAGGTGTGTGGGTTAGCTACCCAGAAGGATGCACACCGAGGTCCGTCTTTATGACCGACCATTTGTGTAGAACCTTTGTCGCTTACCCTGGATACGGTGGCCAGGCTGCTGTGCGCCATGACAGGAGGTCTATGATAGACCTCGGCCCAGTATCCGCTTTATGCATGATGGTGGGTATAGCCGATGACAATGGTATGCCTAAATTTACCCTTAGGTACTATGGCTAGGATGCTGTGCACCACGACGGGGGGTCTATGATAGACCCCGGCCTAGTACCCGCTTTATGCATGACGGTGGGGTAAAGTTCATGGTTTTTGATGGAATGAAAAGAAGTAATGATGAACGTATGAATGAAAGTAAGAAAACATGAATACATGAAAGTTAATGAATGAATGATAAATATAATAATGATATTATTTATGTGTACATATAATGTGTGATCACATGCAAAAGTAAAGAACAGTTTACTGAAAGTAAAGTATGTTTTACTATAAAACTAGAACTCACTCAACAACGCTGACGTTTATGCATTTTTCTAGTTGGCAGGATGGCACGGGCAGCTACTTGGCATTTTGGACAACATTCTTTTGTTAATGTTTTTGCATTGTAATGCGAACGAACGATGTTTTGAAATGAATGATTGTATTAACTTGCAAAAGCACTTATAATGAAATGAAAAGTTATTTTAATGTTCTGCTGCGATGTTTTATGAAAGTAAAATGTAATTATATATTTTATGAGCAATGATTGGCCAGTTGTAAGCGTCCTGGGAACGAGGCCTTACACTTTGGTAGGACAGTTTCGCTAACAACGAAACAGTCAGCGAAACTATCATTAGTATATATAATTTTGATCTTGCTCATTGTTGAGCATCCTTGCAAAAACCCTAATCATTTATTCATGTTGCAAGAGACTATTGTATGCTTGTTTATCACTAATATATATTGAACTTTGTTAACTTTTATAGTATTGGATCATTATTGCTTTATATAAATACTTTTTGGTATTCTTCTTCCTTATAGTGTTCTTGTTTTGTATTATTACTGATATTGAATGAATCAATCTCACAAGTGTGTAGAAATTTGATCAAATTGACCAAAAAAATTGCATCAACCCTTAGTGTTTTGATTACTTCAGGTTTTTGGTTTTTCGTAACACCCCGAAAAGTCAAAACAAGTCATGCAGGATAATGGGCTTAATTAATGGGTATTTAATAAAGGAGGGAAATGGGTTATGGGCTAAATTAGGCTTATGGGAAAGAGCCTAAGTGATTTAGGGCCCATAATCAGCCCACAAACCCACCTAATCAGCACCATCTTCCTCATTTGAAACCCAAGCTCCCAAATTCGTAGAGAAAGAAAGTAGAGAGAGAAAGTGAATAAAACTCAAGATTTGAAGCTTCAAAGGTTAAGAGATTGAAGATCTGGGTGTTGGAGCACCAAACCGTAAGAAAGGAGCAACAAATCTAGGTAAGAATTGGCCTTTAAACCCTTCTTTAGATTAAACATTGTTGGATCAAGAAGAAGGCTAATGCAACCAAAACTAGATCACTTAAGTTATTTTGATGCTGCATGCAAAGGCTTCCGAAGCTTTTCATGGAACTTCCGAAGGTTGTAGAGTTCTTCTGAAGACAAAGGAAAAGTCTAACTTCCGAAGACAAAACTTTACTTCCGAAGATAAATGCATACTTCCGAAGTTCAAGACTTAGAAGAATAAAGTAAAGACCACTTTTGAAGTATGATGAAGAAGTCTCCATGTCTTGGAAGAAGCAGCCTCTTCCGAAGTATAAAGTGGCTTTGGAAGTACTTACTCTTCGAAGCCATTTAACTTCGGAAGACACTGCTATAATCAGTGGACACAAGTATGGTCTCTGACACTCTGCTGCAAACTTCTGATACAGCATCGCTTCTTCCTAAAGGACCATATTGTTGACCATACTTTATTCCACTGTTTACCTTTTCATGATAGTACAGTTGCCATCTTTAGTTGGTGACAAAAGGTAATTCAGGGACATGTCCTGACTACCAAATCTCAGATAAGACTTTATCTGAGATAGCTTAACTATAGTCTTGTAGTATAGGCTTTAGATAAAGGATCCCATCTGGTATCAAAGTATATCCGACTGTAGATATTATTATATATAGGTTCTCCCTGTAACTCATAGAAGAGAAGATTATCATCTGCTTGAAAGAGTCTTTGTATCTTGAGTTGAGAATCAATATATAAAAGTATCTTGAAAATTATCATTCTGTGTTCTTAGTTACTTTTCATATTATGATCAACTCTTGTTGATTCTTACCCGAGTGTGATTCTAGGTGAATTTGAGAGAAAACATTTGTGTTTATGTGACAAACACCGATGCTGCAATTGGTATGAGAGCTTCTCAGGCTCTTGATTGCGTGATCTAACCTTCCAAATCAACTTGTTTTCACTCCTCCTACCACCCACTCCCTCAAATGGCCCTCAACAAATCTGAAGTAGAAATGGGGATGATGACCAAAGCACCAATCATCACCCCTGAAAACTTCTGGTCTTGGAGTAGAAGAATGGAAGGCCTCATTAGATACCAAGACAACAAAATGTGGAACTCGATTGTCAATGGGCTGTACAAGCCAAAGGTGGCTTCACCTGGTGGAAACGGTGCCATGATAGAAAAGGCTATCGAGGACTATTCTGATGAACACAGAAAGAAGATGGACATCGATAGCAATGCTATGACTATTCTCATGACTGCAATACCAAACTCTATTATGGTGGGGTTTGAGCATTGCAAGACTACCAAAGAATTGTTTGATGCACTTGCTCAGATGTATTCTAGCTCTAACAACTCAAAGAAGGACTCACTAAAGCAGCAGTTCGAGAACTTCACTCATATTGCTGGAGAGACCCTCAGCCAGCAATACTTCAGGTACATGGATCTTATCTCTTCCCTTCAGTCTGTAAAGATCACTCCTGAACTTAGAGATCTCACTAGAAAGTTCATGAGTGCTCTTCCAAATGAGTGGACATTCTACATTGTCTCTATCAAGAGAACAGAAAACTTTAACACTCTTTTCATGACTGAGCTCTATGGCATCCTTGATGGATACCGTCTAGAGATTGAGAGTAAGAAGGGCCACCAAACAAGCAGATCTATGAGTTTCCTGCTAGCAACGCTTTAATGGTTGCTGAAGGCTCATTAACCCCTCAACCTCAGCACTTCCTGACTTATCAGCAACCATCCTGCTCATCTGGTCCCTACATCACTTATCTTGAGACTCTAAGGTCTCAACAGGCTCAACACAATCCCTTCCAGGAAATTTGTGCCTTTGTCTCAGGAGGTGGACACTCAGGAGATTTTCAATACTGCTTTGATGATCTTGAGTGCTTTAGCCCAGATGACGTAGAGTACGTGGACATTGTCCAGCAAATGGCTCTCTTAACTTATAGAGCAAAGAAGTTCTTTAAGAGAACTGGAAGGCATTTCCTTCAGAACCCAACTACCAGCAAGTTTGGGTTGACAAGACCAGGGCAAAGTGTTACAACTGTAACCAACTGGGTCACTTGCAAGGGAATGCAAGGCTCCCAAGAACAATCCAGGAACCCCACAGGCCTCCACACCTCCCTCTACCTCAAAGCCACTGAGAAGTCAACTGAGACAGCCACAATGGATCAAGAAGTTGACTGGAGCTTCATCGTACAGGATGTGACTCCTGCTCAAGCTCTCATGGCCGCAACAGATGATGCGCAGGTATATGAACATCTTTGCACTCCAGCCTGTATAGCTAAAGTTAAACTCTATCAGGATTACAATATGGAAATTAGATCTGACATTGAGTCTTTAAATATCCTAAAATCTGATTTTAAAAGAGCTGAATCTGACTATCAAAAGAAAATCGATGAGTTGGAGAAAACTATGTCTCTTTTGAAACATGAACACACCAACTACACGACTCAAATCAAGGATCTGATATCCAAATTGTCTGAGGCTCAAGCCTAGCTTGTCACTGCTGAGGCTCAGGCCAGGAAGCATGCTATCTCTGAGTAAAACTTCCAAGCTATTCTTGCATCATCCTCCCATTCCAAACTTTGTTATCAGAACAAAGAAGGGTAGGGAAGTAATGAAATTGCTCCACCATATTCCTATGAGTCTATCAGACAGCCTAGATGTGGCATGAAAAGCAAGAGGTTCCAACTGCTGACCCTCTCTTTCAAGAGTTAAAGGATGAGTCACCAAGTGGCCACCGCAGGGAAGGAACAGGTAGATAAACCTATCGCCTCCTGTGATGATCAAATCCTAACCACCAAAGCCAGAAGAAGTAGAGCTAAAGCTGGTAGGAGAATTGCTAAGAAAGTGGCTGAATCCAAACTGAAAATTGACCCTAAACAGAAGGGTGTCTTTGTTTCAGCTGGTTTCCAAGTGTTAGGTACTTCTGATTCAGGAAAGGAATGTAATACGAGCATTCTTGTCCTACCAAAGGATCAGAAGTTAAAGGGAAAAGTTGCTGACAAAGAAATGAAAACCAAGACACAACAACCCTCACTTCCCCAAAAGACTAACATTGCATGCATCATGTGTGGCCTGGAAAATCATATGGCTAAAGATTGTTACTACAATCCTTTAAGCACACATTATGCAAATAATGTTAGGAAATAAGGAGTGAGGGAAGGTTTCACATTTGGACCCTTCCATGCGGTTCAAGAGTTGAAGAAGGGAAAGCTAGTTTCCAAAGCCAAGTTGCTTTTGGAAGAAACTCCTTCTTCCGAAGGGAAAATGGCTTCGAAAGAAAAAGATAATAAGGTTCGGAAGAACAAGAAAGCTCCCTTGAAACCATCCTAGAAGAAGACTGCTTCGGAAGAAAAGGCGGTGAGGACTTCTTCCGAAATGAAAGAAGCTTCGGAAGAAGACCATGCTGCAAAAGCTTCAACAAGCTCATCCTCCAAGATCAGCCAAAGGGAGGACTGGAAGATCAAGGAAGATGCTGCAGCCCAAACCTCATCATCAAAGACCTCTGTTGAACCCCATGCATATCATTTGGTTCACTCATGTCATTATCTTTGGAAGAATCCAAAACCAATAAAGCTTGGGCTTCCAAACAAAACTGAATCTTATGTGCACGAACATCCATTTGACAAGAACTACAATGTATGGATTGTAGATAGTGGATGCTCCAGGCACATGACAGGGAACATACATCTCATTCAAAAATTTCAACATTATGATGGAGGTCCTTTCAAGTGTGGAGGTGAGGCCGGAGGATATATTTCTGGCAGAGGGAGTATATCCAATGGTATGTTAACCGTTGACAAAGTTAACTTTGTCAAACAGCTTGAACACAATCTGTTAAGTGTTTCTCAATTCTGTGATCAAAATCACCAAATGCTTTTAACAGAACATGAGTGCATTATCCTCAAACCAGGGATGACAATTCCTCTGGAACTGGTGCTTCTTAGATCTCCAAGGAAAGGGGATATGTACAAGCTTGATATGAACAATGCTTCACCAATGGGTGAAGTATCATGCTTTCTTTGCAAAGCTGATAGTGATGAGTCAACACTGTGGCATAAACGTATGTGTCATGTAAATTTTAAGACAATGAGAAAATTGGCTAAAAATAACTTGGTACATGGTTTGCCTAAAAAGGAGTTTTTCTGCAAAGACAACTGTGTTGCATGCCTGAAAGGGAAACAACACAAGACATCTCATAAATCCAAATGTGTTAACTCTATCACTACTCCATTACATTTATTGCACATGGATCTTTTTGGTCCCACAAGTATAATGAGCATTGGAAGGAAATCATATTGCCTTGTGATAGTTGATGATTTTACAAGATTAACATGGGTATTCTTTTTAAGAACTAAAGATGAAACTGCTGAAATGTTAAAATCTTTTATTCTTAAAATGGAAAATCAAATTGTCACAAGGTTAAAATAATTAGATGTGATCAAGGGACTGAGTTTAGGAACTTCGTTTTTGACTCATTCTGTAATTCAAAAGGGATTGCGAGACAATATAGTGCTCCGAGAACTCCTCAACAAAACGGTGTTGCTGAGAGGAGGAATAAGACACTTATTAAGGCTGCTCGAACTATGTTAGCTAATTCAAAGCTACCTCTAACATTCTGGGCAGAGGCAGTCAGCACTGCATGCTATATGCAGAACAGAGTTCTTGTAGTTAAGCCCCATGGAAAAACCCTTATGAGCTATGGAACAAGAGGCCACCGTTCATGGCTTTCTAAGATCCTTTGGCAGCAGGTGTACCATACTTAACACAAAGGACAATTTAGCAAATTTGCTGAAAAGTCAGATGATGCTATCTTTGTTGGATACTCTTGTCGTTCCAAAGCTTACAGAGTATATAACATTAAGAATAAATAATTTGAGGAGTCATCCAATATAGTTGTTAATGAGCACACTCCTTGTGTTAGGGGGAATGGGCCTGATCACATCTTTGATTTAGAATTGTTTCCAAACTATTCTAAACACTCTTGTGAGAATGTTTCAGTTGGAATAGGTGCTCAAACTGATGTTGAAGCCACTGCTAATGATCAACTGTTTGACCTTCCCAGGCCTAGACCAAATTCTCCAAGTGCGGCAATACAACAAGCTTCCACTATTCCTAGATCCGACAGTTTAACTATATCAAGGAATAGTGAAGCTTCAACAGTGAGTCACCTACTGAGCCTCAAAACTCATCAGGTGATCCACCACAACACCAGACAGAAGGAGGTAGTATTTTGAAGGAACAGGCAACTATTAATACTACCTCACAGCCAACTATCGATGATGTTTCTCATTCATTCAATCAGTCCTCATTGAATGACTTTGAAACAATGGCTGGGCAGAGTGTCCTAGTTCCTGAGCATAATATGTCCAACGTGGATCTATCTCTGCAACTGGAAGTGATTCCTCGTCTTAGGATTCACAACACTCATCCAACTAAGAACATCATAGGGAATGTCTCTGAGGGTGTGAGAACAAGAGGACAAACTCATCAAGGGAATGTCTTCTTGTACTCATGCTTTCTATCTCAGATAAAACCCAAGAAGGTAGAAGATGCCTTAAAAGATAGTAGCTGGATGGAATCGATGCAAGAGGAGCTGCTTCAATTCAAGAGAAAGAAGGTATGGAACCTATGTCCGCTACCATCTGGTCAAGTACCCATTGGCACCAAATGGGTTTTCCAAAACAAGAGAGATGATAGAGGCTTGATGATCAAGAATAAGGCAAGACTTGTGGTTCAAGGATACACTCAAGAGGAAGGAATCGATTATACTGATGTCTTCGGACCAGTTGCAAGACTTGAGGCAGTTAGGATCTTCCTTGCTTATGCTGCATCCAAGGACTTCATAGTATACCAACTTGATGTCAAGTGTGCTTTTCTATACGGGGATATAGAAAGGGAAGTCTATGTATGCCAACCTCCAGGATTTGAAGATCCACAGAACCCTAACTATGTTTGCAAATTGGATAAAGCTCTATATGGGCTACACCAAGCACCTAGGCTGTGGTATGAGACTCTGTCTTAGTTTCTTCTGAAGAATGGCTATACTAGAGGTACCATTGACAAGACTCTCTTCATTAGAAAGTCTGGAAAGGACATTTTGCTTGTACAAGTCTATGTCGATGACATCATATTTGGTTCCTCAAATGACCAAATGTGCAAGGACTTTGAGAGCATTATGAAGAAGAAGTTTGAGATGAGCTATATGGGAGAAATGGACTTTTTCCTTGGAATTCAAGTAAAGCAACTGAAGGAAGGGTTCTTCATTAATCAATCTAAATATGTATCTGACATCTTAGAAAGATTTGCGATGAAGGATTGCAAGCCTGCCAAGACACCCATACCCAGAAACCATAATCTTTGTCCTGACCTTGAGGGGGAGGATAATGATCAACATCAGTATAGGGCAATTATTGGTTCTCTGATGTATCTTACAGCAAGTAGACATGATATCATGTTTGCTACATGCATTTGTGCAAGATATCACGCTGCTCCTAAGGTGTCTCACCTAGGTGCTGTTAAGAGAATCCTAAGATACCTCAAAGGAGCACCTAAACTAGGTCTCTAGTATCCCAGAAACAAGGATTCAATGTTTACGGATACTCTAACAGTGACTATGGCGGCTGCAACATTGACAAGAAATCAACATCGGGAGGATGTGAATTTCTTGGTGGAAGGATCATCTCATGGCAATGCAAGAAACAATCTATGTCTTTACATCAACTGCTGAAGCTGAATACATTGCTGCTGCTAGCTGTTGTGCTCAACTACTATGGATTCATAATCAGATGTAAGACTATTGATTAAACTTTATGAGTACTCCTATCCATATTGACAACAATAGTGCTATCTCCAATACTGAAAATCCAGTGAAGCACTCCAAGACTAAGCACATTGACATCCGGTATCATTCCATTAGAGACATTCATGATAAAAATCTAATCAGGTTAACCAAAGTTGATTCAAATGAACAATATGCTCATCTGTTTACCAAAGCTTTTGATGAACAGAGGTTTAAGTATCTCATAACAGCTATTGGGATGATAAACATTGACTAATCTGATCTCTTTTGAAAACTGTTTTAATATGTGAGTCTTGTGTCAATACAATTTAAGCCCTGTTATAAGGAATTCCCTCTGATAAGTGTAAATTCCTTCCAAAGAGAAATTAACCTTCGGAAGATATTATAATATCTTCCGAAGCATAATTTCTCAAAGGATAACTTTCTTCTCGAAAGAATTTTTGGTCTCAGAAGAAGCGATTGATTTCATATCGGATCTACTTCTGAAATTTACAAATTCTCTATTCGGAAGCAAATCTAACCTTCAGAAGCATATAATTGGCTTCAGAAGTAAGAATTGCCTTCGGAAGACAAGTTACATTCGGAAATGTTTTACACTCGGAAGAGAGATCTCACTGTGTAACGTAAATTTCTTGGGCCCCACATTGTAAAAAGCAAAGATTTTGTAAATGATGTCGGATTATTTAACTGATTTTTAACCTTACCGCCACTGTCATTTCATCCACTAAACCATCACACACCTTATCCTAACCCCCATTACCGCCTCTCCACAATCTTTTAAATAATCTCGACTATTCACTTTCAGTCTCTTACTTGCAAACTTTACGGCCCTAGAAATTTCTCCTACTCATCTTTAACCATTCACCTTTCCAAATGGCCTTCAACCCTTAGCACAACCAAGTCACACATCTTGATTCATCAAGAGATGTTGACTTCTCAGATATCATCTCCTTTCCAACCCAATCTTCTTATTACACCGCTCTGACTGTAAACCCTACAATTTACTCAAACCATATGTCTGAATTTTGGGCAAATGGTCAGGTTGAAACCCTAAACGGGGTTCGTGTAATTCGATCGAGCATCTGTGGCCAGGAGTTGGTCATTTCTGAACAGCTCATCAGGGAGCATTTAGAACTTCATGATGAGGGCGCTCCAACGGAATTCCCCAAAGAAGACTTGGACGATTCTTATCTCCAAATGGGATATGGAGGAGACGTTAGCAGGTCAACTGTCTAGCAATTTAACTTCTCGTACAAATGGAAGTTCCTGCTACACGTGGTCCTTCACTGCTTGTCGAATAAATCCGGAGGATGGGATCAAATCCCATTTGAACTTGTGTGCCTTGTTCATGTGTTGGTAAAATGCCTCCGCTTCAACTATTCAAGATTTGTGCTAACTAACTCATGGGAAATCTTCAAAAGTACACATTCTTCATGTATCCTAAGTTTCTCCAGCATATAATCAACTGTGAGCTAGACCAGAGCACGCTTGTCTGTGCAGCTGCTCTGACTACTCCTCATATGAGGCCGACCATCTTCAACACTTTGAAGAGAGTGTCCACCAACTTCACAGGAAGTGATACTGCACTTCTTCCATGTATGACTGAGCAAACGGCTCCTGGTGACATCCCTGTTAACCCCACAGGTGATGAACCCACACCAGCAACTACCCCCACTATGCCAACACTACCTTCTGCAACCATCACCATCACTTATTAGAGACGCCCCAAACGAACCCTTGTTCAATCTACTCTGATTGAACAAGCTCCTCCTGTTCAACTCAAAAAGGCTAGAGTGGAACAACGGGCTCCTACTCAGCCTGAGGTCCAACCATCCTTCACAATTGATCTCAATATGGGTCCTGACTCTCCTTAGTCTCAGACCCATGAGCCCATAACCCAAGCTGAGAGCCCTCAGGGTGAGTCTCTATACTCCTTTGAGCAGCCAAATGGGACAGCCCCACCAGTGGCTCAACGCCTGTAGACATTGACCAAAGTCCCGGTCAGTAGGTTTAACCATCCTATCTCTCACTAACCTTTTATTTAAAACTAATCAAGAGATAACATCACTCCATGGCAATGAAGTTGATCTACAACACCCTCTCCACAATCAACAGAGCCTGGAGAAATCCCTTATCTCTAGCGCCCATCAGCAACCAACTAAGGTGAGTCCTACTGATGTGGAGGGGACTCATGTAGATTCAGCTACCACTACAAAAGGTGTCTCAATAGACCTAATGGACAGTGACTACATTTCTCAGACTGAATCTACGGAAACCGAGCCCTTTGATGACTATAAAAGAGACATCATTGAGCATGGAAACCAGGGTGCCAAGAACCCATATCTGGTGGTGAGGCTGAACGTACTAGGTATGTTACCTCATCTCCCTGTGATTCTTTGAAAGAAGATGAGGGAAGCATGCAACTCCTCATTCAAGATCTTCTTTCTAAAGTCTTAAACCTGGAATCTTAGGTTAGGACTTTAGAGGCAAGATCTGCCACTCAGCAAGTTGAGATTGATAATCTCAAGGCTAAACTAGCTGAGAAACAGACAAGAGGTCTGTTAGGCATGCACCTATTCAAGTCTCCCTGACTTCCTCCTCCAGCTCATCTAGCTCTCAAGATGATGCTACCAAAAAGGGGAGAATGTTCAAAGACAAACACACAAGGAACCACAGAGATGGCCTTCTACTTCAACATCTTCCTCTCCCATCATCTCTGTGCATGAAACATCTTAGGTTACTCTTCAGGTCAATCTAAGATGCTCAATGATCTCTACAGACTCTTCACCATGTTTCTATTAAGATCTTCCTTTGAGAAGCCAAGTCATGATGCTGCAATGATCTACTTTAGAGCAGAAGAACTTCAAAGGCTGACTGCAC
Organism: Flaveria trinervia; assembly: GCA_025506515.1. Classification (NCBI taxonomy): domain Eukaryota; kingdom Viridiplantae; phylum Streptophyta; class Magnoliopsida; order Asterales; family Asteraceae; genus Flaveria; species Flaveria trinervia. The sequence continues at coordinate 29,032,662 of CM046453.1, read as the reverse complement.
CTTCTACCACTGTGGAAGAAGTTGGTCAACCTAGGTCCTCAGGGAATCTATGATTCAATTCGAATGAGAAATAGGAACTGATGGCCAGCAACTGAAACAATTGCGATAGAATCTGCATCTCCTTTAACTTCCGAAGCTGAAGTTAAAGCCTCGGAAGAACAAGCTCAATCTTCCGAAGCTGAAATGGAAGCTGCGGAAGGACTGTTTAAAATGTCAGAGGAACTGATCATCACAGATGCCCTCCTGGAAATGGCATCTGAAATGAGCAGCAAGGACTTTGCTATTAAACCCCCATCTCAGACACCATCTCTGATTCTCTCATAATCATAAACCTCTCTCCAAGAACCACCACAGTCAGGATCTTCAAAGGATAAAGGTAAAAGGAAGATAACTGCGGAAGAGATTCAGGAAGAGGAGAAGACTGAGAAACTTAAGAAGAAAGGAAGACTTCAGACTGAAAACGTTGCTAGCTACCAGCAAAAAAGCAGCTGCTTCCAATCAGGAGGTTGTCATCAATAAAAGAAGAGAGCAGATCATTGACCAGCTCATTGAAATGGGAGCTGCCAATGAAGAAACACTCCTACACCATTAGAGGAGTTGATGGATCTGGAGAAGGCAACCAGGCTGAGACTTGAAGAAGAAGCCAGGTTGGCCTTAGAGGAAAAGGAAAAGAAATAGAAGGAGCATGAATTGCAGCTGAGGAGAGACAGGATAAACTTCCTACTCTCCAGAGGCTTTGATCTTCAAGAACTCTCTCACACAATAATGACACGATCCTCTGGCTCTACAACAAAGAGCATTATCTAATGGAGAAAGAAAGGAAGAAGGCAGTAAAAGAAAAGGCCAGAGAGAAGAAGAAGAAAGAAGAAGAGGCTAGGGTCACTGCCTCCAAGAAGCTTACTGAGAAAGCCTGGATGAAGGACTATCTTCGGGCTCATGGCTTCTCTAGTAGGCAGGTGGGTCCTATGTCTGAAAGGACACTCCACAGATTGTCAGTGAAATTAAGGCTGACATCCGGTTGGAAAAGGAATGAGATGTATAGAAGGGTAAAAGGGATGACCTTACTGCTTCTACCCAACCACAACTTGAACCCTCATCCTCACCATTCACCATTAAACCTGAACCCTTCACCCCTGAACCCACATCACTATCTACTACTACTCCCTCACCATAACCTCCTAAACTTCACATAATCCAACCCAAAACACTAGCCAGAACCTTGAATCTAAACCTACCCAATCACCCTCCAAACCATCCCTTCAGCCTTCTCATCATCTCTCCCTTGAGGAGTTTAAGGCAATCAAGATGAAGCTCACTAATTGCACCACTTTGAGTGAAGTCTCCTGTGTAGAAGACTCTGTTAAGATTACCTATGTAGACGGATCTTCAAGTTCCCTCACAAGAGACACATTCCTTGATTTGCCTAGAGGAACTTTGGACCAGGCTGCAAGACTTTTGGCCTCAATTCAGACTCTTTAAATGAGGAAGAAAAGAAGCTTAGAAGGAATTTGGTAACTCTGCTCGATACAAGAAAAGAGGACAAGATTCCTAGTCAGCCTCTTGTGCCTAGAAAGAAGATAATCTAGTGGAGGTTCGATGAACCTTCTCACAACTTTGGTGTGGAAAGAGAGAATGGTGAAGTCAACAGACTCAATTCAACCTCTCTGTTACACTCCAGCAGATTTGACATTGCTGCATTAGCAGAGAAACCATTCTCCAACCCCTCCAACTCTGAAACTGTTGCACTCGTCAGAAATCATCTCAGCAGTCTTCATTTGGCTGAGCTCAGTGCAAAAGCAAAGATTGAAGAAGAGTTGAAGTTGAGAAGACAGGAAGACAAGGAAGATCTCCCACCAAAGGTGCTGCCTTTCTATAGATGGTGGAAGGTTCTGAATTGGAACCTATATTTGATGGGAATATGATTACAGTTCCCATGAACTAACTCTTTTCAGAGGGCACACAAATGGTACATGTTATCCAAGGTGACAGACTGGATTTCGTGTCTACCAAGGATCTGTACAAGCTTCTCAGCACCACATAAGGAAGAACAAGGAGACAGACAAATATTTGCTCTCCTTGGTGCGGAAAGTTTTGAGAAGTCGACGTAAGTGAAGTTTTCGTAGCATCAACCAAGGGGGAGTTTGTTGGATCAAGAAGAAGGCTAATGCAACCAAAACTAGATCACTTAAGTTATTTTGATGCTGCATGCAAAGGCTTCCGAAGCTTTTCATGGAACTTCCGAAGGTTGTAGGGTTCTTCCGAGGACAAAGGAAAAGTCCAACTTCCGAAGACAAAACTCTACTTTCAAAGACAAATGCATACTTCCGAAGTTCAAGACTTAGAAGAATAAAGTAAAGACCACTTTTGAAGTATGATGAAGAAGTCTCCATGTCTTGGAAGAAGCAGCCTCTTCCGAAGTATAAAGTGGCTTTGGAAGTACTTACTCTTCCGAAGCCATTTAACCTTCGGAAGACACTGCTATAATCAGTGGACACAAGTATGGTCTCTGACACTCTGCTGCAAACTTCTGATACAGCATCGCTTCTTCCTAAAGAACCATATTGTTGACCATACTTTATTCCACTGTTTACCTTTTCATGATAGTACAGTTGCCATCTTTAGTTGGTGACAAAAGGTAAGTCAGGGACATGTCCTGACTACCAAATCTTAGATAAGACTTTATCCGAGATACCTTAACTATAGTGTTGTAGTATAGGCTTTAGCTAAAGGATCCCAGCTGGTATCAAAGTATATCCGGCTGTAGATAGTATTATACATAGGTTCTCCCTGTAACTCATAGAAGAGAACATTATCATCTGCTTGTAAGAGTCTTTGTATCTTGAGTTGAGAATCAATATATCAAAGTATCTTGAAAATTATCTTTATGTGTTCTTAGTTACTTTTCATATTGTGATCAACTCTTGTTGATTCTTACTCGAGTGTAATTCGAGGTGAGTTTGAGAGAAAACATTTGTGTTTAAGTGACAAACACCGATCCTACAACCCGGATTCTAGGGTTTTGAGTTTTGAAAATTTGCAAAGAATCATGTAATGCTCATATTTTTACGTATGAAAACATGTGAAAGCTTAGATAAAGCCTCATGGATGATAAACTAAGATGTTTGACGTAAAAAGTTGCGATTTTGGGTTAAAAACTGTCTATTTTGAAATTTATGCGATCTGCGAAACTGTATATGCATCCAGCGAAACTACATATTCAAGCTGCGAAACTGTGGGTTTTCTACGAAACTATAGTTTCGCATATAATTTCACAGCCATGGAATTCCAACGAAAGTTGCGAAAAACTATCAACGAAACTGGCAGCGAAACTGTGAGCGAAGCTGCTAGCGAAACTGCTTTTCTGGTAGTGAAATTAGTAGCGAATTTAGGCAAAAATTAACCCCTTTAAGTGTTAACTTATCTACAGGCGGGGTAGTGTGATCCTTGGCTAGTAAGCTTAGTTTAGAGGTTACTCTTGGTATCCAGGTGAGTTCTAGATCCCCTTATTTGTAAGTTTTTACTTGTTTTGGGGTTATTATGCATACTAAAATATGTTTTTAAATGATAGAGATTTTAACTGGAAATTCATTTTTCTATAAGGAAATGTGTTACATCAATTTTTAAAAATAAAAATATTTAACGCTGACCTGGCAGCCCAGCCCCAACCAGGGGCGTTGCCCCTTGGACCCCACTAGGAACTTCTACCCCAGGACCCCGCTATTAGAGGCTGCCACCCCCGAACCCCCGCTGCCCCGCGGAGGGTTGGTTTTCTTTTATGATGACTAGTACTTGCCATTTTTTATAGTTATTAAGTTAAGTATTATATAACAGAAAGACGATACTAATGAAAAGTGAAACGTAATGAATGTTACATGGGGGCCTGTTTGATAACGAAAAGTCTTGTAAGCACTATGATAGACTTCACTTACGTGAGTCTGATGTATGAGGATTGATCCGTATTCATGAGCGGGCTATGTGCCTTGCAGTGTGGATCGGCATTCGTTGTCGATCAACATTGAAGCGGATTTAAATAGACATTTATTTAACACTTGGAAACCATATTGCACCCATACAGTTTAAATAAAACATTGTACTTGTCTTAAATTACAATAAAAGGTTTTATAATCAGAAGTGCCATCCATTGCCATCCAGTAGCTTCCCACCTTATGCCATCCTCAGCAGTATCGTTTACCTACTAACTATTATACATAAAAGTCAGCTATGCTAAGTGAGTTATAGTTTTAGGTAAAAAAGAATATATAACTTTATCCCTCATATAATGACCACACATATAACATAATTCAAAACATTTCCTGCATTATAATAAGCATGTTTATTATCTTTCAGTCTTTCATTATCTTTCATTTTCAAAATAAATGAGATTGCACAAAGCAGAGCTCCCTATTGATCAGCAACGAATGCCAATCCCTGTCGGTACACATCATCATGGTAGCTAACCCCCGACAGTTCATCCACACTACAAGGCACATAGCCCGCTAATGATACAGATCAATCCTAATACATGAGACTCACATAAGTGAAGTCTATTATAGTGCTTGCAAGACTTTTCATCATCAAACGGGCACGGGGGTTACATTCATTACGTTTCCCTTTTCATAAATATCGTCTTTCACTTTATTATATAATATTTAGTTTAATAGGTACATAACATGTCGAGTACTAGTCATCATAAAACATAACCGACCCAATACGAGATAGCAAGAGTTCGGGGGCAACAGCCCCTAATATCGGGGTTCTAGGGGTAGTTGCCCCTAGGCAGAAATTTTTATTTTCAAGTATTTATATAACACATTTCCTTATAGAAAAATCAATCTTCCACATATACATAAATCTTGGTCATTTAAAAACCTATATTTAGTATGCATAATAACCCCAAAACATGTAAAAACGTACAAATAAGGGGATCTAGAACTCACCGGGATACCGAGACTAACTTCTAAACTAAGCTTTCTAGGCTAGGACCGCACTACACAGCCTACAGATAAGTTAACTAATAAAGGGGTTAATCTCTACCTAAATTCGCACTCCGAAAAGCAGTTTCGCTGGAAGTTTCACTCTCAGTTTCGCTGCCAGTTTCGCTGACAGTTTCCCTACCAGTTTCGCTGCCAGTTTTGTTCACAGTTTCACTACTAGTTTCGCATGGCAGTTTCGCCCAACTTTCGTTGGAATTCCGTTGCTGCGAAATTATCTGCGAAACTATAGTTTCACAGAAAACCCACAGTTTCCCAGCTTGAATATGATGTTCGCTCGATGAACAGACAGTTTCACAAATCGCATAAATATTACGAACCAGCCCATTTTTAACTCAAAATCACAACTGTTTACGTCTAATCTCTTAGTTTATCAACCATGAGGATATATCTAAACTTTATACATGTTTTCATACGTAAAAATGTGACGTTTATGCGATTCTTTGCAACTTTTCAAAACCCAAAACCCTATAATTCTTGTTTGATCTACAAAAGGGTTAAATGCTGATTCTTATCTGGATTTGGATGCTCCTTTCTTATGGTTTGATGCTCAATCATTTAGAATTTCAATCCCTTAAACTTTGAAGCTCCAAATCTTGAGTTTTCTTTACTTTCTCTCTCTATGAATTTAGGAGCTAGGGCTTCAAATGAGGGAGATGGTGGCTGGTTATATAGGTTAAAGGGCTGTTTTTGGGCCCTTAATCACTTAGGCTCTTGCCCATGAGCCTAATTAAGCCCATAACCATTTCCTTCCTTTATTAAATACCCACTAATTATGCCTATTATCCTTGATAACTCATTTTGACTTTTCAGGATGTTACAAGTATCCCCCACTTATTTAGGTTTTGTCCTCGAAACCTGTCAGTCATCAAACAATTTAGGATAAAATTTCCTCATACCTCGGTCTCCCTGGTAGGTTCTCAACCTTTTCTATGTCTCCACTGTACTCGTACTAGTGGAACCACTTTATTACGTAAGTGCTTCTCTTTCCAATCAAGGATAGCCACTGGCTGCTCTACATAGTTTAGTCGTTCATCGAATTCAATGTCTTCTAATTGTACAACTACATCATTGTCTATTAGAAATTTCCTAAGATGAGATACATGGACGTAGGGTGAATTCCACTCAACTCATCGAGTAGTTCTAATCTATAGGCCACTTCCCCTACCCTTGCCACAATATAGAATGGCCCTATGAACCTTGGGCTTAACTTTCCCCATTTTCAAAACCTAATGATCCCTTTCCAGGGAGATAGCTGGAGCATAACCTTGTCACCAACCTCAAACTCTATTGGTCTACGCGTCTTATCAGCATTAGACTTCTTGCGATTCTTTGCAGCTTTCATGAATGCTGTAATCTTATCTAACTTCTCAGTTGTGACCTCCACCACTTCAAGGCTTCCCAATTCCTTTTGCCCGATATCACCCCAACACACGAGCGTTCTGCACTTCCTACCGTACAACATTTCATAAGGTGGCATACCAGTGCTAGCATGGTGACTATTATTATATGAGAATAATGCCAACGGTAAGTGCTCATGCCAGCTTCCTCCAAAGTTAATAACATAGGCTCGTAGCATGTCTTCTAAAGTCTGGATCGTTCTTTCCAACCGACCATTCATCTAGGGGTAGTAAGGTGTACTAATATGCAGTCTAGTCCACATTGAGTGTTGAAACCTCTACCAGAACTGGACGTAAACCGCATGTCCCTATCCAAAACGATTGAAACTGGCATGCTGTGACGAGCCACGATCTCCTTGATAAATTGCTCGGCCAACCTCTCAGAGGAAAATGTCTCACGAATTGGTAGGAAATGGGCGCTCTTTGTTAGACGGTCAACAATCACCCAGACCGTTTCACTTCCCCTCGTCGTGCGAGGCAGCTTTGTGATGATGTCTATTGTATGTGTTCCTATTTCCATTCACGGATATCCAAAGGCTGGATCTTCCCATATCGCTTTTGGTACTCTGCCCTCACTTCCAAACAAGTCAGGCACTTGCTCACGTACTTAGCCACGTCTTGCTTCATTCCAGGCCACCAGTATTCTTTCTTCACATCCTGATACATTTTCGTGGCACCGGGGTGAATGGAATATTATGTTTTGTGAGCCTCATCTAGGATCTTCTCCCTTAGATCCCCGTAGAGAGGGATCCACATTCGCCCACATCGGGTTCTAACACCCAGGGTGTTTTCCCCCAAATATGAAATTTGTCCTTTCATCCTTTCAATGTTGACTCTGTCCTCTCTCAATGACTCATCCTGCAACTCCCTCACTTGGTTCTTAACATCAGGCGTGATGATTATCTGGCAAGCCCTCACCCAAATTGATTCGGGTTGTCCCATCCGGCTAAGGGCGTTAGCAACCACATTGGCTTTGCCTGGATGATAATGAATTTCACAGTCATAATACTTGATCAGTTCCAACCACCTCCTTTGCCTCATGTTGATTTCCTTTTTTTCAAAGAAATACTTCAGACTTTTATGATCAGTGAAGATGGTGCACTTCACCACATACAGGTAGTGCCTCCAAATCATCAATGCAAACACAAGCATAGCCAACTCCCAATCATGGGTAGGATAATTCGCCTCGTGGACCTTTAATTGTCTTGAAGCATAGGCTATCACCTTCCCTCGTTGCATCAACACACAACCCAATCCTGCATACGAGGCATCCGAGTAGACTACTAGATCCTCGTTCCCTTCACGTAACATCAACACATGGGATTGACTTAGCCTCATCTTCAGTTCCAGGAAGGCGTTATCTTGATTAGTACCCCGTTCATACTTCACATCCTTCCAGGTCCGCTTAGTCAAAGGAGAAGCTATCTTGGAGAAATCCTGGATAAACTTCCTATAGTAACCTGCCAGGCCTATGAAACTACGAATCTCATATGGCGTCTTTGGAGGTTCCCATTGCATCATTGCTTCAACCTTCGTAGGGTCCACCCTGATCCCCTAGGGATTAACCACATGACCCCAAAATTGAACCTCTCATAGCCAAAATGCACATTTAGAGAACTTAGCATATAACTACTCACTTCTAAGCATCTCCAATACTTCTCCAATATGATCGGCATGTTCCTCTTCACTTTTTGAATAAATCAAGATGTCATCGTTGAACACTATTACCGATTTATCCAACAATGGCTGAGATACCTGATTCATAAGGTTCATAAAAGCAGCTGGCGCGTTGGTTAAACAAAGGACGTGACGAGAAATTCGTAGTGGCCATAACTCATACAAAATGTTTTCTTAAGAATGTATTGCTCTTTCACCTTCAGTCGGTGGTAACCAAAACGCAGGTCTATCCTTGAAAAGTAGCTAGCACCCTGTAGTTGATCAAACAGGTCCTTGATCCTTGGTAATGGATATCAGTTCTTTACGGTCAACTTATTGAGCTCGCAATAGTCAATGCACATCCGCATGTTACCGTCTTTCTTCTTGACAAATAAAACTGGATTACCCCATCAAGAGATACTCGATCGGATGAAGCTCTTATCCAATAAATCTTCCAACTGGTTCCTCAGTTCTACCATCTCTTAAGGAGCTAATCGATAAGTTCTTTCATGACGGGCTATGCTCCTAGTAGCAAATCAATTTGGAATTCGATTTCACGGTCAGGCGGCACACGAGTCATGTGCTCAGGAAAGACGTCAGGAAACTCGTGCACTACCGTCACATATGATAATTGTGGCTCTGACGCATCCACATCTTTTACATAGGCCAAGTAAGTGCTACACCCACGTCTCAAGTACTTTTTAGCTATGATCATCCACACGACCTTCAGTACACAACACGCCTTATCCCCATGAACCGTAACAGATCTACCATTGGGCGCTGTTAGACGAATTACCTTGTTGCTACATACTATATTGCTTCATATCTAGCTAACCAATCCTTGCCTAACACCACATCGAAACCTCCTAAGGGCATAACATGCAACCTAGCAGGGAACTTACAATCTTCTAACTCAATCAGGCAATTATCAACCACTTCAGTTACCTTAGTGGACTTACCAATGGTTGTTTCTACATAGAAAGGCTAATCTAACTTTCTACTCTTACACAAAACTCCTACTAGCATCAGAATCAAAGAGCACAGAAGCATATTCATGGCCTACCAGAAACATACCTGAAACTACTTTTGGATCTGCCCTGGCCTCCTCACGATTTATGATGAATGCCCTTGCCTTCGCCTTCGAACCCTCACCCTTTCCCTTATCTCTAGCTTTAACTATTCCTGGTCCTCCTGGTTTTCCTTTCTTGCAGTCCTTCTTTACATGTCCCATCTCTCCACACAGGTAACACTTCACTACCTTGCAATACCAGGCATAGTGGCCCTCACCCCCACATTTGAAACATTTTCTAGTCCCAACTCTACACTCCCCCGAATGACGTTTTCCACATTTCCTACAAGCACGTCCTTCAACTGTATTTCCGTGCCTACCTGACTCATCCTCAACTCTCATCCTCTTCTTTCAACTCCTTAAGTTATCACCTTCAAATTTCTTCCCATTTCCATTCTTGTTCCCACTCTATTTCTCCTTCTTCTATATAGGCATTGGTCTCTCTCATCATGCAACATCCCATCTAAATCCACCACAGACCTAAACGTGCCTGGTCTAGCCGCAATCATGTCCTCCTGATATCCACGAGCAAACCCTGCATGTATCTGTTGATCTTCTTGCATGCAGGTGTTAACATATCTGGCACAAGTCTTGCAAGTTCATTGAACTTGGAGGTATACTCTTGATGAGTCATGTTCCCAGCCTCCAAATAAAAGAATTCCTTCTCAATCTTGTCTAATTGGCGATGGGGACAGTACCCCTCCAGTACCAACTCTTTAAACTCAGACCACTTCATTTTGCCTACCGATCGCTTTCCTTCAGCCTAGACAATATTGTCCCACCTGCACAATGTTGAGTCAATGAAATAATGAGTGGCAAACATAACTTTTTGATCTTCCCGGCACTGACTAATCTCTAGTACCGCTTCCATCTCTTTGACCCAACGATGGGAGGCAGTAGCATTGCCGTTACTGTCAAAGGTCGAGGGCTTGCACCTTTAAAATGCCCCGTAGTTGCACCCCCTAATCGTCTCTCACTCAGACTCCCCATCACTGTCATCACCATGGACTACCACGTTAGGGTTTGATGGCTCCTCTTCATATTCCTCTATCATCCGAGTGGACCTTCCAGAATTCTTCTCATTTTCCTTCCCCTTCTTATCAGCTTTCTCTGCATCCTTGATTGCTTTGATCACCTCAGTCACCACCGAGGGTAAGATATTTTGCATGACATTATAGACTTCATCAGCGAAAACCTCGTTCACAATGGGTTTGAGGGTGGTTGATCCCTTACTCTCCCGGTGACTATGGAGGTCTAACTCCTCCTAAACAGTCTCGGGAACCATAGCTTTGCTATGGGTGACACATGGCCTAGTAGTACGCCCACTATGAGCACCTCCTTAGGTTGCCCACCCTTATTTTCTACCAGCAATAACTAATTCTTATAAGATTCAAAAACCAAAATGGTTATTCAAGATAATTGCTCAGATCATGATAAGTACAGTAAGTCCTTAATTATAGTGGCCAAGTGTGATTAACTACTTACCTTACCCTACTATCCTAAGCAATCACTATCCAAACACATGTCAGTATTCAAATCTAGAAGCACATAGAACACATTGCATGCGCACATAATCCTAGTTTTACTTGAAAACCTTTACTTGATGGCACGTAGCTACTTGGATTGGTATCGTTCATTCGGTCCCATTTTCAGTTTAAGTTTAGATTTTCAAAACTACTTACCCGATTCTCATAAACTTTGGCTCTAATACCAACTTGTAAGGCCCAGTACCCGGGAAACCTTATAGTTGGTTAATCATAGCATAAAATCATTCTTAATAACCAAAACATTGTAGCGGAATTAAATAGACATTCATTTAACACTTGGAAACCATATTGTATCCATACATTTGTCCTTCAACTGTAAACAAAACCTTGTACTTGTTCTCGAATTACAATAAAAGATTTTAAAATTAGAAGTGCCATCCACTGCCATCCAAGTAGCTTCCCACCTTATGCCATCATTTACCTACCAACTATTATGCAAAAAAGTCAGCTATGCTAAGTGAGTTCTAGTTTTAGGTAAATAAGAATATATAACTTTATCCTTCAAATAATGACCATGCATATAACATAATACATAACATTTCTTGCATCATAATAAGCATGTTCATTATCTTTCATTCTTTCATTATCTTTCATTTTCATCACAAATGAGATTGGATAAAGCTAGAGCTCCATGTTGATCGAAAGCAAATGTCGATACCGATCGGTACACATCATCATGGTAGCTAACCCCCGACAGTTGATCCGCACTGCAAGGCACATAGCCCGCTCATTAATACGGATCAATCCTCATACATCAGACTCACGTAAGTGAAGTCTATCATAGTGCTTGCAAGAGTTTTCATCATCAAACGGGCCCGAGGGTAACATTCATGACGTTTCACTTTCATTAATATCGTCTTTCAAATTATTATATAATACATAACTAAATAGGTACACAACATGCCGAGTACTAGTCATCATAATACATAAGTGACCCTCCACGGGACAGTGCGGTTTTGGGGGTCATCATAATACATAAGCGACCCTCCTAGGCAGAAATTTTTAGTTTTAAGTATTTATATCACACATTTACTTATAGAAAAATCGATCTTCCAGATAAAACCTCATAAATCTCGGTCATTTAAAAACGTATATTTAGTATGTATAATAACCCCAAAACATGGAAAACTTACAAATAAGGGGATCTAGAACTCACCTGGATACCGAGGCTAACTTCTAAACTAAGCTTTCTGGGCTAGGACCTTACTACATAGCTTGTAGATAAGTTAACAATTAAAAGGGTTAATTTCTGCCTAAATTTGCTGCCAAAAAGGCAGCTTCGCGGGCAGCTTCGCGGGCAGCTTTGCGGCCACCATCGCGGGCAGCTTCGCGGCCACCTTCGCGGCCACCTTCGCGGCCAGTATCGCATGGCAGTTTCGCCAACTTTCGTTGGAATTCCATGGCTGTGAAAGTATGTGCGAAATAATAGTTTCACAGAAAACCCACAGTTTCGCTGCTTGAATATGTAGTTTCGCCGGATGCATAGACAGTTTCGCACATCGCATAAAAATTACGAACCCACCCGTTTTTAGCCCAAAATCGCAGCTTTTTACATCCAATCTCTTAGTTTATCAACCATCAGGCTATATCTAATCTTTATACATGTTTTCATACGTAATATGTGACCTTTATGCGATTCGTTGCGAGTTTTCAAAACCCCAAACCCTAGAATTCGGGTTTGATATACAGAAGGGTTTAAAGGTTGATTCTTACATGGATTTGTTGCTCCTTTCTTATGGTTTGATGCTTAATCATTTAGATCTTTAATCCCTTAACCTTTGAAGTTCTAAATCTTGAATTTTCTTCACTTTCTCTCTCTCTATTTTCTCTCTCTATGAATTTAGGAGCTAGGGTTTCAAATGAGGGATATGGTGGCTAGTTAGATGGGTTAAAGGGATGATTATGGGCCCTTACTCACTTACACTTATTCCCATGAGCCTAATTTAGCCCATAACCCATATCCCTCCTTTATTAAATACCCACTAATTAAGCCCATTATCCTTGATAACTCGTTTTGACTTTTCGGGGTGTTACAACACAGAATTCGGTAAGGCTTGCACAATCTCCCTTTTTTGATCTCTCCTTTTTGAAAGTCACCATGATAACCCATAAGAAGAAATATCTTCTTAATATACTCATGATGAAAGACATCTAGGTGACTACTTTCTTGTGCTCCCAATTCTAATACCCTTCTTATGGTATGCTCATCTATCCTTAGACTTTTATTTTTTATCCCTACCATAATTACTTTAGGTTCTCCATCTTCTTCAATTTGGGCCGAGTTCCACAAATCGACTATGTGATCTTGATGACTCATAGGCTCTGTTGTTAAAGCATAAAATATCCTGGATCCTCGTAAGTATCGTATAATGTCTCATCATCCTTTCGACACGGGGTCGTCTGGATTTAAAAATGCACACAGATTGTGCTCTCTCGCAATATATTTATAAGAATAAAGAAGATCATGTTTGAAACAACAATATTGACATAAGAATGTGAATAATTGTGAGAATAACCAAGAATCAAATAGTTCATTATTGGACATTATGACATGTTTTACCTAGAATACAGTGATCTGAGAACAAAGTTATGTGTTTGTTTGATGTTTTGATTTGGGGTTTTTGAATGTTTGAAAGAGCGATTTTCAAGGTCTGAAAAAGTGTTCTCAAAAAGTGCAATGAATATTGAAGTCAAAGGACATTATTTATACTCTTAAAAAAATTAATGTCATTTCTTTAATAATGTGGGACCTGTCAGGAGTGTGTACGTACGGAAGATTAATAGATTTTCTATCTATACCGAATCTATGAGTGTGGAATCCCAAATGATTGGCAATCCAATCAGCGAGAACAATTACCCTATCGATATAAGATTGAAGGTAAAGGTTATGAACGAATAGGAACCAATGAGGAACGATCTATGAACTTGGACAGGCTTTCTTGGACGTTCTAGACGACTAGGGTTCGTGAAAATATCAAGTGTTCTTCAATTGTTATGTTTTCCACAAATTAAGTGTTATTTATAGGTTATTGGTTTTCATTCATACGACTGAACCATTAGCATGGTTCAGTCGTGCAACTGAATAACGCAATCGAGTCATACGCACGACTAAAGTTTAGTCGTGCGACTGAGTCAATCTTATGTCTCAATCATATGGCTCATCTAGTCTCGTGGTTCAGTCATGCGACTAGTCCATAAGCATGATTATTCATGCGTATGGTCCATAAGCATGGGCCATTAGCATGAATACTCATCCGACTACGTTGAACACATCAGCTAATCATTATTGATTTACAACTATGTACAAAAACCTCAAACCTATATAATAAGTTCATTATATTTCATTGAACCAATTCATTACATATGTGTAAGACATAAAAGACTTTTACTTTTAAGCTCATAAACTAGGTAACATGTATCTACAAACTCCCCTTTGAACCTAGTTTCCTCAATTGTCTAACACTTTTCATATGTTCTTGGAACTCCTTGTACTTCTCCTCTTTTGTAACTTCTGCATGTATTTGAATTGCAAAGTAGTGTCTTATCACATGTTGGAACCGGAGAGCTTGTACAATATTTTATGTGTCATAGAATAGTAGCCACTTGTATAATGTGTAGACTTCTTTAGCTGACAAGTTTGTAAGCCACTTTGGGTCAAATACCCGAATAGTATCAATCTTTCCATCTCTGTTTAGCACTATGATTGTTTCACCCGTTTGCCAGTCGTAATACCACCATTTGAAGTGTGGAGTGAAGTCCTGAGGCATTTCCTGTAAGGGAATCTTTGACATCATGCACGGGGAACTCAACTTCAGCACTACTTTAGGCTTGCCAGATATCGGATAAACTTCAGACTTATGAATATACCTCTTAGGTTGTTGAAGTCCGAAGTTTACCCGCCTAGTGTGGTATTCCTTTTTAAACATAGTCTTGAACCATCCTGACATCTTCCTCGGATTTGCTTATAGAAAATCTAAACATGCCACACGGTTGAGCTCAAAACCTGGAAGAGTCTTCATATCATGAGCATATCTAAAGTATGCGATTCCTTTCTCTCTCTTAACAGCATAGACCTCTAAGTCTTCAAAATACGCCCATGCTATAATTTTTCCTGACGCTTTCTGACGCCTTTTTACTTTGTAGAGCTTTGTGTAGGCATTGTGCTTTGGCGGCGCGCGTGGGGCTTTCATCTGTGCAAAACAAGCTGCCTATTCAGCTTCCTTGATGATCAGTGCAGTGTGGATAGTGTTCTGCAGGGACTTCTTCTATCCTAATCCCATCTACGTCATTTAGCTCATTATCACTTGGGACATCAACTTTTGGAGCGTCTTTGACCAACTCGTCAAGATTCAGCCTAAATATTTCACCGAGCTGTTTATTAGCTAGATCATGAATAATCTCTCCCTCTTCTGGAGTGGAGCTCATAGATCTCCTGACTATCCCTTGCAAGTCAAGGATCAATGTAACTCGAGTCTTAACTTCCTGAAGGGGTTCAACATCATACTCGTCTGTCTGTTGAGCTTCATATTGTCTGACCCATCGGTTCTTCAGTTGGAGGAGTGGAGGAAGAGGCTCCTTGATCTTGTTTTCTTTTCATGCGCCTCTCCTAAGCTTGAGGATTTGAGGCTGATGCAGATGCATCACCTTTCTTATCATCATCATCCTTTTGATCTTTTACGCTCAGTCATCCTTCCTCAACATCTTCCTCAGAATCATCTTCATCCTCATTATCATCATCATCTTCATCATCATCATCATCACCATCATCATCATCACCATCATCATCATCACCATCATTTATCTATAATAGGTCGCCCTTTAAGCTTGAGGACTTGTAAGTGCATTGTGGGCATGGCTTAGAGCCCTCTCATGCTGGTCACTATTCTCGCAAAGCTCCATAATCTTCTTTGCTTGAGGTGCATTCAACTCCATCGTCTATTGTAGCTGAGTAGCCCTTAGCTCATCAGTGGCAAGCATTCTTAACACAATGTTGTTGAGGTTAGTAACTTGTTCCTCTAACCCGATATGGGGTAGAGTGGGTCCAGCTGTGAATGTACAGTAGGTGGATGGACCTACTTGGTGACTGGTGGAGGTAGTAGTGGATGTGGTGAATATGGGAGGTGGAATCGGGGTGGGATGTGGTGGAGTGGCTATGGTAGTGGTGATGGGAGGAGCAATAGTGGTAGTTGAAGGTGTGGTAGTGGTGGTAGGAGATGTGGTAGTGGTGGTGGCTGTGGCAATAGTAGTAGAAAGAAGTAATCAAAGTAAATCTTGGCCTCTTACTCTTCTTCCCGTGGGGATGGGCCATTCTATTCTTCTTGGAGCCTTTGCAATGGACGCTCCCCCTTGTCTACTAGGCTGGTCAGGCGTGTAAGTGGGATCAATAACATCATCAGCAGCAACCCTCGACTCAGCCCGACATCTGCCAAACGCCTCTATCCCTTTTTTTGTCACCACAACCAAGCTCCCAACAGTCCTCACTACAGCCACATCATCCTACTCTTCATATTCATCTAACACAAAGTCTGGGTGGATAGCAGCCTGCTCAGACCTACCTGGAGTAGAAGAAGTACTTGGTCAAAGTGGTGAAGATATAGTAGAAGTGTCGGTGGCCCGTGAAGAACTGGGACGTGCATCTCCCCCACCCTGACCTTCATCATGGGCATCATCGTCGTCGTCGTCTTCGTCTGTGGCTGCCATGATGGGCTCAACATCAAAATCACTGTCATCATGCCACCACTTCTTACGAGTGGGCGCCACGTAATCCTCGTAGACTAGATGGCCAAACTGTCTCCTCATCGAGGGCTTCACTTGCTTTCCCCGGTAGACCTTCATGCAACCCAGTGTCGTATCATCCATAATCTCTAAAACAATAACATCCTCCCTCTCTTTCAGCAGTGAAGGAAGCTTCTGATCAATGATCATTTGTAGAAATCTCGGGTACATGCAGAACCCTTCCTTCCCCTTGGCCTCTATGTTCTCGACCATGTATGAGAATATAATCTGGGAGAAACTGGATAGATGATTCAGCATGAGTGCAACATATGCATTCTCGATTTGATCTGACATCTCAACAAATCCCCCCCTCCTTGATGTAATGCACTTTAGGATGATGTGAGCTAAGTACTTAAACTGGGGACACAGGCTTTTTTGTTGATCACACCTGCGTTGATGTCCTTAGTGTACTTCATTCGGAGAAAAGAGCCCCTAATTGTTAGAGGGTGTAGCTTGGTCGGGTGGTCTCCATCTTCACCTAGATCCACGATTTGCCTAAGATCGGCTGTTGTACTACTAATCTCATGTCCGAAGATCGAGCTTCAATTCTGTAGGGATCACTGGACCTATCAACAGTAGCCCGTTCCCAGAAGGACTGTTGTAGTGATCTGTATGGAGTGCAAGGTGTAGATATCGCCTTAAAGATCGTCGATCTCCTGAGAAAGTCAATGATCCCCGCAAACTCAGAAGCATTCTGAGTAGAAGCATCTTCATGAGTACAAATGTTGTGCTTGGGGCTCATCATCCATCTATCAACCATGTTGCTGTAACACAAGAAACATATACATTACATATGTGTATAGGAGATGAAACTTGAGACTTAAACTATCTTAGATCAAACTGGTTCAATCATGCGATTGAACCATACGACTGAGTTTAGTCATGTGATTTAGCATGTGGCTGAGTTCAGTGGTGCCATTGAGCCTGCGGCTGAGTTCAGTCGTGCGATTAAGCTTGCGACTGAACTTAGTCATGTTTTAAGTCATGCAGTTGAGTCAGTCGTGCGACTGAGTCACCGAATGATTCAATCGTTCGATTGAATCTTGCGCCTGCCTCAATCATGCTACTAAGGTTCATTCGGAGTGTCCATTCGTATATAGTTCTGTTTAACACTCTGACCTCAAATCTTGATCAAATCTTGATGTTAGACGTCGTGTTTAGACTCATTTTACTTGAAAACACTCTAAATATCACATAATGGCCTTTAACTCAACGATTATGTCCAGTTAACTGGTCTATTTGAGGAGTTTTACTGATTCTTGATTTTAATCGATTAAGTTAGTTAGGGTTCGATTTCACCGGTCATTTTGATTTATTTCAGTATCATAATACCTGTAGATGAATGACAAATTGGTTAGGAACACAATTAGCAAGTAATCAAGGTTAAAGGAAATTTGGGAAGAGTCTCGTCGTATGAGAGTTTTTTGAATGCTTTGAAGGGTGGTGAGAAATGCGACCGACTCACCCCTCCTTTTATACTCTTTTAAATTTCAGTCGTGCGACTGGACCCATACTCATGCTCCAGTTGGGCGAATCAGCCCATACTCATGCTTCAATCGTGCAACTTGTTCATACTTCTTGATCCATTCGTATGGTTGGTTCAGTCTTTTAGTCCAATCGCATGGTTGTTCCATACTCATGGTCCAATCGTGTGACTGACTTGTACTTATGATTTAGTCGTGCAATTGGCTCTTCTTATGGTTTAATCTAATGATTGGCTCATACTTATGAGCTTGAACTCTTTACACTTTGATAAACTTTATGACCTTTTAACACCACTTGATCACTTCAGACATGATCCGTTTACTTTAAAACTGATTGATCACCTTAGACGTGATCCTTTTTAGTAAGTGATTCACAGAGTACATCGAGTTGTATAGTCTAACGACTAACCTACAAACGACTAGAAAATAGCAAACAACTTAGGGATTCAAAAGAGAACAAGACATAGTTTTGTTGTTTCGGGTTTGAGCAAAAGAGTTTCAAGTTGATTTGATCATTTTTGGAATGATTCATTATCAAATCATACAGGTATAACAGAATAGTTTGGGAATTCCATATTAATATGCACTTGATTCTAGATTCTTGTTTTGTCTGAGAGTCATTAGCACTTTCAAGAAATAATACTAAAACTATAAGATGCACACAATGATTTTGACTTTCAAGAATTATAGTCACGATGATTGTCAGTATGTTTGTCCCCTTAAATCCATACACAAACTTTTGACTTACAATGCTCAGGAATTAGGTTATTTGTGGATCTCACACATATTTGGTAATCGACATTCCTTAGGAGATTTTTGAGCGGTCTACGGGTATTGGACAAGAAGAGACTATTCTAAGAGCTCTCAAAGAGATGCCAAGCCTCAGGTCAGTGCCATCGCACAGCAGAGAGGCACAAACACAATCAATTCTAGAATATTTAGGTTATGCTTATCCTCAGGTCAGTGCCACCGCACAGTAGAGAGACACACAACCTATCTTCTTGTTATGTCATCTAGTTTTCTTTTGCACACCTCGCACCAACAACACTGGTCATTAGCTTGATTGCTTTTATCAGTTTTTACATATGCTTTGCTCATATTTATGGTCATCCGCAGACATTTGTGGCATTTATTTTGCTCGTCACCCTTATTGGAAATGCGTTGATTGTGTTAACCAGGGATATGCTGAGAACCCACAATAAGTTGAACAAGTTAGTTTGATTTTTTAATGTACCAATGAAGTCTACTCATCTATCGTGTTGAATCTAGCAACACATCATTTTCATAAGTAATAATTCTCCACGAATTAAATACTAGACTAAACTTTTCTCCCCCTAAGATTCTTAAACGGAAAATAATTTTGTGTTTTTTGGATTTTAATAAACATGAAAATAAAATAAAATAAAATAAAATAAATAAACTAGTCGAACTATGAACTTTCTTCTTATTGAATCACATAACTTTTATGTTTCACGCCATTAACCTCTAAAAGATATAAAAACCTCGTTTGTCAAATGCTTTTGTGTAGAGGTCGGCTCATTGAAAATCAGTATGAATTTAATAGCGATTAATTGCTTTTCAAAACAGTCACGTATAAAGTGATATAATACCAATGTGTTTAGTTTTAGGGTGTTGGACCGGATTTTTGGTGATAGCAATAGCAGCAGAATTATCAAGAAAAATAGGGGTGTTGGAGAATTGGAAACCATAGTCGCGCACTTTCTGTTGAATCCAAATGATTTGCGAGTAGAAACTTGGAGCAGCAACATATTCAACTTCACATGTTGACAGAGAAATTGAGGTCTCCTTCTTACTCTGCTAGGTGCCTAACCGTCTACTAAAGAACTAACATCCCGCTGATGTTGACTTGTAATTCATCTTGCAACCACCATAATCCGAGTCACTATACACTGTAAGCTCAAAGTCATCATCATGAGGATACCATAACCCAAGTGTTGAGTACCCTTCACATAACTACACTGATGAGATGATTTACTTTTGGTTTTGCCTGATATGTGGAACAAAGACACGTGGCGTACATGATATGAGGACGTGAGGCTTTGAGGTACATGAGAGATCCGATCTTTCCTTTGTACATGGTTGCATGAACCACATCACCATTTTTGTCAGGTGCCACATCATGATTCGTGGCAAGTGGAGTTCGAGCTGCTGAAGCATTCTCCATGTCGAATCAACTAAGGATGTCGCCTACATACTTGGTCTTATGTAGGAAGATTCCCTTTGGTGTCTGATCCACCTGTAAGCCAAGAAAGAACTTCATCTCCCCTTTGGCACTCATCTCAAACTCTCCTTTCATTTCAGATTCGAATTCTTTACATAATTCTTCATTTTTGGAACCGAAGATTATGTCATCAACATAAATCTGTACTAATAGTAAATCGCCATCTTTTTCTTTGATGAACAATGTACAGTCAATCACTCCTCTAAGAAAGCCATGTTTTAGAGGATGAGTTAAGAGTTTCTCATACCAGGCTCTAGGGGCTTGATGGAGCCCGTAAAGAGTCTTGTCCAGTTTGTAAACTCTATCCTGATGAAAAGGATCCTCAAATCTTTCGGGTTGACATACGTAGACCGTCTCATAGATTTGACCATGAAGGAACACACTCTTAATATCTAGTTGATAGACTTTAGTCTTCATCTAGGATGCATAGGATAGAATTATACGTATTGCTTCCATCCTTGTCATTGGTGCAAACACTTCATTGTAATCTATGCCTTCGACTTGTCAAAATCCTTGAACTACAAGTCCGGCCTTATTCTTGATTATGACCCCTTGGTCATCTTTCTTGAATTTCAGCACCCATTTAGTCCCAATCACCTTAGCACCTTTTGGTTTGTCCATAAAGGTCCATACTCCTAACTTCATGAACTATAGAAGTTCTTCTTGCATCGCACTAACCCATGCCTCCTCGTTTAAGGCTTCACTAACATATTTTGGATCAAATTAAGATGCAAAACATTGATATGCACCATCATGAAGATATCCCTTTTCTATTACCAAGGCGTAATCAGCTGAGTATAGCTATTTTCTGGTCTCTACACCTGATCGAACATCCCCAATGACATTATCCAAGGGATGATAAACATTTAGTCGAGATCCGGGAGTTGCTGGAACAACCACCTAATTATCCATATTGTTAAACTCAGGTTCATGATCTGTAGCTATTGAGTGTGAGGTTCTGAAGTGTCAGAAGGATTAGGATTTGATGCTTGTGTACTTTCATTGGTGGACGACACCCAATCTGTTTCATCTTATGTACTTAAGATGAAAAGCCACATCGACCGCCTCGAAAGGCTGAATTGTCCCGTCTCAAAAGAGTTGGCTACGGATTTGATCCTCAACTCTTTGTCAAAAAGGTTTGACAACTTTGTCATGAACTATAACATGAACGGGTGGGACAAGAACATAAGTGAGCTTCACTCTCTGCTCAAAACTGCCAAGGTGGCCATGGGTAAAAGGGTTTTACCCGTTCTCACCATCAATGAACGTGGAAACAAGAAAAGGCCTCACCTCACACCCAAGGCAAATGTTTCCAAGGGTAAAGGGCACGTTAGGGGAAAGGGAAATAGAGTGGTAAGAGCACCACCACCAAAACCAGTGAAGAAGAAGCAAAAGGTTGCTTCGAATGGCCCATGCTTTAAGTGTGGGGAGATTGGACATTGGGCAAGAAATTGCCCAGTCCATCTCAAAGAGTTGCAAGCAAAGAGGGATGTCGGCCAAACCAAATGTACAATTTTCATGATTCGTATTGATCTAAATTTCATATCCTCTAACACATGAGTATTGGATACTGGATGTGGAACTCACATTTGCAACTTATTGCAAGGGTTCAAAAGAAGTAAGGACTTTAAGAAAGAGGATGTAAGCCTCTACATGGGGAATGGGGCAAAGGTTCAAGTTGAAGGCCGTGGGGACTACACTTCCAAATGGTTTGGAAGCAATTTTGAACAATATTTTGTATGCTCCTAGTTTGACTAGGAACATTATTTCTCTTGCCTAATTAAGACAATATGGTTATGTTTTGTCATTTATTGAGAATGAAATTCATGTTTCCTTAAATGGCACGTCTTATTTTAAATGCATTCCTGTTAATGGTATTTATGAATTGGTTCATGAAAACACATCATATGATAGCTGGTTGTACCAAACAACCACTAAGAAACTCAAAATGGATTTGAGTGATACCTATCTTGGCATTGTCCTCTTGGTCATATAAACAAGAAGTGCATAAAACACTTCAAAAGAACGATCTTTTAAAAGCAAATGAATATGATTCATTCGATGTATGTGAATCTTGTTTACAAGGTAAAATGACTAAGGCACCTTTTAGTGGCAAGTCCAAATGGGCAAAAGATTTATTAGGCATCATACATTTAGATGTATGTGGTCCTTTTAAGCCAAAGACTAGGTTCCATGAAAGATACTTCATTACTTTACTGACGACTATAGTCGATATGGTTATGTGTACTTGTTAAGACACAAAGATGAAGCTTTTGAAATGTTCAAAATCTTTCAAAATGAAGTAGAAAATCAACTAAACAAGAAAATAAAAATTCTCCACACCGATAGAGGAGGTGAATACCTGAGTGATGCCTTTAGAGACCATCTTAGAAGTTGTGGTATTGTCTCACAACAATCTCCACCTGGAACACTAGAACATAATGGCGTGTCCGAGAGGAGAAATTGAACTCTATTAGATATGGTTCGATCTATGATGGCTAGAAGCTCACTGCCTTTATCATTTTGGGGTTTCGCTGTGCTCTCTGTGGCCCGTATTTTGAATATGGCCCCAACCAAGAAAATAGAAACGACACCTTTTGAAATATGGCATGGAAGGGTTCCATCATTATCATATTTAAAGTTATGGGGTTGTTAGGCTTATGTTAAGACTCCCACCTCAAACAGCTAGACAGTCATTCCACTAAGTGTATCTTCAGTGGATATCCAGAGATTATATTATTATTTCTATGATCCATTGGAACAAAAGGAGTTTGTTGCCAAGAAGGCTGAGTTCTTAGTAGCTAAGTTCCTTACAGATGGAACTAGCAGTAGAACTGTGGATCTTGAGGAGGATCAAGAACCAGAAACCGATACACAAAACGTTCGCAGATCTGGTAGAATTAGTAATCCACCTGAAAGATATGGATTTTTCGTAGTTGGATGCTATGTGGTTGATTCCAATGAACCAACCACCTATCATGATGAAATGTCCAATTTGGATTATGACAAGTGGCTTGAAGCCATAAGCATAGAGATGCAATCCATGTATGACAACCAAGTGTGGGACTTGGTTGAACCACCCCTTAACTCCAAGATAGTTGGAAGTAAGTGGGTTTTCAAGAACAAAACTCATATGCATGGAAACTTGGATACTTATAAAGCTAGACTTGTAGCAAAAGATTTCACTCCAACTCAAGGGGTTGATTATGATATGACCTTCTCACCAGTTGCAACGCTATAGTCTATTAGGATATTATTTCCGATAGCTGCTTATTTGATTATGTGATTTGGAAAATGGATGTCAAAACCGCTTTTCTAAATGGATATCTTGAGGAAGATGTCTATATGGTTCAGCGTGAAGGTTTTGTCACCTCAAAACATCCTAACAAAGTATGCAACTTAAAGAAATCAATCTATGGATTGAAGCAAGCATCAAGGAGTCAGAATCACCATTTTGATGATGAAATAATCAAGTTTGGATTCATCAATAATGCTGATGAAGCATGTGTATATAAAAATGCTAGTGGGAGCATCACCATTTTCCTAGTATTGTATGTCGATGACATCCTACTATTTGGAAATGACATTCCAACCATGGAAGGTGTAAAAACATGGCTTGGAAGCTGTTTCTCCATTAAGGATCTTTGTGAAGCCGCCTATATTTTAGTAATAAAGATCTATAGGGATAGATCAAGGCGGTTGATAGGTTTAAATCAAAGTGCGTACATTGATAAAATCTTGAAAAGGTTCGAGATGGAAAACTCTAAGAAAGGTACCGTACCTATTCAAAGAGGAACAATATTGAGTAAGACTCAATGTCCAAGATCAAAGGATGAGCAATACAAAATGAAGGGAATTCCGTATGTGTCTGCTATAAGATCCATCATGTATGCAATGATATGCACTAGACCGGACGTGTCATGCGCTTTGAGCATGACAAGCCGATACCAAGAAAATCCTAGAAATAGTCATTGGATGGCTATTAAGAACATACTTAAGTACCTAAGGAGGACTAAAGACATGTTCCTAATCTATGGATCTGGTGAGGAAGAACTCGTAGTAAAGGGTTACACGGATGCGAGTTTCAAAACTGATTGGGATGATTCACGATCACAATCGGGGTATATTTTCATATTGAATGGAGGAGCAACCTCTTGGAAGAGCTCTAAGTAAGATGTGGTGGCATTATCAACTACAAAGTCAGAATACATTGCCGCTTCATTAGCTGCTCAGGAAGGTACATGGTTAAAGAAGTTCATTGTGGATCTAGGGGTGGTCCCTTGCATTCAGGACCCCTTAGAAATTCATTGTGATAACGAGGGTGCGATTGGTCAAATCAAGGAACCCCATGCACATGAGAAGACTTGGCACATTGAACGAAGATTGAAGTACATAAGGGATGAAGTTGAAAAAAGGGAAATATGTATTCATAAAGTTCACACGAATCAAAACATTGCGGATCCACTCATGAAGTTTCTTGAAAAGGCGAAGCATGAAAGTCATGCTTGTGCCATGAGGTTTCAATATTCTAGTAACTTGATTTGATCTTTAATTTCTGTAATGATATATTGTAACCTTTTATTACTTGAATGTATTATTTGGTTATAATGATTCAACTAATATTTCTATTTTGCATGTTTAAAATCCATGAGTAAATTATTTACTCAGAACGTCCATAGTTGTTCATGCTTGTGGGAACAAGTGTGAAGGTAATACTATTATGAACTTGGATTGGTAGATATTCATATGGATGATATAGAGCAAAAGGTTGCTGCCAAAGTTCATAAATATTTGTGGGATGCAAATATTGGAATGACCTATATCTCAAATATTACTACATGGAATCTTCCTGATTGATCATAAGTAATTTTGAGTAAAGGCGAACATCATTTGGTATCCTCTGACCTGAGATACATATTGGATCTTGATATTTACCGAATATTGTACTTTGACTTAGCTCTTCGCTGTTCTAAAATGTGGCAGTACATAAGTCTGAGTTCAAGTATGATTTAAGGTAACTGTGAGAGACGTATGTAGTCAAGATGGGATTTGACCCTCTTATTTGTTGAGAGTAAGATGTCTAAGGCCTCATAAAGTTAAATCAATGGAGAATGATCACTCTGTGTCTCTAGGATTTAACATGACATGTGTGACAAAAGGATAGATGATTGGTTCACCTAAAACATTTCAAGTATGGTACTTGATGGGGATGATGTTATTGAATGGCTAAGTCATACGTATTAAGGGTAGTAAATCATTGTTAAGCGATATTTACTACTGCCATCAATCTTCTATGAATCTTGTGCAAGTGGAAGATTGTTGGATCCTATATGCCCAAGACACATACAAGATTGATGTGGTTAGTACATTATGACCCAACTCGGGTCATACCCAATAACAAGCTATGCAAACACCAATTAATATTTATTTGTTGATGAGATCAAACAAATAAATATAGACACCACTTAGAAAATTGGTTTTTTAATGCTATACTTTTGTAAAAGAACAACATTATATGGATATTTGTTCATGAGAATTAATTGATTCATTATTTAAGTTGGTTAAATAATATCAAATAATAGTGTGTTATTGTTATAAAATTAAAAGAGGTTTTAATTTTATAAGATTAAGGGCTATGTGTGTAACTTTTATAAAACTAAAATGGGGGAAACCCATTTTAGGATTTTTTTTCGGCTGCCTAAGTGTGGGTGGGGTTTTTGCATTTTGTCTTGCCTTGTGGATGACTTAAGGGCACTTGCATTTGATCACTAGACAATATACACCTTTCTCTACACACACAAAGCACTTCTCTCTCTCAAACAACCTGAAATTTTCGGATTAAAGAAGAAAAGGGAGCTGACAATTTTCTTTGGTTGGCTGCCCTTCAAGAACTTCTTGAAGATTTTGGATTGTACAAGAGGGTTTGTTCTTGGTGTTTAACTTCCTAACTAGTTAGGTGTTTGCTAAAGCTTGTGGGTATACAAGCTTGAGGTCTTCTTCCCTGAAGGCTAGACATCCAAGGACAGCATCATCTTCATCTTTTACATCTACAACATCTTGTGCAAGAAAGGTTGCTTCTTTGTCCACCCTATGGTTGTTTGTTTTTCTTTGAGCTTTCAAATGGAGAATTTTTCAGAATGTAACAACATGGTTAAGTCATATTTCCGCTGCATTTTATATGTTTAAAATGGTTAAACTTGCTTTGATTATCATGTTGCAAAACCCAATAGTCACTTCATTCATATTAGGTGGAACAAATGGATAGCATGTATCATCAATTCCTGCATTGTTCAAATAAGCATAGTTAAATGACTCTGTTAAAGCATCTATATCAAACAACCATGATGATCCTTAACTAATTTAGTAAATACATATTTATGAAAAGATACATTAGGACTTTTTTCAATGATGTTATGTTGAGGAATATCGATTCTATAAGATTTAGATGATGAAGAATATCCAACAAAGAA
Source organism: Flaveria trinervia (assembly GCA_025506515.1). Classification (NCBI taxonomy): domain Eukaryota; kingdom Viridiplantae; phylum Streptophyta; class Magnoliopsida; order Asterales; family Asteraceae; genus Flaveria; species Flaveria trinervia. The sequence continues at coordinate 29,006,028 of CM046453.1, read as the reverse complement.
GCCATGATAGTTTTTTTGAAACTTTTCCCAATGATTCTTTTATGTTTAAAATAGATACATGACACCCAAAAGCTCTAAGATATCCTATGTAAAGTTTTCTTTTAAATAAAAGCTCATAAGGTGTTTTATTATTTTCTTTGACAATTAATGTTCTATTTTGAACATTGCATGAAGTATTCACTACCTCAGCCCAAAAGGTGATAGGCAATTGTAAGTTGGCTAGCATTGTTTTGGCTGCTTCAATAAGTGTTATATTTCTTCTTTCAGTAACTCCATTCTGTTGTGGAGTTCTTGGTGCACTGAATTTCCTTGCAATACCTTTGGTCCTGCAAAAGGAATCCAAGTCAGAATTGACAAATTAAGTACCATTGTCACTACTAAAAATTTTAACTTTTACATCAAGTTGATTGTCAATCTAGATGAAAAAGTCCATTGACGTTTCACTCTTTTGTTTTAAGAAAAAGACCCATGTAAATCTAGTGAAATCATGAACAATCACCAAACAATATTGTCTCTTTCTAATGCTCATCACATTGGTAGGACCAAACAAATCCATGTGAAGCAATTTGAATGGTGTAATATTTGTATTGATAGTTTTGGATTTATGAGACACTCTATGTTGTTTTCCTTTGTAACAAGGAGAACAATGAGTTGAGCAATGAAACTCTTTCTTTGGCAGTCCAATGACTAAGTCATTTTTTACCAATTTGTTCATGTTCTTCATGTTAGAATGGACATGCCTTCTATGCCACAATTAAGATTCATCTTCTCATGACATAGATAGGAGGCATGTTTCATGTCTTGTGAGTGAGGTGTTGTTCATGTCCAAAACATAAGTGTTTCCTTTTCATGATGCTTTAAGAAGGACCCAATCTTCTCGAACAGAAAAGCCTGGCTTAACATTGTAACAATTTGTGTTATCAAACAATGTGGTATAATTTTGATCACAATTATAGACACACTCATTAAATTATACTGTAAATTTTCAAACTTGAGCACACCATTTGTTACCATTCCTTCACCAAAAATTTTACCTCCCTTCTTATCCCCACCAAATGCCACATAAGAAGCAATTTTTATGTTTGAAGTCATGGAGAAGTGAACAGTTTCCTGTCATATCAACCACTGTCAACATACCACTTGTTGTCAGGTCTCCATGATTGTTCCTGTATTTAGAAATAAATCAATTAGGATTGAAAACCTAACCCTTAATAATCTTGTGTTTGCCGGCAGTGTGTAAAATAGTTACTCCTTCATGAATAAGTCTTGAAGTTTCAGTTTTAGTTTTGCTTGATTCATTCTGAGATGTTTTAGGTGAGGATGATTCTGTTGAAGGAGATATTGACAAAGTAGGTTCTTGTTTCTCAATTTCTTCTTTATTCAACTTATTTTTGTTGGTTTGAGGCTTTGGTTTTGATTATGAATCTTTCTTATTGAATGTTTCACTATCTTTTGTTTTTGATTGAGGTATATGAATTCCCTTTTCAAAATTTTCAAAGAACTTATCATCAGCCTTTGTTTCCTTTTTAGTCAAATCCACCTTTCTATGAGGTGTTTTTGATTGCTGGAATGTTGTTCTTTTCTTCAAAGGATGATCATGAGTGGATGTCTTTTCCTTTGATTTTGGTTTTTGTTTTTGTTGAGACTTCTTGATTTTTGAATCTATTTCACAATGAGTAGATTGAGTGTTTGATTCAGCTTTATCTCATTGTTTCTTCTTTGTGCCTTTTGTCTTGCTCTTTTTGTTGAAATAACATTCGTGAGTTGAATGGTTATTTTTGTTGCACATAGCATAATGTTTGTTGAAGTAGTAGTCAGATGTCATGTGATTGTTCATATTGCAAATAGAACAATAACTACTAAAGTAACAATCTTTAGTATTATGGTTTTTCATGTCACACCATTTGCAATACATCTCATCTGATTCTTTGTCAAGAATCAGTTAATTTCTTCTTATTTGCCAACTTCTGAGGCTTTGCATCCTTTTTCAGCTTTGAAGTTGATTTTTCCTCTTCAAGCTTGTGGAGCTTTGAGTTGTTTGTTGCTGACTTCCTCTTCCGCTGATCATCTACTAAATTAGTATTAACTTCTACTGAAGATGGTTTCTTCTTCCATAGATCTTGTACTAAAGAAAGGTTCTTTTTCCGCTGAGGATCAGCCGGAAACCTTTTCTTTCCCTTTTCCATGGATCATTTGTGTCTTTCCTCAGTAGAGGCACACTTTTAATTCACTTCATTTGAATATTTTTGTTGTTGATTCAGTTCTTGAAGACCTTAATTTAACCGAGCTATTCTCTTGCAAATAGTCTTCATTATGTTTCTTTGTTTAGAAGGCTATGGCAACTTTGTTTCTTCAATCACTTGTAGAATATTTGTTTCAAACACAATATTCATACCCTTGTTTAGAAGATCATCATCATGTTCATCACAATCATCAAAGTCATCACAATCATCAAAGTCAAATTCTAAATCCTTTTAATTAATCTTGTCTCATTCAGAAGACTCAATTTCATTCACCTCAGATTTATTATTAATGTTTTGCTGATTAGGACTTGTTTCTACATTGGTGCTTGGCATAAAATGATTTGACAAGTTATTTCTCATTGATTCAGGAAAAGGAACATAATTATTGTTTATAGGATATGCCACTAGATTATATCCCAACCCAGACATGTTCTTTGATTCAATATGGGAATTTAATAATTTCTCATATTGCTAAGATGAAAGTTGAAACTTCTGAAGCTTCACTTTGGTTGATGCATGATCAACCATGGATTTAGTTAAGGAAGTGGTCAGATGCTCAACTCGTTCTTTTAAACTACAATTTTCAGAAACAATTTTATCTAAATCCTTTTGTAAAGAGTTAATTTTTATTTGATATAATTTATGTTCTATTACATGAGATTCATTCAAAATCATTGTTTATTTAACTTTATCAGCTAATTGTTAAGCATGAACTCTATATGTTAAGTGCTCTAAGAAAGATTAACATGTTGTCTTTATTTCTCTTTTGATAGTTTGTAATAGTATAGGGACTATTTGTGTAATTTGTTAGTTCCTTTACTTTTTGTTTTCAGTATAAATAGCTTAGATTTGCAGGTAGATAAAACGAATACACAAGATATTCGAATGTGCTCTCATACTTGTAATTTTCTTAGCTTGATATTAATGAAAACTTGAATTTTATTCATATCTTGTTTTGATTTGATTACTTTGTGTGAATTTCATTGAATTGTGTTTACAAATCATCACAGATATATTCATTTGATCCTATCAAATGGTATGAGAGCTGTTAGTAATCTGTTAGTGATTGATTTTTTTAAGTTCATCGAACTTGAAAACCTAAAAATCTCACTGAATCTGTGATTGAGATACAATTCAATTGAAAATTTGTGAATTTCAGTTGTGTTTCATCATCAAAAACATGATTTGAATCACAATTAGCAGATTAATTCATCAAATTCAAGTCAATTTGTTGAATTTTTTGTTCGAAAAAGGTTTGAAGTTTCGAACTGAAAATCTCAAAATTGAGTGATTTGTAGTTGAAATTGAAGAAATTGATATTAAGAACAATGTTTATCAGCATAAAACTCGTTTAATTGAAAAGTATCAATCGAATTCATCAACATTTGAAGAATTCGGAAGATTTGAGTTTGTTACATTCATTTGAAGATGATGAATGTGTCGCATGAGCTGAGATTGACTAAATTTGTCTAAATGTTAGACGCATTAACACTGTGTAGACGGTCTTAGTCAGCCGTTTGAGTACTGTTGAAGAGAAGAATCTCAGACGTATCACCTTTGTTGAGTTGATTATTGTTAGACGCTTGACAACTATTCAGGCGTTTGACAACTGTTTAGACGTTTGACTACTGTTTAGACGCTTGACAACTGTTTAGGCATTTGACAACTATTCAGGTGTTTGACAACTGTTTAAGAACTTTAAACCTTCCAGACGCATTAATACTAAGACGTTTTGGAAAATTTTCTAAGGCATTCCCTTATACGTTTCTCAACTTAGACGCATCAACTGTTGAGGCATTTGAATACTGTTCAGACGTTTTAACCATGACACTTAGAATTTTTTTTTAAGAAAAATCTTTGAAAACTTTTTCAATTGTTTTAAAAAAAATTCAAAATATAAGAAAACGACAAAAATATAAGAATGGTAAAATCAGAAGATTCTAAAAATAGTGTTCCAAAACTTAAAAATAGAGCTGATTTCAAAAATTGGTCTCTTAGACTAAAACAACATTTTAATTCCATTGACACTGATCTTTGGAAATCCATAGAAAAAGGACCATACATTCCTATAATAACTGATGGACCTGACAAAGGATTTGTGTATACTAAAGATTCTCCAGAACCTTATCCACAAGATGATCTTCAAGGAGATGATCTGAAAAGAGTTAAGAATGATATTAAAGCCTATTCATTGATGTGTAAAGGACTACCTTTGGAAGTTCTTACAAGGCTTGATGCATATCAAACTGGATATACACTATTAAAGCATTGAAGATCACTTGTGAAGGAGGTAAGGAGATTCAAAATCTAAAGAAACAAAAGCTGAAAAGACAATTAGAATTGTTTCAACATTTGTCTGGAGAAACAATAAATCAGATGATGAACAGATTTGTTTAACTCATAACTGAGATGTCAACAACTGGTATCAAACCTGATCTTGAAGATTTAAATCTCAAACTACTCAATGCTTTACCATCATCATGGAAACAAACTGTAACTCTACTAAAGCATACTGAGAAGTTTCCAATGGATCTAGATCTTCTTATTGCAAAAATAGAATCAGTGGAGATTGATGAAAGCTCATGGAACAATGATAGAGCAACATCAATGTCTCAATATCAGTTTGTTGCTTCTCCTGCTACCACTATAGAGAATGCATTCATGGCAAGGAGTGAGAAAAGTCCTGAAGAAGAAGGAGATCTGTTTGTTGGAGCAGGATTTTTCACTGACTCATCATTTACCAGTGCACCTGCATATACAACTCATTCTCATTCTCAATCTCCTACTAAACCACAGTCCCAATCATCAAATATTCAAACAGAGACTTCTTTATCATCTAACTCTGCTAAATCTAGCAAAGTTAAAGATGTGATTAACATCCTATTAGAGGATGAAGAGTCCAAAACTGCATTTACTGCTTTTATGGCCAGCTTTCAAGCATATCAAGGTAGCCATTTAACTCAACTAGATTTTGTTTTGCAGGATTTATTTGAGATGGATCCTGAAGATGTTGAAGAGATGGACCTGAACTGGCAGATGGTGATGATTGCCTACAGGACTCAAAAACATTCTTATGTCAACAAGAAATACAAGCCTAGGGCAAACAAGACTGTTGGATTTGACTAGTCAAAAGCTAGATGTTTCAACTGCAACAGTTATGGACACTTCTCAATAGAATGCAAAGCTCCAAGGAATAATGGAGGAAGTGCTCAATCAAGCTCAAATAATCAAAGGTTTCAACAAGCTCATAAGACTTTTCAAAAGCCTTATCAAAGTCTTCCTATGCCAGAACTTAAAGATGAAACCAAATCATTGATGAAACAAAGAAAGCACTAGTAGTCAGCATAAAAGATGGATATGATTGGAGTGCATATGCAGATGAATTTACAAATGAATTAACATCAAGTTTATCTCTTATTGCAGAAATTCAAAAAGAAGATTGGTGAGAAAACAATGACCCAAAAGTGGAAAGTGATGAAGAGGAAGATGACTATGATTGGAGTGACAAGTTTGATCCTAAAGAGAATACATAGGAAGTAGCTCTAATGGTTTAGTCTGATCAACCAAAGGTTAACTCTTCTACTTCAACATCTGAAACCACTGTTCCAAAATTTCCTGAAATACCATCGGAAGTAAGAGAAAAGCTTTGCACCAAATCATGCTTTGAACATGTTAACACTACAGAAACTATTCATTCAAAATGTGTGAAAAGCTAAAACAAGAGGAATCTATGCATAACCAACTTAAATCTGATCATAAAACTGCAGATCAAAAGATTATCTCTCTTCAAACTTCATGGAACAAAACAATCAAAGAATTAAAAATTGTTACAAAACAACTAGAAGAGATGACCAAGAATCTTGAACAAGAGAAAATAGCACATGCTGCTACTCAAGTTGATCTGGAAAAAGTAAAGAGTTCAAAAACGATAGTAGAAAAACTAATCAGTAAAAGGAAAGATAAACAAAAAGCAGGGTTAGGTTTCACTCATGAACCTATGCCTGAATCTATCACAAACACACTACCAGAGAATTTCAATATTCATGATCATTCACCTGAAAATAAAGCAAATCTTAAAGCCTTCCGGATCAAAAACAAGAATGCATAAGAAGAAAAAGAAAATGTTCAAGTGTTTGTTGAAAAAGATCAAGAAAAAATAAAAAATGGTCATCCAATCAAGATAAAATCATATGAACAAAACAACCAAAACAAAATATCTCTTCTGATCAAGTTCATAATGTAATAGAAGAAGTTAGAGTTCAAAACAAGGATAAACAACAGATAGGAACATCAGAAGATTCAAACACCATCAATATGAAACAATTTCAATGAGAAAAGGAATCGTCTTCTGATGATGTTTAATCTGAAAATAAACCAAGTTCTTCTTAATCAAAGAATCAAAGAAGAAGAAAGAAATCTTCAAAATCAACATCAGAACAAAACAAAAGTTCAAAAAATTTGACTAAAGTAACAAATCAAACATCAAAACTAAAACCAATTAAATTTGTGTCAGCAGGTATGTTAAATATGAATTCTTTTCAAAATAATAAAGCAAATATTATGAACAAATCAAACTCTGATCCGAAATCTAGTTCAGATTCAAAGACTTCCGTTGTAGTAAAAAGATTTGTTTCTAATACATTCAAGAAGGAAGTTCATGTTAAACAAATGAACAATAATCCGACACAAAATCAAACTGTGAAAAATGAAAGACAACAGTTTAAATATATGACACCAACATCAAACATTATGTCATTGTCAAAAGTTAACAAAAAGTTGTTTTTAACTCCACAAAAGTATTGTGAAATTTGTGATATGAAAAATCACAATACTGCTGAGTGCTACTTCAACAAGTACTGTCACATATGTGACATGAGAAATCATTCGACAGCAGATTGTTATTATAACAAATATTGTACTTATTGTGATGAAAAGACTCACAACACTACAAATTTTTACTTTAGAAATAGATCTCTCACTAGAAACTTTGCAAAATCAAACATGAGCAAAGGATTTGCTAATCCACAGTATTTGAGAAATCAAACTAATGGATTTCAAAGAGACATTAATCAACCTAATGTAGGTTTGAGATCTTTTCCTAAGAACAATTCTGTGAGCTCAAAACATAACATGCAAGAACACTTTATACCAAGATCTGTAAGGATGAATAATAAAAATGTTACACATCAATACATTTCAAAAGATGATCAATCAAATGGTATGAATGTTCACAAAAATAAATCAAACAATTTTCAGAATAAAATTGGTAAATTCATCAAAAATAAACCTGGTTTTAATAATCTCCATTATAAAAAATTTACAATTGTTGATAAATTTGGAAAGCCCAAGACCATTTCGGCTTGGGTAGATATTTCAACTTAACTTTCTTGTAGTGAAGGCACACCCAAAAGACCAATTAATACATAGTATGTGGATAGTGGGTGTACTCGGCACATGACAGGCAATACTGCCTTGTTACAAGACTTTAAGTCAAAAGATGAAACTCACATCGCCTTTGGTGGTGATGCTGGAGGAAAAATAACTGGAGAAGGAATAGTATCCAATGGGATAATAAGCTTTGATAAAGTCAACTTTTGTTCATAGTTGAACTTTAATCTTTTAAGCGTATCTCAAATATGTGACAAATCTTATTCTGTTTTGTTTGATGATTCATTTTGTTATGTTTTAAAGCCAGGTTTCAAGATAAGCAAAGATTGGGTGATTGTTACAGCTGAGAGAGACAGAGATGTATACAAATTGGATATGTCTCAAGTTGATCCTTCAACTCAAACAACATGCCTAATTGCAAAGGCATCAAATGATGAAAGCCAGCTATGGCATAGACGTCTCGGTCATTCAAACTTCAAGAACATGAACAAGCTTGTAGCAGGAAATCATGTCATTAGACTTCCATCCAAGAAGTTTGCAACAAATGATCACTACTCAGCATGTTTTAAGGGAAAGCAACACAGAGCATCATATAAGTCCAAGCCTATAAACTCAACATCCAAACCTCTGTAGATGTAACATATGGACCTTTTGGACCAACAAACGTCAAGAGTATTGGACGAAAATCATATTGTTTAGTTATCATTGATGACTTCACAAGATTTTCATGGGTTTTCTTTCTTTATGCCAAATCTGAAACAGCTGATTTACTAAAAGAATTTATTATTAAAGTTGAAAATAATTAGACAACAAAGTGAAAATAATAAGAAGTGATAATGGAACGGAATTCAAAAATGCTAACATTGAAATGTTTTGTGCATAGAAAGGGATAGCTCATCAGTTTAGTGCTCCGAGAACTCCTCAACAAAATGGAGTTGCGGAAAGGAAGAATAGAACACTGATTGATGCTGCTCGTTCTATGTTAGCTCATGCTAAAATCCGTATCACTTTTTGGGATGAAGCAATATCAACTGCGTGTTTCATTCGGAATTGAATCTTAATCGTCAAAGATAAACTGAAAACTCCATATGAGTTAATGTTTGGCAGAAAACCGAACATAAACTTTTTAAAATCATCTGGTTGTCCTATTATGATTCTTAATTCAAATGATCAATTAGGAAAATTTGAAGCAAAATCTGATAATGGATTTTTCGTTGGATATTCATCAGTTTCAAAAGCCTATCGAGTCTACAACTCTAGGACGAATGTAATCCTTGAAATATTCAACGATAAATTTCTAGAAAGTTCTTTTCCATGAGTTTCAAATGGTCCTGCATGGTTATTTGACTTAGATTCATTATCAAACTCTTTTCAATCTAATTTGTTTGATCAACCAAATTGTCTTAATTCTACAGATAAGAAGAACTCAAGAGGAGATCTTGGATCTTTCAGTGAAGATTCAATTCTGACAGATGATTCAAGCTCAGACTACCCATTTTTGTCATTTGTCAAGGATTCAACAATACAAAACCATGAAAATACAGTTTCAGATCATTGAGAGTCAATTAATCAGGAAGAATCACAAAATATTCCTACTGATGGTAATAAGTTTGTGATACCTGAGTCTGGAACATCATCCATTTCAGGTGATGTAGTTGATACAGGTAACTTTGATTACTTTGTCAATTCACCTACTCAAGTTCCAAACTTCAATCCACATTCTTCTACTTTGATACATGAGTTTTCCAACTTGAATCAAACAAACCTGGATGTTAATGTTCAATGTGATGAGATTACTACATCTCGTATTCACAAGAATCATCCAATTTCTCATTTTATTGGTTCATTGAATGAGAGAACAACAAGGAGTAAATTAGAATAAGCAAACGTATGCATATACTCTTGTTTTCTTTCTCAAATTGTTCCTAAAATGTTACCGAAGCATTAAAGGACAATGGTTGGATAGAAGCCATGCAAGAAGAATTACTTCAATTCCGCAAACAAGAAGTGTGGAATTTGGTGGATCTACCTGAAGGAGAAAATGCAATTGGCACAAAATGGTTATTTAGAAATAAGACTGATGATCGTGGTGTTGTAATAAGGAATAAAGCGAGACTTGTTGCACAGGGATACACACAGGAAGACGGAATAGATTATGATGAAGTGTTTGCACCAGTTGCAAGACTTGAATCAATTTGAGTTTTTCTGGCTTATGCTTCATTCATAAAATTCAAGGTGTATCAAATGGATGTAAAGGGTGCATTTCTATATGGTCCAATCACTGACGTTGTGTTTGTGAAGCAACCTCCAGCCTTTGAGGATGCACAATTTCCACATCGAGTATATAAACTGAGTAAAGCTTTACATGGACTTCATCAAGCCCCTAGAATTTGGTATGAGACGTTATCACAACACTTAATCCAACATGGATACACACGAGGGAAAATTTATCCAACTTTATTCATAAAGAAGGATAATAATGATCTTTTATGTGTACAAGTGTATGTTGATGACATCATATTTGGTTCTACCTTTCCAAAATTGTGTAATGAATTTGAAGAAATCATGAAATCTCGATTCCAAATGAGTTCTATGGGAGAGATTAACTTCTTTCTTAGACTTCAAGTCAAGCAAACTATAGATGGAATCTTCATCAATCAAAAAAAGTTTGTTGACAAGCTCTTAAAGAAATTTAAGGTGCAAAACTGTCAGACCATACGAACTCCAGCAGATGTTAACACCAAGATTGAACCTGATCCAAAAGGAAAATCTATTGACCAAACATTATACAGATCAATGATTGGATCTTTGATGTATCTTACTGCATCTAGACCAGACATTATGTATGTTGTTTGTATATGTGCCAGGTATCAATGAGACCCGAAAGAATCTCACATAGGGCTTTGGTACCCTTACAAGGGTAACTTTGAACTATATGGATATACAGATAGTGATTATGGTGGATGCTGTCAAGATAGAAAATCTACTTCAGTGGGTGTCAATTTCTTGGTCCCAGATTAGTCTGATGGCAATGTAAGAAACAAACAAATGTCTCTCTTTCAACTGTAGAAGCTGAGTACATGTTGCATCAGCAGGATGTTCTCAAATCCTTTGGTTGCAAAATCAATTACTGGATTATAGATTCAACTTTCTTAAAACACCAATTTACATTGATAACACAGCTGCTATGTTCATAACAACTAATCCTATTCAACACTAAAAACAAAACATATCGAAATTCGATATCATTTTCTTAGAGATAACTCTGAAAAAGGATTAATCATATTGATTCAAATTGCAACAAAAAACAATTGGCAGATCTATTTACCAAAGCCTTCCTACCAGGACGGTTTGAGTATTTAGTAGAATCAATTGGTCTTATAAATCATATGTGATCTCCCTAAATCAAAAGATCATAATAAGTGATACTCTCATTGTTAATTGCCTGTTTATATTTTTGTGTGTGTGTGACTTTATGTTTTTCATAGAAAAATCAAATACAAAAATAAATATCAAAAATACAAAAATAGAGTTTTTTTAGAAAGGATTATGTTTTGCAACATGTGAGAAATGATAGTACATTAGTGAGATCAGTTGCATACTTCACTTATTAATAAAGTCTAGACATGATCAGATATGATGTGTAGACAATATTTGACTATTATACTGAAAAAGTAAATTCTTGTGATCAAACTAAACATACATGCTTGTGTGTATTCATCTGAGTACTTTTGAGTGGTTTTAGCTTATCATAATGAATGTTTGTTAAGATACATCTCTCACACCTGTTGAAACTATGTGAAATCATGAGATCTGTTACAAAGCATCATTTCACTTCTCTGTTATGAGTCATCATAGACCTGAAGTACTGAGATATCCTCTGTTGTAAGTCATTACAGACCTGGATTCTCTTTTTGATGCAAAAAGATGCCAATGTGCACAACCTATTCAAATGAATAGTCAAAGCAGATCAAATGGTTATCCATGATCATTCTCTATAAACTTAGTAACATGAACTCTGGTGATATCTATGTTTGAGGTAATAAGTTGAGCATGTGCTCTTTCTTACATTTCTTAGGGGGAGTATTGTTAAGTGCTCTAAGAAAGATTAACATGTTGTCTTTATTTGTCTTTTGATAGTTTGTAATAGTATAGGGACTATTTGTGTAATTTGTTAGTTCCTTTACTTTTTGTTTTGAGTATAAATAGCTTAGATTTGCAGGTAGATAAAAACGAATACACAAGATATTCGAATCTGCTCTCATACTTGTAATTGTCTTAGCTTGATATTAATGAAAACTTGAATTTTATTGATATCTTGTTTTGATTTGATTACTTTGTGTTAATTTCATTGAATTACGTTTTTACAAATCATCACAGATTTATTCATTTGATCCTATCACTATATCTCTCTACTTCCTCAACACATACTGATGAACATAATGTATTTCTTACCTCACTTGCCATGGGTGGAACTTTGTTTTCCATGTGAGCCATAAAAGCTTGATTTTCTTCCAAGACTTCCTTCTCATACATACTCGAGTCATAGGTTCCATGTTGAAGAATGATCAGCCCAAATTCTTTTGAGTTGCTTGTTCCTGCTGATGTATTAGTGGCTGGTGGGGATGAGTTGGCTAGTTGTGGTTGCTTAAAGGATCTTTGAGATGATGAAGTTTGTTTAGACTGATGTTGCTGATGTTGTGTTGAGTCAGGGTTTTGTTGATTGCATTCTCTAGAGAAGTGCCTATAGAGATTGCACTTGAAGCATCTTACCTTTGACTTATCAACTCCAATCCATGATGATTTACTTGCAGCAGCCAAATTTTTCTTTATTCTGAGATATTGTTTGGCTCTATATGCAATCATTGCTATTTGCCATTGTAGATCCATCTCCTCCACTGCATCTGAAGGTAGTTCTTTGAAGTCTTGTCGGCACATGTGGCAGAGGTTAATGAGCGTCACAGGTAAGCTTCAAAACTTGAACTGAATACTACAAAAACTGTTGTTTGTTCTTCAGAGTCCAGAATGACAGGGATGGACTCTGGTTGATTATTAATTGAAGGCTTTTTCGATGATGATCTCTTTGATCATAAGTTCTGCCTTTCTCTTTTCTTGACTTACTTTGAGAAGACTTCTTAGGAGGTTTTAAAGAATAGAGACTCACTTCCTCTTCATCGTCACTCAATGTACAAGAGTTATCACCATCCATTGTTGGACATAAAGGCACTTCGAGCACTTCTTGTTTCTTTAAAGTGATATGGTGATACATGAGTTCTGACACTCCTGTTTCTTGATTTCTAATCCATTTCAAGAGCCTCAACTTTAGGTACTAGAGTATCTAAACCAATTGTGTTCAGGTCTATGGTGTTCTTGAACATGGATACACTTTGCTTCCAACTTTTTGGTAAAGTATGAAGCATCTTCTTATTCAATTCCTCATTTGTGTATTTCAACTCCAAAATAATCATCTATGTAACAAGTTGCATAAACCTATAGAGTTGTTGAGGTATTAATTCACCTTCAATATGATGAAATGTTTCATATTGTGAATGAAGGGTGTCCTTCCTAATGCTTCGGATTTCATCACTCCCTTCACAGAGTGTATGAAGAATCTTTTACAAGGAATTTGCTATTTTGTAATTTTCACACCTGATTAATATTTCCTCAGGTAAAGCCATACAAAGCAAGTTATATGCTTTAGTATCAAATTTATCCTTCTGAATATCATTAGGTGACAAATCTTTGTACTTATAGGTTGATTATTGTCATTATAATCTAGCCAAGAGTGGGTGGAATATAAGGACCTTCTGTAATCTACTTTTGTTTCCAACTTTGGAGGTTGGTAAGATGATCCACCAAAGTTGGTCATGATTAGTTAGAATCTAAGATTTCAACTATTGAATTTGTTCAATGGATATTGTTGGACCAAAAGAACCAATGAGCCGGATCAGAAAAACCTTTAAGTCCCACAGACGTCACAACAACTACTGAAGACCACAACAGCTGAAGACAACAGCTGATTACAAAGTCTGAAGACACAAGTGCTGAAGACAAAGTCTGAAGACACAAGTGCTGAAGACAAAGTCTGAAGACACAAGTGCTGAAGACAAAGTCTGAAAACAAGTGCTGAAGAGAAAAGTATCAGACGTTGTCACAACAGCTGAAGAGGTCTTCTTCAGTAATTGTGACGGTTTACCTTTGAGTAGTTTTATGTTTTATCTTTTCAGTAGTTTGACACAACAGCTGAAGAATACTTCTTCAGTTGTTGTGCTCATCAGTAGTTTTATATTTATCAGTAGTTTTGTAAGACGACTGAAGAGCTTGTTCTTCAGTCGTTGTAGTTTAAGTAGTTTCTTATCAGTAGTTTCTTATTTTGTACTTAACACTCTGATATGTTCTCAGTAGTTGTGAACATTTCAGTAGTTTGTTAAGAGTTAGTTATTTCTGTAATAGATCTGCCAGTTGTCACTTTCCCGTGATAACAGCAGCGTTTGCACTCTATATAAGGAGTGTCAACCTATTGTAATAAATGAATGATTTGATCAGAAATATTCGATATTATTGAAACATTCTGTGTTACAGAAATATATTCTCTCGTTATAACCGTATTTGTTCTTATGCATACGAGTATCAAATTCTTGCTACAATTTGTCTAATTCTTGTTCTTATTCCGTTGTGCTACGCTCCATTACATCAAACTTGTGATCACTGATCCTGACAGATATGAACAATTTATTAATGTTGACCAATAATTAAGATCTTCTATTCAATATTTGAATATTTATCCAAGTTAATCAAGCAATGTAACTGTACTTGTTGAACGACGAATCACTAATCACACAAAAGTATTTGCTCAAAAGAAAAACAATAGATCTAATTAGTAAAAACTGAAAAATCTAGAGAATTCAGTAAACAATTAAACACAAAGAAAATTGATAGATGAATCGATCTAAATCAATGAGCACTTGGCTCTCATATAACCTGTGAATCCTATGATCGCAATCAGGAATTATCAGCGTTAATTGAATTCAAGTCAACATTTGTAGAATGAACATTAACTTGGTTCAATTGTTTATATTAATTTTAATATCAATAATCATTAATGAATAAGATGAACGAAATGAATGGAACACAATTAATGATTAGTTAAATATTCAAATCAAACGTATTTTATTAAAAACATGTTAATTAATAAGATGAATAAACAATGAATGAATGAATGACATTGATTTGAGTGTTTGATGATATGACGGCTGCTAGGGTTTTGATTTGTGTGATTTGATGAGTGTTTGGTGGTTGTATTGTTGCTTGGATGTGTTGGGTTTGTTGGACCATTATCAAGTAGTTTAACCATTTAAACATGAAAAACGCAGCAGAATAAAACCTTAATCTTATGATTTGTAATCTGAAAAATTAAGGCTAATAACACAACAACAACAAACCCAAGAACATAGGATCATATACATGTGTATGAACTAGCTATCAAGAAGAAATAACAACCAAAACAAGACATACAACCCACCTTTGTATAGCTGCTGAAAAAAACGAGATTTTGATAAAGAGAATGAGGCTCTTGAACGACCAAAACACCAAGGAGATGTGTCCTCAAGCTTTCATACCCACAAGCACCAAGCAAAGACCCTTTTGTTAGGATTTGAACACCAAAACCGAACCAAGGAAGCTGCTGAAAACCGATTTTCAGCTTGTTTTTTTCTTCAAGAATAAAGAAAAATGGTCCTTGTGGTTCTTGCATGTAAGAGAGAGAAGGAGGTAGAGTGTGTGTGTGTTCTAATTAGTTAATGAAGACCTTGTTCCAAGAAAACAAAAAGCACACACCCACCAAAAGGGGGCGGCCGAAATTGATCTCCAAATTGGGTTTCCCCTTGATTTTATTACCTTTTAATTGTTAACTAGTTATGGAATTAGTTATGTAATTAACCATTTAATTACATAACTCACACACTCTATTATTCTTGGTATTATTTAACCAATTTAAATAACATTATAAATAATCCTCATGAACAAAATATCCCTATATGTTGTTCCATCTCAAATACAACTTATTTAGAAAACCAACTTTCTAAATTGGTGTAATTATTTAAATGCGTGATTGTATCATCAATTAAATGTCAATTGGTGTTTTCTAAGCTTGTTATTGGGTATGACCCGACTTGGATCATGACGTACTAAGCACATCAATGTTCTATGTGTCTTGGGCATAAAGAATCCAACAGGATGTTTGCCGTTGAAGCCATCGTATTGATGTTAAACCTTGGATCCATATTAATAGACAATGATGTTTGTGTTAAGGAAACACCGGATCTCTTAGGATTTGGAATTGTTTGTGTTAATGAATCACCAGATCTCTTGGGATTCGCATAACTGCCTTGTTGACTTGTTGACTTGTAACACTTGTATTATTTAAATACAAGTGTTTGGACTCCACGTGAATATTTTCTTCGGTAGATAATTATTCTTCCGTAGGAATCTTGTTCTTTTGAAGCAACCTTGTTCTTCCGAAGGTATCTTGTCTTTCGAAGGTATACTGTTCTTTCATCCTTAGAGTTGGTTGTTCATCCGGAAAAAATCTTCGGATGTAATTTACTTGTAAGAAACATATCTACGGATGAACGAAATGGTTGTCCGTAGATGTTTCTTACACTTGGTCAATTTTAGCAATTATAATATTTTACGTGCACACATACATATATGAACACACGTATATGGGTTAACCTATAAATTTAATGCATACATAATAATGAATTACAAGTATTCATTACAAATATTGATTCATGTTCTAAGTCTTTACAAAATGTACTAGATCTATTCATCCTAGATCTAACACTGGATTTCCTATACTTAGTGACAGCTTGAGTTGAAGTGTCAATGGGCTGAGTTGCCATGGCTGAGGTGTGAATGATGTAATCACTTACTGAAGTGAGAGTCTCTTCGATATGGATATGGTGAAAAGGTTGAGAAGTATCCACCTTAGTGATGGGGGACTGATGTGGGCTAGACATAGGTTACTCAAGAGCACTCATCTCTCTTTGAGAAGTGGAATTGAAGAGAGAGTCATGGTACTCACTAAAACCTGTGTTTTTATTAGTATAGAAGTCAAGGATAGGCATGGGTTGGTTTAATTCTAATGGCTGTGGATGCTACTATCCCCTGAAGGTTGTTCACTTGAGTGTTCAGACTCAGAGTGAAGGCTTACTGCAGTTTGGCTGGTGAGCTCATCAAAATTTAGGTAAGTATACGGGGGTTGCACAGACTCAATAGTCTGAGCAGGGGTTCATTTGAGTTTTCTTTTGTAGGTGATGGTTATTTGTGGTTGTTTTGGTGGTTGAGATGCAGAAGGTGTGGGTTCAACACTAGCCTGTGTTGCTAGGTTGTCATCTTGAATAATGAGCTCTAACATTTTTAGGACACGGGCTGTTTCTACCCCTGAGAAACTAACAGTTGGCTTTTTCAAAATTTAAAAATGTCGGGCTTCATCTGTCCCAATTTAAGAATATTACCTGTTTCCTTCAACTATGAGCCAGTTCATAGTTAAAAATGTATTGAACATATCTAGGAAACATGTAATACTCTAAGGAGTACAAGTTAGCAAGCAGATTTGTATAAACAAATTGAGAGTACCTAAACTTGTCCCCCTGAACCATCCCATGCACTATGAAGGAGAGATCTTCAGGAATCTAGTCCTAACCCCCATGCTTGTTGGATAAGCTGTGGATGACCACATTGTGTAAGTACTTCCACTAGGATGAGACCTTCCCTTTCCTCAAGGTCTTTACAGAGAAGTCCCCTTCATAGCTCATCTGGTGAAAGGACTTGTTAATAACTTCTTCCAGAAAGGGCAACTCACCTTCCTCATCATCCAGTTGTAGATGAGCATTTATGATGGCTGGAGTGATGAATATTATCCTCCCCTGCACCGCAATAGACAATGCCTTCTCCCCATCCAAAACAACCTCTTAACAGGTTTTCGAGAAATCAAGTAAATGATCCTCATAAAGAAAGGATCAATGGAAAGGGAGGTGAAGTAATTAAATAGAGCCAAGAACTGGAAAACCTTTGAAAAGTGTGGATCTTTCTTAGAGTTTAACAGAGCAACCTAATTGTTTTGTTTGTGTAACTGCATGGAGAAATCTAGGAAATTTCTTTTGTTAAGGTTGGTCATTTCGAGAAAGCTTAAAGGTGAAGGAAAGATGAACGAAGGCGGTTCAGAGAGAAATTTGGGAATTTAGGTTTGGAGGAAACATAGAGGTGATAGAAAGACGGGGGAACCGTTGGGTTATACGTGTAAAATATTTATGACAGTTAATGAAAGAGGATAACTTTGAAATTCGGATGTGAGTCCCACCCCTAAAAAAGTAGATCGCTTTTTGCTCAAAAAGTAGTTTTCTTGGAAGTCGAGAAAACTTCCGAAGGTAAATTGTCTTCGGAAGTTTGAATGAAAAAGCTTCCGAAGCCAAAATGACTTCGGAAGAATTTCCTAATAGTTTTGAAAAAAAATTGTTTCGGAAGAGAATTAAGACTTGGATGTTTTGTTCAACGGAACAAAGCTTCCGAGAGTTAATTTCCTTCGGAAGGAAATTGTCCTTGAAAACATATAAGTGTCTAAGAGAAATGTTAAGCTTCGGAAGATATTTTAGAAATTTCTTCCGAAGGAAAATTACTTAGGAAGTTATTTGTTTTGAAGGTATAAGTTTCTTTCGAAGATAAAAAACATATATTCGAAGGATCAAGATTTTTTCAAAATTCTGAAGAAAATCTTCAAAAGGTTTTTATCCGAAGAAAACAAGAGCTTATGAAGGTGATAAACTAGACAACTTAGGACACACAAACTTTAAGATATAATATGAATTAGTTTAAAGCAAAACCTACTCAAAGTTAATCATCCTAGTAGCTGATATAAGATACTTAAATCTCTGTTCATCAAAGGCTTTTGTAAACAAATCAGTATATTGTTCATTTGAGTTAACTTTAACTAGTTTAATTAATCCCTTTTCAAAGTTATCTCTAATTAAAAGATACCTGATATTGATGTGTTTTGCCCTTGAGTGTTGCACAGGATTCTCTGTAATAGAGATAGCACTATTATTGCCTATGTGAATGGGAGTCTCCTTGAAATTTAATCCATAGTTAAGCATTTGATTCTGAATCCAAAACACTTGAGCACAACAGCTTGCAGTGGTAATGTATTCAGCTTCAACAGTTGATGTAGTGACACAAGAGTGTTTCTGGCATTGCCATTAGACAACCTATCCACCAAGAAACCCCCAGATGTAGACTTTGTAGTCATATTGCAACCATGATAATCACTATCTGTATATGCAGACACATTGAAGTAAGAATTCTTGGTATACCAAATACAAGTGTTAAGGCACCTTTGAGGTATCTTAGAATTCTCTTGATAGTGATGAGGTGAGACATCTTGGGGTTGGGTTGATATCTTGCACAAATACATGTTGCAAACATGATATCAGGCCTGCTAGCTGTAAGATACATAAGAGACCCAATCATAGCCTTGTAAAGATGTTCATCCACATACTCCCCCTCAAGATCAGGCCCAAGGGAGTGGTTTCGTGCTATGGGTGTCTTAGAAATCTTACAATCAGTCATGTTGAATCTTTTTAGTATGTCCTAATCATACTTTGACTGACTTATGAAGATTCCATCTTCAACTTGCTTCACGTGAATTGCCAAAAGATGATGTCATCTACATACACTCGCAATAGCATTTGGTCATTTCCCTGTCCTTTGATGAAGAGAGTTCCATCTATAGCACCCCTTCTGTATTCTTGCTTGCACAGATACTAAGATATAGTCTCATACCACTTCCTTGGTGCTTAGTGAAGGCCATAAAGATCCTTTCAAGCTTGCAGACATAATCAGGATGATCATGATCTGCAAAACCAGGTGGTTGTTTAACATACACCTCTTGATCAATCACCCCATACAGAAAAGCACACTTGACATCAAGTTGATAGACCTTCAACTTCTTGGATGCAGCAAATGCCAAGAATGTCCTAACAGCTTCCAGTCTTGCTACATGAGCGAAGACATAAATGTAGTCATTTCCTTCTTCTTGTGTGTGTCCTTGAACAACTAGTCTAGCTTTTTTTATGACAATGCCTCTATCATCATTATTATTCCTAAACACCAATTTGGTTCACATAGTAGTTTTCCCATGAGGAAGAGGACATAGGTTCCAAACCTTTTGTCTTTTGAATTGAAGCAACTCCTCTTGCATAGCTTCAACCCAACTTCCATCCTTTAAAGCCTCATTGATTTTCATAGGCTCTATCAAGGATAAGAAACAAGAGTGAAGACAAACATTTTCATCATGGGTTTATCCACTTGTTCTTACCCCTATGTCAATAGCTCCAATGATGTTTGTGGTAGGATGAGATTTGTGGATCCTTAGCTGAGGGATCACAGCAAGTTGCTAAGAGAGATCTAAATTAGAAAAATTTAGATCTAGCATTGTTGTTTCTCCCAGCACATCACCACACTTATCAAGAGAGACTTGATCCAATTTAAGAACACATCATTGATATTGTCATTAATGGAGTTGTTATGAGCATCAAGAAATTCTTGATCACTATCACCACCACCATGTTCATCAACATTTGAAACTTCTTCCTCTAAATTGTGTACCTCTAAGCTGGAATATGAAGGTACTTCAGATTTGTCATTGATGTGCTAGTAGAAGCTTCCTTTGTAGGATTAGTTACCACTGCAGCTAAAAATGTGTAGCTTGAAGGTTTTCTTAGCTAAAATCTTGGATTAGGTTCACCTGGAGGTACAATATGGTAGATCCTGAAACATTCTCACAAGATTGGTTAAAACAATTGGTAACTACATCAAGATCAAATAATCAATCAGGACCAGAACTAGCTACAATGGGTGTGTGTTCATTGAAAGTCACATTGGTTGACTCCTCAACAATTATAGTTCTGAGATTGTATACTCTATAAGCCACAGCTTGAGAAGAGTTCTAATGAAGTGTCCATTATGTGATTTCTCAGCAAATTTGGTAATTTGATCTTTGCTATTCAACATGGTGCAAGGACATCCAAATGACCTGAGAAAACCAATGAAAGGTTTCCTCTTGTGCCAAAGTTCATAAGGAGTCTTGCCATGAGTCTTAACCACTAAAACTTTGTTTTCCACATAGCAGACAGTGTTGACTGCCTCTGCCCAAAAGGTGATGGGCATTTTAGAGTTAGACAACATGGTTCTTGTAGCTTCAATCAATGTCTTTTTTCTCCTCTTAGCAACACCATTTTGCTGAGGAGTCCTGGGAGCACTGGATTGTTTTGTAATAACCTTTTCGTGATAGAATGTATCAAGGATTTGGTTCTAAAATTTAGTTCCTTAATCACATCTTATGGTTTTGACCTTGTGATCACATTGATTCTTAATCTTTAAGATGAAATTCTTCAGAATCTCATGAGTCTCATCCTTATTTTTAAAGAAAAAGAGCCAAGTGAATCTTGTAAAGTTATCTATGATCACCAAACAATAAGAGGTCCTTCCTAAACTCATTATACTGGTGGAGCCAAAGAGATCCATATTTAACAAGTGTAGGGGTGTAGTGATGGAGTTTCTTTCTTTCTTTGTTTCTTTCAGGCATGCAACACAATGATCATCACTTATAAACTCTTTCTTTGGCATTCCAGTTACCAAATCATTTTTAATTGGTTTATTCATGTTTTTAAAGTTTACATGGCACATTGTTTTATGCCAGAGGAATGACTCATCACTATTAGCTTAAGATAGAAAGCATGAAACTTCTCCTAAGGGAGAAGTTTCTTGAAAATCCATCTTGTACATGTTCCCTCTCCTGGGGGCTCGAAGCAGGATATGCTCACTACGAATGAACACCCCAAGCTAAAGAACAATGCACTCATGCTCAGTAAAAAGCATGTTATGACTCTGATCACAAAATACGGATATACTTAAAAGATTGTATCCAAGCTCCTTGACAAATTTACCTTCTCAATGCTAAGCTTACCATTTGTGACCTTTCCCATTCCAGAAATGTAACCTTATTCATCTCCTTCAAAGGCAACCGGCCCTCCATCAATTCTTTCAAAGTTTTGGAGTAGAGACCTATTGCCTGTCATATGCCTGGAACAACCACTTTCAATGATCCAGATATTCTTACTTGTCTTTAGCTGTTCCTTCACAAAGAAAATGATTAGTTACATTTGAGAACCCAATCCTTATTGGTTTTGGGCTTAGCAAGAGAAGTAGAAGTTAATGAAATAGTAATAGATCCTATAGTTGTGCTTTGAGGATCTTTTGTTGTTGTTGATGGAAAACTTTCAGTCACTTGGTCTTTCTTTAACTTCCACACCACCTTCGGAAGTTTGGACTTCACCTACAACACTTCGGAAGCTTTTGAGACATTGGAAGTTTTGATGACTGGGCCTCAGAAGATGTTGCTAACACTGTAACAGACTTCAGCGCTTCGGAAGTATTCCTTTTTCCCAAGACCAAGTTTTCTATGGAAGGAAATTTTCCACTTGCCTTCTTCTTCACTTTGGAGCTTTCAAAGGAAACATATTTTCCTTCCAAAGCTGAATTCTTCTTGGAGCTCTGGGAAGTCTCTCTCTTCGTCATGTGAAGAGACCTCTTAGATTATATGGACAATCCTTAGCAAGGTGAGAAATACTCTCACACATAACACATTCCATCCTTTTCTTCCTAAGAGCCTTTTGCTACGAACAAGTCTAACTTTGATCACTTCCCTTCTCCGTCTTCATCTTTGCAGATGCTGAGACAGTTCTTTTGGGCTGAGAACTATTCTTGGAATTGGATGGTTCAGGCTGTGTAGCAATGGTACACAACAGATCACCCTTATTCTTGATGCTGAGATGATTTGAACATAAACCAGTACTCTTGGTAGAAGAGTTAAGGTTGATCACTTCAGTCTTAACAATTTCAAATCCTGTAGAGATAAAGACTTGTTTCTGCTAAGAGTAAAAAATGGCCCTGATCTCTTGGGCCCTCTTAGCTTTATCTTGCTCTTTCTAATCAAGTTCTTCCTTATAGACTTTGTCATCATAGGCTCTTGCTCTCCTCAAAATGATAGTGACCCTTTTTAGAATCCTCCTCTTCACTCTTCTTAAAGGAATTCTTCACTATAACTCTTCATCCTCTTCACTCAAGAGGTCTATGAGAGGAAGCTCATCTTCACAAGTTCCACACATAGGTGATCTTATAGATAAGATTATGTTTGGAGGAGCTATCTCACTAGATCCCAGTCCCTGCTTGTTTTGATAACAAACTTTTGCATGCAAGGATGAGGATATGATGTTCTAGAAGGTCTCTTCTTGAAGAACACATTTTTCTGCCCTGGCTTTACTCATCACAAGCTCAGCCTGCCATATTGTCAACTTAGTTATGAGATCCTTGATTTGAGTCCTATAATTTGTATGCTTATGTTTTCGAACTGAAATGGTTTTCTCTAAGTCCTCTATCTTTAACTTATAATCATTTTCAACCTTTTTGAAATTAGATTTTAAAATGTTCAAGGACTCAAGATCAAATCTCATCTCTAAGTTATAGGACATGTATCTGTTGACTTTAGCAATACATTCAGGAGTACAGAGATGTTCCAATAGCTCGGCAACATCATGGTCATCCATCAGTGCTTGGTTTGGAGATGCATCTTCTACCTAAATGCTACAGTCAAAGCCTCCTTCTTCAACAGCAATTGTAGCTTGTTTCTTTGGCTTCTTATTCTGGGTGGTTTTTTCAGTGTAGTTTGGTCTGGATTGTCCTTGGCCACTATTTGTTCATGGTCCCTTGCACTCTTTAGCAAAGTGTCCCATCAAGCTTGAGAAGAACTTGTCTCTTGGAATGGGCTTCCTTAAGTATAGTTCTCCCTTGGTGTCTCTAGGAAGGTGATGAAAGGACCCTTTTGTGAGTTGTCAGGGTAGCATATGAGATGATATTGGGGTTCTATGCTATCCCTTTCAATCACATGAAGGGCTAAACCTATTTTGTTATTGGAGTTACCAGATGAACTTTGCATATTTATCTCCATGTGGTATCCACTCAGAATGCCATACAACTCTGTCAAAGTGAGAGTCTTAAGGTTCTCAGTCCTCTTGATAACAACATAATAATGTGTTCATTGCTTGGGAAGAGAGGACATGAATTCCTTACAATATCCCCGTTCACAAGAGTTACTCCAACATCCACTATAATATCCACAATCTCAACATAACTAAAATATTGTTGAGTCATGGTCTCACCTATTTTGAAGGTGAAATTTTCAAACTGATGCTTTAGGAGATCCTTCTTGTTCTCCTTAGCTTTAGTGGAACCCTAATACATCAGTTTCAATGCATCCCATAACTGTTTAGGTATTTTGAATTTCTTAAAACCTCTGTACACAGAGTTTGGAAAAACAGTCTGAAGGGCTGTCATAGCCTTTTGATCAATTTCTACTCTCTATCGATGTTCATGTGAGTAGATAAAGCTTCATGTGGGTAAGGTCTAGTGACAATAGATTCCCACATTCTTGAGTCTATAGACTTGATAAAGCCTTCCATTCTTTCACACCAAGTGTCAAAGTCATCAAGAGTGATCAATGGGGACTTTGTCATGGTTCTAGTTTCTATATCAGCTTTAGAAATAGCTGCCATTTAAGATGTTAAGTATTTTGTTTATATGACGGGTCTTAAGATAGTGAGATCTTATATCAAGAGCCTGAATGCTCTGATACCAATTGCAGGACCGTTGAAGGGTACTTGCTTACAACACAAAAACAAAAAGGGGAGAGTGTGCAACAACACTTAACAGTTCAAATAGGGAACTAGAAAAACCAGTTTAATGAGAAATAAGAAACACAAGTGTATAATAGACAAAACAAGAACAACACAAGTAGTTGGTTGTCAAGGTTGATGTATATTGCTCTCTAGTCATTTAGAAGTGTTTACAAAGCAATATTTTTTTATACAAAGGGCCAGAGATACTTATACTGCAACCTACAACCGACCATACTTGACAGCTAGCTGGATGCATCATCTAGAACAACAAGATCAATGTAGAGTAAAAACGCACATTGCCTTTTAACTAGTGCCTATGGCATGCCATATCTCACATCCTAATGTATTATAAAAAGGATAAAGTACATAAAGTAGAAAGTTACAGACTCAAGACCTTAATGTATAGTTACCAAAAGCATGGACCTTTCACCACTTATATAAATTGGTGTCTTATGAGAGTTGCAGCGGAAAGGGGTCCTGCGTTATGGAAAAAGTACATCACATAAAGCATGTGTTCAAAAGTCTTGAGAAGAAATCTGTCTTCCAGTGTTGGCTTAGGAAGACTTTGTCTTTGAAGCTTCGGAAGACTTCATCTTTGGCTTGAGAAGATATTGGTCTTGGCTTCGGAAGATTTCACACTTAGAGTATTTTCTAAGGTAGAGTGTCAAACTTCCAAAGCATTCCAGTTCAGTACACTTGTGCATGCATGCAGGAGAGACTTTGGGTGTTTGGGTTGCATCAACCTTATATTTAAACCTTACAATAGTTCTTCATAATAGTCAAAGAATCAACAGAAAAACAAAAAACACATTAATTTAAAGAACCATTAATTTTGATTACGTTCAAAACTAATGTGGGTAAGTGCATTTGTTAATACGGGTGAAGGTAACCCAAGCATATAACCAATGTAGATAACTGGTTTTATGTCATTAAAAATAAAGTGAAACTAATGCGGACAAGTTAACTCTACCGTATCTGTCTTAATGACAAGTACACATAAAAGGTTTAAAGTGTTGAAAACTTATGCAGACGAAAGTATTCAACCGCAATTCTCTATGTGCAAAACTTTTGTTTTGCCGCATCTTTTGTTGAAAGTAAGTTTACTCATCTGCATTTCCTAAATGTGGTTGACATCAACACTAAAAACTGCTTTTGGTATCAAAATGAATAAACAATATGCTTAATCTTTTCTGTCATGACGACGTTTGGAAGTCATGGAATGCGGACAAACTCTTAGTTCACCAGAGTTGTTGAAGTAAATGTGGTCCAAGGAATTTGTTCTATTGCATTTGCTACATTGAACAAATTTTGATCAACTTTGTTCAATTGCATTTGCTACAGTGAACAAATGTTGATAAACTTTGTTCTATCATATTTTGCTATAGTACACAAATGTTGATTAACTTTTGTTCAATCACATTTGCTACAATGAACAAATGCATGCAACTTTTTATACTTCCACATTTGTAATGGTAAACAAATGCTGATGAATAGTTCCTTACCGCATTAGCCATAGCGATATTAAAAATCAACCGCATTTCTCTTAAAACTTGTAACATTTTTAAATGACATTATTTGACGATTTAAACCCACTTCAAAAGGTCATTTAATACATTTCAAATTTGAGAGACTTAGAGTGCGACAACCATTCGTCACTGTTCTTCATCCATCATAATCATCGTCATCATCACCAATAACCTATGTTCATAGTTCATTAACCCTCGATATTCCACAATTTTGATTCTCCATAACCGTAGTATCGAAAACAAGTTGAAAATCTTTGAAGTTTATGACCTAAAACCATCAGACCTTCAAACCTATGTAGAATTTAGAACTCTAGGTCAAGAAATATCATCAAAATTAACATCAAATTAAGGAATGATAACCATTTTTACTATAACGATCTTCTAAAACATGAAGGTAATAAGAAACAAGTAATTTTCATAAACCTAGTTCATCGCATGAATAGGGTAAAACAAAAACTGAAAATGAAGGAATAAAAACTGATTCCAAGTATTAAAAGATGTTAAAATCAGAAAATATCATCACCATAAACATGAAAAACAAAATAAAAGTGGTCATTCATCAAAAATCAAGCTAGGTCAAATTACTATGTAACAGTACCAATGAACACTCAATTTTGACCAACAAACGTCAAACTGAGAAAACCTAACTTGTTTTGTGATTTACAATCTAATATTTCTTATTGAATATTCTAATTCATATGGCTTTAATGCAGGTTATAATGGCTAATCTCACATGGAGCAAGCTCCATAATGTCAGTGATTATCTTGACCCTGATGTACCTAAGGCAAAAGGACTGAGGGATTTGATTAGATTCATCTCTACTACAAAAGTAGCCCATGCTAGTACAATGAGACCTATCATCTATTAGAACTTCATAAGGTCTTTCTAGTGTATTGCATAAATTACAACGATTGACGGTGTGAAGACTCGGTGTGGAAGAATCACCAATGATCATACATTTGCTATCACTAAAGAGACTGTGAGACATTGTCCAAAGTTTAGTGATGATGCCAACACACCATTGAAATTAGGAGATGATAAAAATATGACCTTCTTTGCTAAAATTGGGTATGAAGGAGGTTATAAAGGAAAGAATATTGTGAAAAGATTGGTTGACTTATAATGGAGGTTCCTCATTCATTTATAGCAACATTGTCTGTCAAAGAGGAAGATTGAATGGAAAAATAACCTAGTGACAAACTCTTTAGCAATATGTGCTCTGTGCACAAAAGGCCATTTAACATGTCTGGTTATGTGTTTATTGGTCTTGTTTCAAACATTCAGGAAGGAAGAAAGCACATGTTCTTAATACATCCAAGGTTCATACATTGTTTTTTCAATGAAACATTCCTACAGATAGTGCCTCAAGGACCAGTGATGGATATTCCTCACTACAATGCGAAGTCCTACTAGTACATAAAGAATAAAGATAAATGAACTTCTATGATGGAATATTCTTTCCTCTCTTACCATGGATATTATAGCAGATTAATCTAGAAGAACATGAAGAATATCAAAAGGCTCATGTTGATGAGCCTGTTCAAGAAGAAGAACAACAAGCTGCTTATGATCCACAATATGTTAATGAGAATGTTATGTTAGCTGAAGAAGGATAAAGGCTAGTGTCACCACAGATGGATGTAGGTGGTGATCTTCACACAAGGCCTTATGTTTAGGAAGCTAAGATAGCCTTACCCTTCATGCGTACACCAATTCATCACCACAAAGATCACCAATCCCATCACCACAAACACAACCCATCATCTTCCCTCATATATCACCCTATCCATTCACCTCATGCTTCACACATTCATCCTCACCACACATCTCCCACTCCATCATCATCTATCACTACTAAGCCTGTTGAGTTTGGTGACTCTGCCAGCTCTTGAGAGAAGTCCAAATCATCTTCTAATGAGGAGGGTCGTCAAATGAAAATGCCCATGAGACAAGTCACTTCAGAAGCAGTTCCCTTTGAATGTTTTGGTCAATCAGAGGTAACAGGCCTAATGAGAAAGATGAAATGATCTCTTTGATTTTGAACAAATTGGCTAAAATGGGAAAAATGTTTGATAAAGGTCTAGTAACATAAAGGATGGACTTCTAAAGTTGGATGAGAAGGAGAAAGAACTGAAAGAGATGAAAGAAAAGTATGAAGCTGACAATGCAAAGAAAGACAACGAGATAAAGAAACTAAAGGTAGCACTTCAAGACTTTAAAAATGGAGTAAGTGGTCATGTGGACACTTTGGCTATTCAATCCATGACTAAAGAACAATCTAAGATATCATGGATCAACAAAAACAAATAGGATCTTGGAAAATTCCTTAGGGGAGAATGATTATTTAGGTGATAAGGATGAGGTTGAAAAGTCGAAAAATAATGACAAAGAACAAAGTAATGAAAGTTCCTCATGGGGGAGTGAGATTGAAGATAATGTATAGGTTGAACTCACGTTAGATTAGATTATTTTTATATTTCATTGTAATAGGATTAATGTTAGTTTACTTTTGTATTTTGGTTACTTCCTTTAGTTTTTGTTGTCCTAGCGAAGCTATGAGCGAAATTACAGGTTCGCTCATAGTTAGCTGATAGTTTCACCCTGCGAAACTGTTAGTTTCAACCGGGCGAAACTGTGTCTTTAGCAGGATAGTTTCGCTGATAACAAAACTATCAGCGAAACTATCATTAGTATATATAATTTGATCTTGCTCATTGTTGAGCATCCTTGCAAAAACCCTAATCATTTATTCATGGTGGAAGAGACTCTTGTAAGTTTGTTTATGTGTGAAATATATTGAGCTTTGTTAACTTTTATAGTATTGGATCATTATTGCTTTATATTGAATACTTTTTGGTAATTCTTCTTCATTATTGTGTTTGTTTTTTGGTATTATTACTGATATTGAACAAATCAATCTCACAAGTGTACTGAAATTCGATCAAATGGACCAACAAAATAGCATCAAAGCCTTAGTACTCTTGATTGTTTGAGGTTTTTGGTTTTTTGTGCTTAATATCAATATTTCATTAATTCCGGATCAAATTTGAGTGTATTTGATATGTAATTTGATTGAATTTTGTTTGTTATTGGTTGGGAGATGCTAAAAACAACTACAAAGTGTAAAACACTTGCAGTTTCACTAAAGCAAAAGTATAGACTTTGAATGAAAGTTCGGTAGTGCTTGTGTTCAATTTCTAAGAAAAATTTCTATTGAAATTACTTCTAAAAGAAAGTTCAAGCTTGTTTCGTGCGAAATTGTCGGAAAAACTATGCATTTTCAAGCCTTTGTCTAGTGAAACTGCTACCGAAATTACCAGTGAAACTAGTTCACTTGTGTGAAACTAGCCATTTTTAGTGAAATTGTCATTCCTTCTGCGAAATTAGCCAAATTCATCAAAATGTCATTCCTTCTGCGAAACTAGCATGTCAAAGATGACTACTCTCATTCTTGTAGATTTAGAAAGTGTAGCTCCCAACAGACCCCCAAGACTCATCCACAGAGACAATTTTAAAGATTGGAAGGGATGTCTCAAAGCATTTTTCTTCTACACTGACCATAATCAATGGGAATCAATCATCACTAGTCCACACATACCAAATTTTACAGTTGCTGATGTTATTTCTCAAAACAAGGATCCAACCACGTTCAACGAAAAAGATCTCAAGCTGATTGATAGAGAATAGAAAGCTTTTAGAGCATTAAATCTATGTCTTGAACAAGACATCTACAATCTCTTTGCTGAACACAAGAATGCTAAGTCTCTTTTTGATGCTTTTTGTGAGTTTTATGTTGGAAATGATGAGTTGGTTAAAGATATGGTATTCTAGTTGAAAAGGAGTTTACACTTTTGTGGGATACAAGAACGAGAGTCTAATTGATCTTACAAACCGTTTTCTTACAGTATTGAGCACGACGAAGAAATATGATGACAAACTGTCATATAGTGAGCAAGTAAACATGTTGTTAGACTCTCCCCTATCTTAGTGGAGTTAACAAGTAAGTATGTTAAGCAAGAGAGAGGCTTCACTAACTAAAAGCTTTTGGACATCATTAATAAGCTTAAATCATGTGAGTTAGACATGAAATGAAAGGAGTTTAATCAAACCTTGATGTGCTAGTTACACTGAGAATGTTTCATTACTTTCTTCCGCTGCAAGCTCTCCAATGTAGACATCACCACAAGGAGGAGTGAATGCTGGTGATCATTCTGGTGGTAGTGTTAATGTTCGTAGAGATCAAGCTAACTTGAAAGCAAATGCTAGAACATCAATTCCATGTGAAACGATGGCTCTATTTGGGATGTTTGTAAATAGCTATGAGGCATTAGTGGCTAGAGAGTTGAAAGGAAATGGAATGACAATGTTGGATATGTATCAGGTGAATCCTGATGATCTTGACAAAACTGACATTCAGTGGCAAATGGGGATGTTAACTCTTAGAGCCTCAAGGTTTATGGAGCATACCGGAAGGAAGAATTTTGGAGGACAAAGCTCTAACTACAAGTTGGGATTTGATAAGTACAAACTGAGGTGCTTTCATTTGCAAACAGTTAGGGCACTTCAAATGAGAATGTCTATTGCTGATTGTCAATGATCCAAACAACTCAAGAGTCCTGAAATTAGCTTCATTGATGCAAACAATTCAAGACTCTAGTATGTCAATATGAGAGAGCTTTGGCGGCAGAAAAGGTGGTGATGGGACTTCCATATGAGATAATTTAGCATATGTGTTTACCTTACCATGCAAAATAAGATTATTTGTTATATACAAAGCAACTCATTTGTTAATTTATAATGAAAAGGACTTAAAACGAATTAATGAAGAGCTTAAAATAAACGAATCAAAATATTTTGTTAAATTAAATGATGATTTAAAAGAAAATGATCATTTAAAAATATGGGTTTTGGAAAGAAATGTTGAAATTAACACTTTGCTCAAAGGGTTGCTCTTGCTAAGTTTGAAACAAGTAAACTCCAGTCAAAGCTTTAGAAATGGACTTTCTCTCGGATGAAACATCATGATTTATACAAATCTCAATGGGGGCTAGGATTAAAACAGGTTTGTGTTATGATGATGCTAAGCTTTATCCTCCTCCTAGCACTTACTATTTTTCACCTATGCCTATTCCGCACCTTGTAATGATTTGATCAATATAGATACTAATAGTATGTTTGCAGGTTTAGAAGGTGTGAACACTAAGCACGTATGTGAGTACTATGGTTATGGACCGACAACGGGCTTGGATGCAATCGTCTTAGTACACCTGAATCTCAGCATTTTGTTTTAGATCATAAATGCTTATGTTCTGTTTTTGTTTCAAAACAATCTGTTTCAAACAATGTTTTATCTTGTTCTAGTGATGTTTCTATTTCCTAATTAGATAATATGCATTGTAATGATGATGTGTCTTATAACTGTGTTGATGTTGTGAATGATTCTACCATGAAAAGAGAAGAGAAAGTTAAAAGTAATTGTTTTGAAAAATTCTTTTCTCACCCCATCCCATCTTTTACCCCGACTAATATTTTATCATCTAGTGAAAGGGTAACATCATCATCTCATGCAAGAACAAGTGGTACAAGTACCACATGTACTTCATATGAAAATTCATGATGTTATGTAAATAATCCTTCTTTTTTAAATAAAAACAAACCCAAAGACATGTATGAGACTTATAGTGATGTGATTCTAGATTGTATGAATGTGATGAGGAAATATATATTGATGAATTTCCTACCTTTTTGCATAACAGACCTAGATAAAAATCATATTGTTTTAGGTGTGGTAAAGATGATCATGTAGTTTAGCACTGTCCTGAGATTCATCATAGACATGTGAACAAGAATTACTTTGGGAGTAGATTGACTCATTTAGTTAATAATTTATTTTGCAAGAAGTCATCTTCACCAAAACCCAAGTTGTTCAAACTTGGGTTCAAATTTCACATGGTTAATCTGTCTTATGTATTTTTGCTGGAGTCATCCAAGAAAACTTTAAATAGTGTATGGCATGTTGATAGTGGATGCTCCAGATACATGATGGGGTGGAAGGATTTAGTGAAAAATTATCAAATAATCAATGGAGGATATGTTTCTTTTGTCGGTGATAAGAAAGGAGGGAAAATAATTGGCCAAAGGGAAGTTTCTAATGGCTCACTTATTCTGGAGAAAGTCAACTACATACCTGAACTTGCTTTCAATCTATTGAGTGTCTCTTAAATTTGTGAAAAAGACAATTTGGTCTTATTCAAGTCCAATAAATGTCTCTTTCTCAAATCACACATTGATATTCCAGAAAAAATGGTACTTATGCAAGCCCCGAGAAAGAATAACACATATCTTCCTGACATGAGTTCTAAAGAGCCAACGTCTACTATCAACTATCTTCTATCAAAAGCTTTCACATCTAAGTCTTTCCAATGGCATTGTAGATTGGTCCATGTTAATTTCAAAAACATAAACAAATTAGTTAAAAACAATCTTGTTAGGGGATTACTTTTAAAGGACTTTTCTATGGTTGAAAAATGTATGGCATCTGCCAAGGAAAACAACATAAGAAACCACATAAACCAAAACTTGAAAATAGCATATCTAATCCCCTTGATTGTTACATACTGATTTATTTGGCCCAATAAGCGTTAAAACAATTTCTAAGAAATTTTTCTCTCTTGTGGTTATAGATGATTTTTCAGCTATTCCAGGGTGAGATTTCTTGCTCATAAAGGAGAGGTTGCTAAGGAGTTGCCGAAGTTGATTCTTTCTATTGACATGATAAGCAAAAGGAAGGTTATGGCGATTCGAAGTGACAATGGTACCGAATTAAGAAATCAAATTTTTGATTCCTTCTTTGTTGGTAAAGGTATTTTTAGACAGTTTAGTGTTGCGAGAACATCACAGCAGAACGGTGTTGTTGAAAGAAAGAATTGCATCCTTATTGAGGATACTCGTACTATGTTGATTGAGTCCTCTTTACCTATCATCTTCTGGGTAGAGGTAGTAAACTATGCTTCATATGTTCTTAATAGGGTGCTGATCGATATGAGCTCTTCCATAAGAGGAAGCCGTTGATTGATTTCTTTTGACCATTCGGATGTTCATGCACTTTACTGAATACCTAGACAAAGAAGATGAAATTTGGTGCCATTTTTGATGAATGTTACTTTGTTGGCTACTAATCCTCTCACAAAGCTTATCGGGTGTATAACAGGTGAACCCATATTATGCAAGGGTCCTTTTACATTGATTGGCAAGAATCTAATTCCCCTAATGTTAGATGAGAACCAGAATTGTTCTTTGACTCTAATACGGTGTTCAACTCGTTTAATCTTCTAGTTTTTTACGATGATGTGTCCATCTCCAATGTCTAAGAAAGCATTATTCCTCCAAATCCCTTACCTATCATTCTTCGTATTCATCAAACCCCTCCTAATTCATCTGTTGACATTGCATCTTCCTCATCATCCTTTGATATTCCAGCTCACTTGTTTCTACATCTCTTCCCTCATCACCTACACCTACCTCATCTTAGTGTGTTCCATCCATATCACAATTGATTTTACCCAACCACAATGCATCAACCAACCTTCTTTAAAAACCCCACCCTTAACCACTAATTTTAAAACACTAAAAGACCACCCCGATGATAACATTATAGGATCCATCCATATGGATTTTGGACATGGAATTAATCTGGTTTTGTTAATGTCTGCCTATTCTCATGTTTTATATCCCAAATGATACTAAAGAATGTTCATGCAGCTCTCCTGGATCCTTGCTGGGTTGAGTCAATGCAGTTGGAGTTGCAAGAATTCAGTAAGCTTAAGGTGTGGACCCTAGTTGATCTTCCACCAAACAAACGCCCAATAGGCATGAAATAGGTGTTCAAGAACAAACCCGGTGACCATGGTATCATGGTTAGAAATAAGTTAAGATTGGTGGTTCAGGGATCTGCAAAAGAAGAGGGGATTGATTACATGAAAGTCTTTACTCCCGTAGCCCGTCTTGAAGCTGTTAGAATATTTCTCGCTCATACCGTCAACAAATAGTTTAAAGTCTATTAGATGGATATCAAATGTGCATTTCTCTGTGGAGACATTGACGAAGAAATATATGTGTGTCTACCTCCAGGTTTGAGGATCCTGACTTTCCTTATAAATTCTACAAGCTTGATATGTTCCTTTATGGTCTTCATCAAGCACCTCGGTTCTGGTACGAGACTTTAACACGATATCTTTTAAGCAATGGTTTTTCTAGTGGCACCATTAATATGATGTTATTTAATAAAGAAGTGGATGGTGTGACACTAATGGTGCAAGTCTACGTGGATGATATTATTTTTGGCTCCACCAATCCTAAGCTATGTCGGAGTTTAAGGAGGTTATGCGTAGTCACTTTGAAATGAGCATGATGGGGGGATGTGGTTTTTCCTCGGGTTACAGGTTGAACAAAAGCTTGAGGGAATTCTCATTCATCACGAGAAGTATATTAAGGAATCTTGAAGAATTCAAGATGGATGATTGCTCTCCATAACTGACTCAATTCATTGCTCAAACATGCCATACTCCAGACTAGAATGGGAAACCTATGATCCTTATCTTTACACATCTATGATTGGTTGCTTATGTATGTTACAGCAAGTCATCCTGATATAACATTTGCTATAGGATACTATGCTCCATACCAATCTGCCCCGAAAGAGTCTCCTAAAAAGGCTATATAATGAATTTTTCGCTATGTTAAAGGCTCTTCGCGCTTAGGAATTTGGTATCCTTATGGTATTTTGGCTTGCATGCTTATTCTGATAGTGATACAAATGGTTGCACGTTAAACAGAAAATCGATTACTAGAGAATGTCCAACGTAGGAAATTCTCTGGTATCATAGTAGAGCAAGAAACATACTATTGTCCTTCTTTCCACTGGGAGGCAGAGTACATGGATGCATCAAGCTGTTGGTCACAAGTGATCTGGATAGAACATCAGATGATTGAGTACGGCATCAACTTTCTCCACACACAACTATTCTGTGACAACAATGTAGCGAGTGGCATGGCAAAGAATCCTATTCATCATTCCCGAACCAAGCATATCGAGGCACTGATTCATGTTATCCGCGATGCTCTGGATAACGGTTTTATTAATATTATTCCCATTGATACTAAAAATCGAAAAGTAGATCTTTTCACTAAAACATTTGATAAACCTTGTTTTTATGAATTGATCTCTATGCTCAGATTTATATCATTTTAAAACCTATTTTCCTAATATTAAAAGTTATGTGTTATGAATATTGTTTCTATTTCCTTTGTTGCTCTTTTTCATATTTTTTATTTGCAACCCCGTCCTTCCACATTTCAGAAAAAAATTAAAAAAAAATTATAAAAATTAAATTTTACTTTGAAATTTCTTCAATCTTGCTGATTTGTAGAAATTTCGCGGGAGAATAATCAATGTTTCACTTGATTTCTTTTGCATAATTTTTATAAACTCAATAAAATTTGTTGTGTAGATGATGTGAAGGAAGTCAATAGTATTGTGTTAGGATATGCTTGATAGGTTCAACCAGAAAGCAAAGTAGACTATAATGTCGTGGCGAACTAACAGAATAAGAAACATGGTGGCTTGGACATTCTTCTTGACATTTTTGGCCTTCCCAAAGTTATAAGTCCTTGTTCAAAAAGGGTTGAGAACGTGATACCTTTGCGTTGATCTATGTTTCTTTAAAAAATAAAGTATCCTTATTTATCATCGCCATTCTATTTCAAAAATATATTTTCTTTCTCTTATATGTTCTAAAGAAGCTCTTAGTGTATTCTTCCTCGTGCTTATCTATACTTCTATGTGTGAACATTGACATGGAAACCCCAAATTTTAATACCCAAGTTCACGTTAAATCATTAATCCTATTATTAACCTTAAAATCTTGTAATATATACATTTAGGTACCTTGTAAAAGAATTCGTTGGAACATTGTTTAATTCTTATTGTTATCTTATACACATATACGTCATGTGAGTTTCCTTGCCCCTTTTTTAGATTACTTCACAACATTTTGGGGTGAAACATGTTAGACTTATCAACATACACTTGTAAACATTTAAATCTTGTAATGCACTTGCAATTTATACTTTTATTTGTCATGGTTATTTGTGATATTGTAAGTCTTATATGAGATACATATTTTGTTGACAATCATCAACTATAGCTAGTCCGGCGACGTCTTAGATGTTTGGGCCTAACAAGCCTATTTGGTGCTAAAGCCGATGTATTGCTAGCTCCTAATGACGTATGACTTGTTCTTCATGGGAACCAAATGCACTTAGCCAATTAAGTCGAGATTTGATTGTAGCTATATTATGAGGCCCCGTTCTCGGGAAGCCTCACAGTTGGTTAATCATAGCATAAAATTAGTTAAATAACAAAAACATTGCAGCGGAAATATTAGACATTCATTTAAAACTTAGAAACCATATTGTACTCATATATTTGTCGTTTAACTGAAAAACAAAACATAGTACTTGTTCTTAAATTAAAATAAAAAGATTTCATAAAGAGTAATGCCCTCCATAGCTCCCCAGGTAGCTCCGTGGTGCCATCCACAACATCAACATTTACCTTTCAACTATTATGCATAAAAGTCAGCTTGCTAAGTGAGTTCTAGTATTAGGTAAATAGAAAAAATATAACTTTATCCTACATATAATGACCACGCATACATCATACATAGCATTTTCATCTTAATAAGCATGTTCATTTTCTTTCATTATTTCATATCTTTCACTTCATGATAAACGAGATTGCATAAAGCAAGAGCTCCATGTTGATCGACAACGAATGTCGATCCGTGTCGGTACACATCATCATGGTAGCTAACCCCACACAGTTGATCGACACTGCAAGGCACATAGCCCGCTCATGAATACGGATCAATCATCATACATCAGACTCACAGAAGTGAAGTCTATCATAGTGCATGCAAGACTTTTAATCATCAAACGGGCTCGAGGGTAATGTTCATTAAGTTTCACTTTTCATGAATATCATTTTCCACTTTAATATATATAATACTTAACTTATTATGTACAAAACATGCCAAGTACTAGTCATCATAAAACATAACTGACCCTCCGTGGAACAGCGAGGGTTCGGGGGCGACACCCCCTCACAGCGGGGTCGTAGGAGCGGCAGGCCCTAGTGGGGTCCAATGGGCAACGACCCTAGCTGTAGCCGGGGTACCAGGTCAACGCAAAATTTTTTTATTTTTAAGTATTTATGTAACACATTTCCTTATAGAAAAATTTGAACTTCCCGTTAAAATCTCACAAAAACTCGGTCAATTAAAATGTATATTGGTATGCATAATAACCCCAAAACATGGAAAACTTACAAATAAGGGGATTTAGAACTCACCTGGATATCGAGACTAACTTCTAAACTAAGCTTACATGGCTAGGATCACACTACACAGCCTGCATATAAGTTGACACTTAAAGGGGTTAATTTCTGCCTAAATTCGCTGTTAATTTCGCTACCAAAAAAGCAGTTTTGTTGCCAGTTTCGCTGAGAGTTTCGCTCACAGTTTCGCTGCCAGTTTCGCTCAAAGTTCCGCTCACAGTTTTGCTGCCAGTTTCGCTCAAAGTTTCGCTGTTAGTATCGCTAACAGCTTCACTGCTAGTTTCGCATGGCAGTTTCGCCCCAACTTTTGTTGGAATTCTATCGCTGTGAAATTATGTGCGAAACTATAGTTACGTAGAAAATCCACAGTTCGCAGCTTGAATATGCAATTTCGCCGGATCCTTACACAGTTTTGCACATCGCGTAAAAATTATGAACCAACCTGTTTTTAACCCAAAATCACAACTTTTTACATCCAGTTTCTTAGTTAATCATTCATGAGGCTATATCTAAGCTTTTTACATGTTTTCATACGTAAAAATATGACCTTTATGCGATTCTTTGAAACTTTTCAAAACCCAAAACCCTAGAATCCGGGTTTGATCTACTGAAGGGTTTATAGGCCGATTATTACGTGGATTTGTTGCTCCTTTCTTATGGTTTGATGCTCAACGTTCAGATCTTTAATCCCTTAACCGTTGAAGCT
The DNA here is from genome assembly GCA_025506515.1 of Flaveria trinervia. NCBI lineage: Eukaryota > Viridiplantae > Streptophyta > Magnoliopsida > Asterales > Asteraceae > Flaveria > Flaveria trinervia. Next base: position 28,967,979 of record CM046453.1, on the reverse strand, counting down.
CCAAATCTTGAGTTTTCTTCACTTTCTCTCTCTACTTTCTCTCTCTATGAATTTTGGTGGCTAGGGTTGGAATGAGGAAGATCGTGGCTGATTAGATGGGTTAAAGGGCTGATTATGGGCCCTAAATCACTTAGGCTCTTACCCATAAGCCTAATTGGCTCATAAACCATTTCCTTTCTTTATTAAATACCCACTAATTAAGCCCATTATCCTCGATGACTCATTTTGAATTTTCAGGGTGTTACATATATGTGTTCAATATAGTTGCTAACTCATAACCTATGACAGGAGTTTCTACTTGTAACCTTTGATATATTATGTATATACAACCCTTGAAACTCACCAACTTCATAATTGACCTTTTATTTTTAAAATGTTTCTAGAAATGCCCAAGTTTGAAGTCATCAATTGAAGTTTGCTTAAATCTAGGATTTGGACCTAGAATAATGAATAAAGAGCTTTGGATTATTTTTGTTTTATGTTTGACTTATTTCATGTTGAGACTTAAGGTTATATTTGCATTTGAAACTTATGATAATAATATTTACATTTAAAGATAGCATTATGTGGCTGTGAACAAGCTTAACCCTCATATCTCGACGATTTCACCGTCATGGTTGGGGTGTGACAGATTTGGGTTAGGTTATTAGAAATGGTGACCCTGACTATAGCTTATGCATGAACCTTATAGAATAATATTATATTCTTGTATATATACATTGTTTGCATGCAACATAATGCTATGCCTTTTTATGTTCAACTTGATGTCTTAGAATAGGATTGCCTTGTAGATGCATAAACATTATTGCTTGTCTCCCCTACACTTACTCTTCATTCTTTAACTCTCCCTGATGATTTAAACTTTCCTAAACTTATTCTCGATGACATGTGGAAACTACACTTACTATCGTGGGTTTAATTCCTTATATCTATGTGTAATCTATAAAAATCTCATCAAGGTTTTGATTTCATGAACCTAAGAATATTTTGGGACTCATAGACATCTGTATCCTATTTTCCTAGCAAAAGGCCTTCTAGCTAAGGCCAACATTTCGCATAAATCCTACGGGACTAGTTACGCTTAGCTGGGGATTTGTGGGATGAGTGATAAACAATGGTCAACATACATAAATTTCGAAGGAAAATGGGTCAATTTACCATGACGTGTCAACATTTCGAAATGGTAAAGCACTACCAAATGGAACCATTCCATGTGCTTTACAACTGTTGTCTTACACTTGTTTAAATTACTATCCTTTGTTATTTTCATTCGCGTGTCTAACTCATTTTTTATATCTAGCATGTCTTGTCACCATGGAAAGCGTGGATGTTCCAACCATAAGCTAGCCGCCATCATTGCACGATAAATGGTTGTCGTCATCCCAACCATGGTTGCTGAACTCAATAGCACCTTGATGACCAATTCAAGCAACAATGGAAATTGTCATGGGGAAACAGCACGAACGAAGGGCACAATAACCAAACATGTACCTTGAAGCACTTTAGTTCATGCAAGCCCACTAGTTATAGTGGCAAGGAATGAGCCGCTAGTGTTCTTGAGTGGTTCTAGAGCATGGAGAATACCTTCGTCATTTGTGAGTGTCCCGAAGCACTCCAGTTTTGTTATGCCACTAGTATGCTCCAACAATGAGCACTTACTTGCTGGAATAGAGAGAAGACGATTTGAGGTGCCCGTGCTGTGTTGTCACTCACTTGGATGAATTAAAGAACATTGCCATCACAAAGTCCTGCCCGAGGACTAATCTACAAAAACTGGAGGGGGAATTTTTGAACCTGAAACAAGATGACAGTGACCATTTGGCTTACTAAACTATGCATCATGAGTTGAGTATACTGTTTCCCCATATGGTCAACACCGTCCCTTGCATCATCGAGAAGTTCATCAAGGGTGTACCACCCCATATCCAAGATGTCGTGGTGGATACTTGATGCGATAAGGATAGTATATATATTTTGATACATATTTTTTGCATAGATTAAGTTTTAGTTTGTTACTACAAATACTAAACCACACACGTAAAAGGAAAGTGTACATGTAGTGTGGGAATATAGTGTTGGTAAGAACCGAGTATCAATCCATGAACATACGTAGCCTACTCAAGAAATTTGATAATTGACTATCAGTTTTGGTTTTTGTTAAAGAAAATGATATGTTGCATTGGAAAGATTTTTAGGTATTAAAATCAATAATAAAAAAATGTAAACTAAAATTTAAGCGTTTGGATTTAAAACCAGGGAATTAAAGTTATGGTCCTAATTATACTCCACTTATGTAACCTTGATGAATTGGTGGTGTTATTTAAAGATATTGATTAATGTAATTATGTTAACGTTTACAAAGATGAGTTGGCATGATTTCTCGTCTATCCTGCTACATAGTGACTAGGATCACGTGAGGTTGAGTTTTACTGATTAGATCAAAACCCTAGTAATGTAGGTAAATATTTTGTGACCTATTGGACATACGATTCCCGAAAACATAACTTAATGTTAAAAAGAGAGTGGACTAGGTTCCTTCCTAACATAGCATTAATTTTAGAAAACCGTAACAATTACTGAGATTTCTCAAACTAATATAAGGGAACCCACCCATGATCAGAAAGTTAAAGTGATAGGATTTCTAATAACCATTTCTAGTTCATTAGCCATGGATTTATTATGAATACCGGTTTCGCAAATGAAAGTTGATCATATGTTTTTTCAAACATGTATGACAATCACAATCACAAACCATAAATTTATAACTTCCCATTCAAATGTTGATGCTACCCATCAATAGTTTTTCTAAGACCACCATAACATTATAATAATATATATCACACCATTAGTTCATCACGAATTACATAAGTTTCATCCGATTAGGATGATAAAAAGAGTTTAGCTCATAATGTGCTTGAACATAACAACAGGTAACAAAGAAGATAGATATGAAATCCTCGGTGAAATGGAACAATCAAACCGAAAATCCATAATGGATGACGTTTAGACGATCCCAAGCTTCTTCCAAGTGTTGTATGCACCTCCGAGCCTCCAAATATCTTAAAGACTTGACTCACGAGAGAGTTCTACAGAGTAACTCTCCCACCAAAAGTTGCAAAAGTGGTGAACTTAGGCTTCTATTTATAGTTTTTCTGGAGTTTTTAAGCACGGCCCCATGCCTAAAAGGCATGACCCCGTGCCTAAAAGGCACGACCCTGTGCTAGTACAATCCTTACGAAAGTTGGTTGGCTCGTACGTGCAGGTTGTGTCAGGCACGACTCTGTGCTAAATGGGGCACAATCCCATATTTGTAGTGGGGCACGGCCCCCATGCTTGTTGGGCACATGGGTGTGTTAATTTAGCATGCATGCTTTTAGGGGACAATACGTTTAGTCCTTTTAAATGTCTAAACACGGGGGGTGTGTTAATTTAGCACATGGGTGTGTTTCTGGCAAGGAATGGGGGCGTGCACAATGAGGCTCGACCCCATGCTTGGACTCCAAAGCTCGGATTACTTCAATTTCTTGTTAAATATGCTTCTTTTGTCCATCTTGCCCTTTTAAACACCTAAAAACACAATTTAACATATTTAAGTACATTTTCATCATCTTTAGGGAGATATTAAGGAATAATTGATGCGCTTTTGATAGGATTTTTATATATAAGTTGGAGCACATCAAACATCCCCACACTTGAAATTTGCTTGTCCTCAAGGAAAAATCACTTAAAATGACAATTCCACAAAAAACCCAAAAAATCAAATAATAAACATGTCTTTCGGGAAATACACAGGTAACATTATTTCATCAAAATATAGATATTCTAAGCATATGTAAAATGATATCCTTGCATGCAATATATTGGTTAGTGAAGATTATTATCATGTAAAAATCCACACTTCTCACAAGATGCACTCACACTCGGCTAAATATATGGAGTCATAATCAACATTAAGTTGACTAATACACTCAATTGCCTAGTATGAATACGTGTGAAATCATATGCTTGTTAAAGGATCAAATATCCACCTACTTAGATACTTACTTGCATAAATTGTTAAGTTTTTGATGGGTTGTAACTTGGCTCGGGCTCAGGTATGGAATATTTGGAAAAAGTGGCTAAGTGCTAAAGACGACAGTCTTGGCTTATTTTTCTAACATAAACTACAATCAAAGCAATAAAAGGCTCCCTATATAATACTTCAAGCTAGAAGGGATATGCTAACTTTAGGAATCGTTTAAGGTCTGATTAACAAGACAATATTTTGCTCTCAAGAACCGTACCTCATCTTTTACCCAAAGATACCCAAAACTTTTCTTCTTAAGGATCATTCGGCTTGAATCCTAATAGCACCCAATCGGATTAGTTATGTGTATTCGTATTGAGATTCAGTATGATTATTTTTGCATTTTCCATTATGGGACCAATTTCCATAGTTCGAGCATCTTTCATATCTTTCTGCCCGTCTCTTTGTAGCACTTTTTGAAATCCCACAAAATGGCGGAACTTGTTCCTTTTTTCACCATTTCTTTCGGGTGTCGAACGTGAGATTAAAATTTGTTCGTGGATTCTGGCGGAAGTCCCGGTTTTGCGTAGTGAAGGCAACAAAGCAAATTAAAATCAAAAGAATGCATTCTAGTTCTTTAAGGTCTTCCAGTAAAAGACCAAATTTTTTTAAGCCAAAAATGTGTCTTTAACAAAAACGGGTTTTGTTGAAGGCTTTTTGGTTAAGTGACTTGGTGGTTTGGGTGATTGAATGATAAAGATGTTTAACTCAACTGGGCTAACTAGGGTTGATGTTTGGGTAAGGAAAATTAAAAAAATTGTTAGGGTGTTGTTACATATATGTACCTAGATCCTGATCTGAATGTAATATGTTTTACACTTATGTAATTATTGGGTACTTAATGAAATACAAAATGTTTGGTTGTGTCTATAATGTTTAATATTTCATTAATGAGTTGTTTAACGCATATTGACTTGATTATATAGGTTTGTGATTGTTTGAAGTGTTTTGCATTATGTTATAATATTGAATACATTCAAACTTGGTGAATTGAAGTTCTTATGCGTCCGACTGGACCATGCGCCCCAACAGTGGTCATGCGTCCGAATGGCCATGCGACTGAGTGTCCATGCGCCTAAATAGTTCATACGCCTGAACAACTTCATGCGTCTGACTTAGTCGCACGACTGAACACTCAGTTATGCGAATGGATCAACCGCATGGCTCAATAGCACGAGTGAATCATGCTAATGGTTCAGTCACCCGAATGACCAACCCTAACCTATAAATACCACCTAATTCGTCGAAAAATGTAAGCATTCAATCCATTTCGACTCCAGACGTACCCTAGCCGTCCAGAAGCCTCTAAGTTCGTACTCCAAGTTCATAGAACACTTTAGATCGATTCCTAATCGATTCTTGACGTTAGATTCAATTCATTATTGTGTCTACGTGCGTTCTCACTGATTGGATCGCCAATCAAATAGGATTCCACACTATTTGGTTTGGTTTAACACGTTAATCAGTTGGTGTTTGGTTAAATACCAGATCCTAACAAGTGGTATGAGATCCAGTTACTACTGGAATAATCTAACAATCATTCTAGAAACCCGAGCTCTTGATTTCTGGATCAAATTTCGAATCTTGACGTTAAACCCACTTCGTGTTCTTTGTGTTTTGCACAGATCTTGTTACGTGTGTTGCTTCTATGTTAAAATGGAATTCGAAACCACGTTCCTATCACCCTTTCGAATTTGATGATGCCAACTTTGGTTCGGTTCATGTTAAATTCATCACATTAGGGTTTTGGGCAGCCCTGGCGGCTGCATATCTGAAAATCTACGTGCAGACCCGTTCATGCGACTAGGCCATGCGAATGGAGCATTCGTACGACTGGACCATACGAATGGACCATTCGTACGACTGGACCAGTCGTATGTTCAGTCATGCGACTGGACTAATCGTATGTTTAATCGCACGAATGAGCCATCCACATTGACTCATCCGCATTTGTTCCTGACAAAAAAAAAGAGTCTAGAACAACTTCTTGCACAGATTTGAAGAAGAGCAAAGCATATTCACCTTGAGGTTCTTTTGTCAAATAAGTTCGATGTATACCGCATTATTCGTTGGACTTCCAGAATAGGTGAATGTAATTGGAACACGAAAGAGAGAAGAGAAGATGTCAGCAATTGGTGCTCATTTTGTATCTGACTATTTTTGGGCCAATCAAGTTATATTTATCCGCACAAAGAGGATTCTCATTCTTAGGGGGAATCCATGTATAGAGAAATTGAAGACGCAATCATAAAGTGATGATGTGAGCAGGTTTCTGATGATGAATCTACATGCATGCTGATTTGTTTGATATTGTCAGTTATGGATTGGAACCTTCAACTTTTTGCCCAATACATCGTATGAAGACGCAAGAGAGCACAATGTCTATATATTGGGATATGCTCAACGTGAGGGGGAATTTCTACAGGTGTTAATGTTAATCAAGTTAGCCTGTGTGAAGATTGAAGCAATAGAAAACTATTCATGTCATTATCTGGAAAAATCAGTCATATGGGGAATCTTGCTGCTATGATGGTGTTCTACAAAGTAAACGAAAGCTGTTGTGCCTAAATTCATTTTCAGGGATGTGTGTAACCTGACGGATCAGCAACGTTGGCTAATATGGTTTTCGTTTGATTCTATTGGCAACCAGAGCAAACATTGACTAAAGATTGTAAGAGGTGTTATCTACTATTCACAAGCAACGTCCAAGGGGGAATTTGTTGGAGCATATATAGTCATATATAGTGTGTCCGTCGCTTGTCGAATAGTCTAGGCTTAATGTATTACACCTGATATGTTGTAAACACATGAAACTTGGTCATTCGCAGGAGCATATGCGAATGAGACTCAGTCGTACGACTGAGCCATGCTAATGGACCAGCCATGCAACTGAGAGATGCGATTGAGACATTCGTAATACTGAACCATAAGTATGGTCCAGTCGTACGATTGAACCATACGCATGGTCCAATCGCACGAATGGGCCCAGTCGCATCTAATATGGGCCGAGGCCTATATATACCAGTTTCATTGTATAGAGTGATAAGGATTTCAAAGGTTTTAGAGAGAGTGTGCCCAGGAGCCAGATGAGAGGGGAGATCATGCTCGATCTTCCCCTTGCCAAGAGTCTTGATTCTTATGTTGTAACGAGCTTGTAATCGGTAGGTTTTATCATCAAACCATTCAAGTATAGTTCGTATTATTGTTTGACTTTTGGTTTGTGCTGTTATTTATCCTTCTGTCAAGAACATGCTCTGATGTTTATCGATCCAAAAACCCGACTTCACATAGGGCTTGAATGGTTAAGGTTCCTAGTGTCTAGCTCATTTTTATGCAACAAATACTAATTAAGGTCTTGAAATATATACCAAAAGCAAGTTCTAATCGCACATATCATATGGCACCCTCAATTAAATCTAGAATGAAAGGAGAATTGCAATTTGCAAAAGTTGTTTAAGGCTTAAAAATAAACTCACATATGGATGGAATTGGGTAAAAGTGTTTCATTTAACATGATTAAATATTTTTACTAGATTATTGCTTTTAAGGATATCACAAAAAAACATATTCAATTTTATTTGGATGTCATTAATTTACTTATTTATTTCCCGAAAACGTATATTTATAATTTGGTTTATCAAAAATTTTATTAAATTTTTGGTTCCTTGTCACAAAAATTAATTGATAAGTGATCTTTTCTTAAAAGTTTTAAATTCGGACCTATTTAGCAAAGCCAAATGCATTACTCCCATCCCCACACTTCAAATTTACATTGACCTCAATGTGATTAACATATTATAACCATGAAAGGCAATGAAATAACTCCCCAAAAATAATGTATTTATCACTTATTTTTCATTTCCCTCGAGTTGAGAGAATCTTCGGGATCAAAACTGTGTCTGGGCCCCGAAAGTGATACGGTCTTCAAGGGCTTTTGTGGAGGGATATCAACCCACTCATGGCATATTCGGTTTCTCATGTACGTGACATCTTTACTCAGGTCATCGACTCGGGAATGCAATTTTTCGACTTGATTGAAGTCTCGTTGGGCATATTCAAATAATCGCCTTGCATGGTCGCTGGTTGTTTGGATTGACTCATAAAGGTCTAACATGGTTGGGAATTCCCTTGTACGTGAACTTGAAGATCCGGCTCCAGCTCCTTCCGGCTATATTGGCACATCGAGGTCCATGATTATTTCTTCGGGATCCACCGGATCCCAGATTTTTCCGTTCTTATCCATAAACCTCGGCTGCCCATTTGCTAAGCTCGTCACCATGTACATACTTATGAAAATGCTCAAGTCTAACAGTCCCGACATCACTCCTTAAGTTCCTTCAGTGTTACAACCATAGCTCTGGTATATGTTCAGAATCCAGCTTCCTCCAAACATGGGTGTTGGAGCACCTGCAATCGCATTCCTGGCAAAAGGATTACAAAACAAATACCCAATATTACATGTCAGCGGATTAACCATACAATATAAAATGAACAATTCCCTGAAATTAAGAACTCCCTCGCTTTGACCACGAGCTATTATGGAATGACTAAGTAACCGATGAATGTATCGCAGCAGTGGGTGTCGTATCTGGCTGCTTTTTGTTTTACTCGAGTTGAACCCTCCCGTTCAAATCCATTCCCAAAATGTTTTCCGCATTGCTCCACTTTCCGCGTCTTTACTTTCCTCGTCTGGGAAGGTATGGTATGCCGACATTCGAGATATTTCTTCCTCCTCCATTTCTTGTTCCGTGTAGATACCGACATAGACACCAAACAAGGAAATAGATGTTTTATGCCAACATCCAACAAGTCTAAATGAACCTGCACTATGACGCTTACAGCTAGTCAACCATTGCGCATAAAATAATAACTACTTAGCGGAACATTTAAAACATCCACTTTGTTGCATTACAAAAGCATTTGCAAAATAATAATGCATTGTTAGCAAATTACAAAATACATGTTACGTTCAACACAAAAGCATCCAAAATATGGATGTCATCCAAAAGAACTGAGTAGCTGCCTCGTGCCATCCTCAACAAGATTACCTGCCAACTAGAAAAAAACATAAAAGTCAGCGTTGCTCAGTGAGTTCTAGTTTTATAAATAAAAGATACTTTACTTTCATTAAAAAGAATTCTTTATTTTCTTTCAAATCACAACTGTCTTAGCACATGATCACACATCGTACGTACATGTTGGGTTTTGTCACATGTAATACAAGCTAGTTTAACCATTTAAACTTGAAAAACGCAGTGGAATATAAGTTTAACATATGATTAGTAATCTGAAATTTGTTACCATTTAAAACATAAACAAAACCAAAGAATAAGGATCATATAAATATATGTGAAATAGTGTGCTATCAAACCATAAAACAACCATAGGGTGTTCAAAGATACAACCTTTCGTGCACAGTTGTTGTAGATCTATAAGATGAATAAGATGATGTTCTTGGGTGGCTAGCCTTCAAAGGAGAAGACCTCAAGCTTGTAATACCCACAAGCTCTTCAAACACTTAGCTAGTTAGGGAGCTTTACACCAAAACTCTATACCAAGGCACCTTCAAAATTGGAAAATTTCAGCCTTGTTGGAGGCTATAATCCGAAAAATTTCAGCTTTCTTGAGAGTTTTCTTGCTTACGTGTGTGTGAGAGGAATGTGAGATTGATGGAAGAGTGTTGTAGTGTCAAATGAATTGAAAAAGCCAAGACAAAAGGGGAGTCCCAATGCACACTATGGGCGGCCGAAACATGGCCTTCAAAATGGGTTTCCCCCTATTTTAGTTTTTATAAAAATGTTACACTCTTAGCGCTTCATTTTATAAAATTAAAACCTCTTTTAATTTTGTAACAATAACGCACTTTTATTTGTTATTATTTAACCAACTTAAATAATGAAACAAACAATTTCTCATGAACAAACTATCCACATAATGTTGTTCTTTTACAAAAGCAACGTTTTAGAAAAAGCCATTTTCTAAATTGGTGTCAGTATTTATTTGTTTGATCTTATCAACATATAAACACTAATTGGTGTTTGTATAGCTTGTTATTGGGTATGACCCGACTTGGATCATAACGTACTAACCACATCAATCTTGTATGTGTCTTGGGCATATAAGGTCCAACAATCTCCCACTTGCACAAAATTCATTGAAGATTGATGCAAGCAGTAAATACCACCTACCAACGGTTTACTACCCTTAATACGTATGACTAACTACCATTCAATAACATCATCCTCTTCAAGTACCATACTTGTTTCTATCCTTTTCTTGCAGATGTCATGCTAAATGCTAGAGACACAGAGTGATCATTCTCCATTGATTTAACTTTATTAGGCCTTAGACATCTTACTCTCAACGAATATGAGGGACCAATCTCATCTTGACAACATCCGTCTCTCACAATTACCTTATGTCATACCTGAACTCAGACTTATGTACTGTCGTGATTCATAACAGCGAAGAGCTAAGTCAAAGTATAATATTCGGTAAATATCAAGACCCAATATGTGTCTCAGGTCAGAGGATACCAAATGATGTTCGCCTTTACTCAAAATTACTTATGATCAATCAGAAAGATTCCGTGTAGTAATATTTGAGATGCAGGTCAGTCCAATATTTGCATCCCACAAATATCTATGAACTTTAGCAGCAACCTCTTGCTCTATATTCAACCATATGAATATCTACCAATCAAGTTCATAATAGTATTACCTTCATAGTTGTTCCCACAAGCATGAACAACTACGGACGTTCTCAGTAAACAATTTACTCATGGATTTTAAAGATGCAAAATGGAAATATAGTTGAATCATTATAACCAAATAATTCACTCAAATAATAAAGGGATATAATATCTCATTACAAAAATTAAAGATCAAATCCAGTCACTAGAATATTGAAGTCCCATTGCACAAGCATGACCTTCATGCTTCGCATTTTCAAGAAGCTTCATGAGTGGATCCGCATTGTTTTGATCCATCTGAACTTTGTGAATACATGTCTTCCCCTTTTCAACTTCATCCCTTATGTAGTTGAATCTTCGTTCAATGTGCCTAGTCTTCTTATGTGCACGGGGTTCCTTGATTGAGCAATCGCACCCTCGTTATCACAAAGAATTCTAGGGGGTCCTAAATAGAACGGACCACCTAGATCAACAATGAACTTCTTAACCATGCAGCTTCTTGAGCTGCTAATGAGACGGCGATGTATTCGAACTCTGTAGTTGATAATGCCACCACATATTGCTTAGAGCTCTTCCAAGATATTGCTCCTCCATTCAAGATTAAAATGTACCCCGATTGTGATCATGAATCATCCCGATCAGTTTGGAAACTCACATGAGTGTAACCCTTTACTACAAGCTCCTCGTCACCAGATCCATAGATTAGGAACATATCTTTGATCCTCCTTAGGTACTTAAGTATGTTCTTAACAGCCATCCAATGACTGCTTTCAGGATTTTGGTGGTATCGGCTTGTCATGCTCAAAGCTCATGACACGTCCGTTCTAGTGCATATCATTGCATACATGATGGATCCTATAGCAGAGGCATACGAGATTCCCTTCATTTTGTCTTGCTCATCCTTTGAGCTTGGACATTGAGTCTTACTCAATATCGTTACTCTTTGAATATATATGGTACCTTTCTTAGAGTTTTCCATCTTGAACCTTTTCAAGATCTTATCAATGTATGCACTTTAAGTCAAACCTATCAACCGCATTGATCTATCCCTATAGATCTTTATTCCTAAAATATAGGTGGCTTCACTAAGATCCTTAATTGAGAAACAGCTTCCAAGCCGGGTTTTTACACCTTCCATGATTGCAATGTCATTTCCAAATAGTAGGATGTCATCAACATACAATACTAGGAAAATGATGATGCTCTCGCTTTCTTTCTAATATACACATGCTTCATCAGCGTTTTTGATGAACACAAATTTGGTTATTTCTTCATCAAAACGGTGATTCCAACTTCTTGATGCTTGCGTCAATCCATAGATTGATTTCTTTAACTTGCATATTTTGTTAGGATGTTTTGAGTTGACAAAACCTTCAGGCTGAACCATATAGACATCTTCCTCAAGATATCCATTTAGAAAAGTGGTTTTGACATCCATTTGCCAAATCTCATAATCATAATGAGCAGCTATGGCAGATAAGATCCTAATAGACTTTAGCATTGCAACTGGTGAGAAGGTCTCATCATAATCAACCCCTTGAGTTTGAGTGAAACCTTTTGCTACAAGTGTAGCTTTATAAGTATCCACGTTTCCATGCATATCGGTTTTCTTCTTGAAAACCCACTTGCTTCCAACTATCTTGGAGTTAAAAGGTGGTTCAACCAAGTCTCACACTTGATTGTCATACATGGATTGCATCTCAACGTTCATGGCTTCAAGCCATTTGTCACAATCCAAATTGGACATTTCATCATGATAGGTGGTGGGTTCATCGGAATCTACCACATTGCATCCATCTACGAAAAATCCATATCTTTCAGGTGGATTACTAATTCTACCAGATCTGCGAACATTCTGTGTACTTTGATCAACCATTTGATCATTCTCAACATCCTCATGTTGAGTGCTAGTATTAACCAAACGTGTATCGTTTTGTGCTTCTTGATCCTCCTCAAGATCCATAGTTCTACGCTAGTTCCTTCCATAAGGAACTTAGCTTCTAAGAACTCAGCCTTTTTGGCAACAAACTTCTTTTGTTCCAATGGATCATAGAAATAATATCCCATAGAATCTCTGGGATATCCAATGAAGATATACTTAGTGGAAAGACTTTCTAGGTTGTTGGAGGTGGGAGTCTTAACGTAAGCCTCACAACCCCATACCTTTAAATATGATAGTGATGGAACACTTCCATGCCATATTTGAAAAGGTGTAGTTTCCATTTCTTTGTTGGGGCCATATTCAAAATACAGGCAGTGGAGAGCAAAGCGAAACCCCAAAATGATAGAGGCAGTGAGCTTCTAGGCATCATAGATGGAACCATATCTAATAGAGTTCGATTTCTCCTCCCGGACACGCCATTATGCTATGGCGTTCCAGGAGGAGATAGTTGTGAGACAATACCACAACTTCTAAGATGATCTCTAAAAGCATCACTTAGGTATTCACCTCGTCTATCGGTGCGGAGAATTTGTATTTTTTGTTGAGTTGTTTTTCTCCTTCATTTGGATGTTTTGAACATTTCAAAAGTTTCATCTTTGTGTTTTAACAAGTACACATAACCATATCAACTATAGTCGTTGGTAAAGGTAATGAAGTATCTTTCATGGTACATAGTCATTGGAATAAAAGGACCACATACATATTAATGTATGATGCCTAATAAATCTTTTGCCTGTTCGGACTTGCCACTAAAAGGTGCCCTAGTCATTTTACCTTGTAAACAAGATTCACATACATCAAATGAATCATTTTCATTTGATTTTAAAAGGCCATTCTTTTGAAGTGTTTGTATGCGCTTCTTGTTTATATGACCTAGACGGCAATGCCAAAGATAGGTATCACTCAAATCCAATTTGAGTTTTTGAGTGGTGGTTTGGTACAATGAGCTATCATATAATGTGTTTTCACGAACCAATTCATAAATACTATTAACAAGAATAGCTTTAAAATAAAACGTGCCATTTAAAGAAACATGAATTTCAATCTCAACAAATGACAAAACATAACCATATTGTCTTAATTGGGCAACAGAAATAATGTTCCTAGTCAAACTAGGAGCATACAAAATATTGTTCAAAATTATGTCCAAACCGTTTGGAAGCTTCAAGATATAGTCCCCTTGACCTTCAACTTGAACCTTTGTCCCATTCCCCATGTAGAGGCTTACATCCCCTTTCTTGAAGTCATTACTTCTTTTGAACCCCTTCAATAAGCTGCAAATGTGAGTTCCACATCCGGTATCCAATACCCATGTGTTAGAGGATATTAAATTTAGATCAATATGAATCATGAAAATTGTACCTAAAGTTTGCCTCGCATCCCTCTTTGCTTGCAACTCTTTGAGATGGACTGGACAATTTCTTGCCCAATGTCGAATCTCCCCACACTTAAAGCATGGGTCATTCGAAGCAACCTTTTGCTTCTTCTCTGCTGGTTTTGGTGGTGGTGCTCTTACCACTCCCTTTCCCTTTCCCCTAACATGCCATTTACCCATGGCCGCCTCGGCAGTTTTTAGCATTGAGTGAAGCTCACTTATGTTCTTGTCCCACCCATTCATGTTATAGTTCATCACAAAGTTGTCAAACACTTTTGACAAAGAGTTGAGGATTAAATCTGTAGCCAACTCTTTCAATATGGGACAATTCAGCCTTTCGAGACGGTCGATCTTGCTTTTCATCTTAAGTACATAAGATGAAACAGATTGGGTGTCATCCATACGACATGCAAGGAGTGCTCGAACCATTTCAAAGCGATGTTGGAACGTTTCGTTCAACTGGGTTATCATGTCGTATGCTCGATGATGTTCATACTCCTTTTGGAGATCTGGAGTCATACTTTGCAACATGAGGCAAGACACTTGGACTGAGTCCTCAGTGTATTTCACCCGATTATTGTAGGCCTCCTCATCATCCTCACTAGGTTGATCGCGAATCGGATCGTCTAATATGTATGATCGTTTCTCTTGCTTGAGAACAATTCTCAAGTTTCGAAACCAATCAATAATGTTATTGTGGTTTAGATGCTCCTTTTGGAGAATGGTCCTTAGTGATAGTGAGTGAGAGCACGGGATTTCATTGTTATCATTATTGTTGGTGGCCATCTTCAAAATATAACAAAGTTCAATTTTAGTAATTTCGATATTGTTCATATTTTAATAACTAAAACCCCTTTAAGTGTCTTACACAATTTTAAAATCTTGAATCCAATGTTACATTTAAATAGTGGTTAGGTGACCTTTATCCCATTATTTAAATTAACAAGGTAGTCAACGTTTTGACAATTGCAACCCTTTGCAACTTCTAGGGTATTGGATCGACTTTAAACCATCATATGTATAGTCGGCATGTTTTTCCCATCAACACCTTTCTAAACCATGTTGTAGGTGATCCATTTAACATGGTTTTCAAATCAAGTTACCCTACTTGCACATACATGTGAGTTTTCCAACATAAGTGGTTAGGTGACCTTTATCCCACAAATACGGTGTCCCCACCTCAAGTCACAAGTTCCCTCAAAATGGTTAGGTGACCTTTATCCCATTAAGATTTTCCAAATGATTCAAGTTTTGTGAAAAAGGAAGGTGTTAAACTTGTTTATAAAAGAAATTTAAAGTTTTCATAATCTTAGTTTAGAAAACTCTATGTACCTTATATTTGCATGCTTTCAAATACAAGGTACCCTATGGTTCACTTTTAATAAAAACCTTTTATTAAAACCATTAATCCTTTTAATAACCTTTTATTAACCACTTAATGATAAAGAACCATCAAATTTTCAGCTTGTTAAGTTGTTAATGAGTTTGTAATGCATATCCAAATATCAACAAACAATCAAACAACAAACATCCAAACAAGCATAAACATACAAACATGAGTGCATAACCATAGCCACTAAGTTGACCACACTTTTTTGCCATCACAAGTGTTGTCATAAGGTCTTCCTAAGGGTTGAGATGACACATCAAAATGTGTCCATGAACTCCCACTTGAAACCACATCCAAATGCTTCAAGTGTCCATGTCTTTTGTGTCCTTCTTTGAGTCTTCATCTTGTGCATCTTCTTTTACAAAAATCATATCCTAATACAAATTTTCTAATAAAAGAAGTGAACCCAATCTATTTATTACATAACCAAATGAATAAATAAGTTACAACCGAGTATACAAAACACAAATTACAACCCTTTCAAGAAACAAAACCAACATGACAAATCACAATTAACCAAAACCAAACACATAAGGCCAAGGTTATGTTATGCACCAAAATATGAAATATATTTAACAACCAAGAACAACAATGAATCCCTTATTTCAGCCCTAAAATTTCAGCCAACATGAACTCAAATTTTAAGGTTTGTCCAAACAACACAATCAACCATTTGATATAAATCTTTCAAGGTTAACACTAAAGCATGCAAGATTAAACCTTGATACATAAGGGATTCATGCATCTACAACAAAAAAGCCCCTAGTGGGTTGAAAGAGTCCATGAAAGCTAACTTTTCAAGACCTTTTGAAGCACATATTCCACATAACCGGCTCTAGATACCATTGTTGGGTTTTGTCACATGTAATACAAGCTAGTTTAACCATTTAAACTTGAAAAATGCAGCGGAATATAAGTTTAACATATGATTAGTAATCTGAAATTTGTTACCATTTAAAACATAAACAAAACCCAAGAATAAGGATCATATAAATATATGTGAAATATATGCAATCAAACCACCAAACAACCATAGGGTGTTCAAAGATACAACCTTTCTTGCACAAGTTGTTGTAGATGTATAAGATGAAGAAGATGATGTTCTTGAGTGGCTAGCCTTTAAAGGAGAAGAACTCAAGCTTGTAACACCCACAAGCTCTTCAAAAACTTAGCTAGTTAGGGAACTTTACACCAAAACTCTATACTAAGGCACCTTCAAAATCCGAAAATTTCAGCCTTGTTGGAGGCTATAATCCGAATTTCGCCTTCTTGAGAGGCTTCCTTGTGGATGTAAGTGTGTGTGAGAGAAAGGTGAGATTGATGGAAGAGTTTTGTAGTGTAAAATGACTTGCAAAAGCCAAGACAAAAGGGGAGTCCCAGTGCACACTATGGGCGGTTGAAACATGGCCTTCAAAACGGGTTTCCCACCATTTTAGTTTTTATAAAAATGTTACACTCTTAGCCCTTCATTTTATAAATTTAAAACCTCTTTTAATTTTATAACAATAACACACTTTTATTTGTTATTATTTAGCCAACTTAAATAATGAAACAAACAATTTCTCATGAACAAATTATCCACATAATGTTGATCTTTTACAAAAGCAACGTTTTAGAAAAAACCATTTTCTAAATTCGTGTCGGTATTTATTTGTTTGATGTTACCAACAAATAAATACTAATTGGTGTTTGTATAGCTTGTTATTGGGTGTGACCCGACTTGGATCAAAACATACTAACCACATCAATCTTGTATGTGTCTTGGGCATATAAGGCAACAGTACACATAGATAATAGTTACTATCTTCATCATCATTCATCACATACTTTCATTAACTCTTTCTTTCTTTACCACGTTCTTATAACTTTCTTGATTAGTGTCATGAGCTATGCCCCAAACAAATGGGTACTGGTCCAAAGTTCATAAATGACTTCCACACTGCACATGGCCTGGCACCAGCACCGGGGTAAGCGATAAAGATCCCAATTGTATACTACACCCCTAACATTATGCAAACTCGGGTACCGGGCCAAAGATCATAAAAATGACTTCCACACTACACATAGCATGGCACTAGCATCGACGTGGCTAACCACTATAAATCACTGTACACAACGCCCCCACATTATGCATAATCGAGTACTGGGCCGAAGATCATAAAAATGACTTCCACACTGCACATAGCCTAGCACCAGTATCAAGGTGGGTAACCATTTTACACCATGTACTACAACATTGGTTAGTCACAAAGACTGGAACCCCTGTGTGTGTCCTTAAGGGTTAGCTAAACCACACAAAGTGAAGCTTACGACAGTTTAGAGTCGTGCACCTCCGTACATATTGCTTGCAAGCCTTTCTATTCTTTAATTCGTTCATTAATGCATGCATTCGAACATTACGTTCATCTTTCGTTATCTTTCACTTTACGTTAAATAATACTTTATCATTACATTCATTAACATAACACGTAAAGCCATGAAAAGATGGACATGCATAATAGGAACATAAATATAAGCATACAAACATCGCCATACTAGGTACCACAGCAATACACAACATACATCATACATACCAAGATAAACATACAACATCGTACCTCACCGGTCCTACCCATCATCATAAAACCTCAAAGGTCAAAACCTACATCTGTGCTTTCCCCGAAAGTCAAATAATAAACTATGTTCATTTGAGCGCTTGGACCCTATTCAATCGCATGGTCTTCCATGCGTATAAGAACACCAAGGCGAATGGACTCTATGGACGATTGAACACTTAGGCATATGGACCTCCAGTCGCATAACTCCATGCATGTGAACCTTAGTCGCATGGTATTCAGGCGCATGGACTCAGTTGCATGACCTTCATCCTCATTACTGTCAGTCGCATGGCCCACACCAAATTTCCTTCAGTGGCATGGCACTCATCTACATTTCCTTTAATCACATGGCACTCATCCGCATTTCCTTCAATCGCATGGCATTCATCCGTATTTCTTCAATCGCATGGCCCTCATGTGTATGACTCTTAGTCGCACGGCATCCATGTGCATGGACTTCAGTCACATGCCCTTCGGTTGTATGGCCTCCAGTCACTTGCTATTCTGGCGCATGGACCTCTAGTCGCATGAACCCTAGCTGAGTGCAGAATGCAGTTCATCACGAACCTAATCTGCACTTTTCGGCCTCCAAACCCTCCCAAACTTGTTCAAAGCCCAAATCAACCATCCTAAACCTTAGGAATACATAACACAACACCAATTAAGCACAACCAAGCTCAAAAACAAACTCTACTCGCATCATACACAAACACATACATATGGGTTCAACACACCCATCAAAAACGGGTTTTACTATGTGTTCCAGCCCCAAATCAGTTGAAAAGTGTAAAAGTGGGGTCCTAGAACTCACCTTGAAAGCCTCTTCGAGTAGAGCTTCTCACAAACTCGTTTTCATTTGACTTTTGCACCTCGATTCTTCAAAAACCCTAGGTTTTGGTCTTTCTCCTTTCACTCTCTCTCTCTAACCGAACGAAAAGGGGAGAATGAGGGAAGAATGGGCTGCCATGCCCCTTTTATACCACCACTCCTCCATAATTTTTCCGATTTTGGCATGTTTGGTCCCTCGACTTTGGGCTTTATTTCTTTTCTTCTCTTTTTCGTATTTCCTTTGCTTCAAAGGAAATAACCGGATATTACATGCTTTATGTTTTACTCGAGTTGAACCCTCCGGTTCAAATCCATTCCAAAATACTTTTTGCACTGCACCACCTTCTGTGTCTTTACTTTCCTCGTCTAGGAAGGTATAGTATGCCGGCATTCCAGATATTGTTTCCTCCTCCATTTCTTGCTCTGTGTAGATACCGAGATAGACACCGAACAAGGCAATGGATGTTTTATGCCAATATCCAACAACTCTAAATGAAACTGCACTATCATCCCAAGGGTCATAGTCTTTCATGCTAAATCTGAAAGATACTAAAAATTCAATAGTTAGTTCATAAATGGGAGGTCTATTTTGTGAGAATAAACAATTCCACTAAATACTCAATAAACTATTATATCTTTCTAGCTGTCCGACAGCCGCTAGTGTTTCTTCATCTGCTTGTATGTGGGATCTTTCGACCCTTTGTAGTAGTCGTTGAAGTCTATCATGACACCATCTTTTATGGCTCCCTTCAAATTCAAAGTAGCGATGATCCATGATCCTGAAATTTTAAAATAAGTTAATCTCTATAAAATAAATTTCTTGAACAGTTTCATGATACTAGTGAAAACCATGTGTTTTTCACACATAACATAATAATGATTCAACTCATGTTCAAAAATAGTTGAAAATTTGTAATCCAAGGAAAATTGTTAAACATGGGGGTGCGTTTTGTGAAACGTGGGGGTGTGGTTAACATATTTAAGCATGAAATCTTGACTCGAGCACATGTGGTTTTGTTTGTAAACCTTTAATTAAGCATGGGTTTAACACTCTCTTGCTTTAAAAATCAAAGATTATACATTTAACATTTTAATCACTTGTTAAAAATTCAAAATAGTCAAAAATATATATAGTGTTTAACACCACTTGTGAATTTTTGTAACTTGAACGTGATTGACAAAGATTTCACCATGAATTAAGAAGATAGTCTTGTTACCAATAAAAGAAAACAAATTAAATAACTAACTAAACATACTAATAACTAAAATTAGCACTAATCTACCACAAGAAGAAACATGAACAAGTAGGTTTAACGCATTCATCATTCCATAATACATTTAAGTATAAGCCTTTACATATAATTGCTAGGATTTTGGTTGTTTAGACACCTAATCACCTAACTACATGTAAATGACTATCATAATCATAGGAATGAGCCTACTAACCTCTTAATGAAATAATCTTGAAAGAACACCTGAAAAGGTGAAAGAAAAAATGGAAAATAAGGTGAAAAAGGAAGTGGATACAAACATTGCAGGCAATGAGCTCGGTTTTTAACATGCAAAATTGATGGTGAACAAGACAAAAGGCCGAAAAAGGTAAGGTTGTGTCATTTATTGTCGAGCACGGGGGCGTGCCTGCCTTAGGCATGGGGGCGTGCTCATGTTATGTTGTTCGGTTTCAGTCTTTTGTTGATCGCTTTTCAATTACGCGCGTTACACAATTTTACCGGTTAAGTTTTATCACTTCCAAATCATCAGAACTGATACGAAAATAGTCCTACAGAAAAATAACACAAGACAATTAGAAAATTACATTTGAAAGTAGTCCTAGAGTTAAATAAGATACGAAAATAGTCCTAGACTTAAAGATACGAAAATTGTCCTAAAGTCAAATCATCATGGGGGCGTGCTTCATGAGTGTAAGGCCTGTTCCAGGGCACCTCACAACTGGTGGTTCATCGCACATAAAACATTAGAAAACATACATTAATTTTGCAGCGGAGTTTAAAACTTACATTTATAATTAAAAACATGTCAATTACAACATCTGTTTTTATCTCAAATACAAGACATGTCAAAATACGGATGCCACCCTCAAAACGCTTCGAGTAGCTTATGCATCCATGCCTGCAACTCCTCAGCATCAACATATACCTACCAACTATCATGCATACAAAAGTTAGCGACGCTGAGTGAGTCCTAGTTTTAAATAAAACATACTTTTCTCTATTAAAACAGTTCTTTACTTTATTTCGAAACATACCATAATTTACAACCGTTCGTGATCATGCATCATACGTACATACAAAATAACACTATTATCTTCATCATTACGTTCATTAACTTGTTCATTCAACGTATTACATTATCATTCACTTCTCTTTCTAGATCCGGTCAGACTTTAACCTATTCGTGGCACTCAGCCACGATTACCGAGGTCGAATGACAGGATCCTGTTATATACTTTATTACGATAATTCATTTACGTTCATACATACGTTCATTCT
Source organism: Flaveria trinervia (assembly GCA_025506515.1). Classification (NCBI taxonomy): domain Eukaryota; kingdom Viridiplantae; phylum Streptophyta; class Magnoliopsida; order Asterales; family Asteraceae; genus Flaveria; species Flaveria trinervia. The sequence continues at coordinate 28,946,580 of CM046453.1, read as the reverse complement.
TTACATCATTATTTTCACTTTACTCGAGATCCGGTGAGACTTTACCATCTTCGTGGCACTCAGCCACGATTATTGAGGTCGAATGACACGGATCCGTATCGCACATTTCATACTTTTATTATCATTCATTTCTCATCTAGATCCTGTCAAGTTTTGCCCTCCTCATGGCACTCAACCATGATTACTGAGGTCGAATGACAAGGATCCCGTTCGTTCATTATCGCACTTTCGCTTCATGGTACCCGAAGCACATATCACACGGATCGCACACATAAGGAAGCAAGAATCACATGCTATCTCATGGGTTAGCCAAGATCGCACGCTATAAAAACCACATGAGGCAGCCAAAATCGCATGCTACCCTTATGTCGTCCATTACACATATCGCTCAAATCGCACAGTCGCATCATCGTACCCGAAGTACATGTCGCATGGATAGCACACATAAGGAAGCCAGAATCGCACGCTATCTCATGGGTTAGCCAAGATAGCACGCTATAAAAACCACATGAGGCAGCCAAAATCGCACGCTACCCTTATGTCATCCATTACACATATCGCTCAAATCGCACCATCGCATCATCGGAGTGGTCACGAAGACTGACTCCCCCTGTGTATGTGAGAACTCTCGAGGTTTAGCCAGAATCGCACGCCATCCCATGGGTTAGCCAAGATCGCATGCCATAAAACCACATCAGGCAGCCAAAATCGCACGCTACATAGCACACAGTAAATACCACATCGCACGTATCAGCAGTTACCAAAACTAAACTTCCACTATGTCTATGACCCCTTATGAGTAAGCCAAGATCGCACGCTATGATACACACACAGTTGAGCTAACCACCCTCAGTGAGTCGTGAACCTCCTTCCTTTTTTTCACAATCCATCCTATCTCTCATTCATTCATTTATGCTCGCATTCATTCATTACGTTCCTCTTTTCATTATCTTCCACTTTATGTTACATAATACTTTCATTACATTAATTAACGTTCAACGCAAAGCCAAGGGAAGACATACATACATAATAAGGAACACACATAAACATAAACATACATCATCACCAATACAGGCACATCATAAATGCATAACACACATCAAACGTAAGCCATCACATCATAACCAGGCTTATCTCCCCATTTACCCCATAAAAACCACTTAGAAAACCTTAAATCCAAAGTGGGCGGATGGGTCCTTCCAGGCGCATGAGCATAAAAATTCTAAGTATAAAACAGTCTAGGCGCATGGGCACTATTTGGGCATTTCTGCCCTGTTAAGGCGCATCACCAATCACTTAGCCGGTTCAAGCACTTGGGCGCATGGGCACTGATTAGGCACATGGCCAATACTTACCCGTTTCAATCCTTGGGACGCATGGGCATATTTAGGCGCATGGTCCACACTTAGCCTTTTCTTCACCTGGGTGCATGGCCAATACCTAGACGCATGGGTCACTGTTTAGGCGCAGGGCCAACACTTGGGCGCATGGCCAACACTTAGACGCATGGGCCAACATTCTGGGTGCATGGGCCACTATTCAGGGGCATGACCCACTCTTGGACGCATGGCCAACACTTAGGCGTCTCGTCTCTTATGCTGGACGCATGGACAACTGTTTGGGTGCATGAACCACTATTCATGTTCATCAGAACATTCTAAAATCTTTTCTATGCTAGCAATTTCACCCGATAATCACTTTAAGCATACCAAAACATAGATCTAACATACTAAGGCCATCTAAGCATGCTGAACATCATCTATAACCCATAATCATCACCATAACATGCATACATACAACATTCGGACATAAAACTATAAACCCACGGTTTCTTTCAACACATTTACGTAGTATGCATAATAGCCCCAAATCAGTTAAAAATCCATAAAAGAGGGGTTCTAGAAGCTCACCTTGAAGCAGCCTTTGAGCAACAAACTTCCTGTTCAAGACCCACTTTCGGTTCAGCCCTTGAATCCCGAAAACAAACACTAAACAACCAAAACATCGGTCAAGATCTCGGAACCCAACTAAAACCGAGCTCATAGAAGAGAAGACTTACCTTTTTCAGCTTCTTCTTCCACTTTCTCTCCCTAGAACCGAGCTCTCTCTCTCTCTTCTTTTTCAGCCGCTTGAAGAAGAAGGAAGAATAGGCAACCATGCCCTTAAATATCTTAAAATAATAAGATTTGTACTATGTATACTTTATCCCCTTCCATTTGTGCACAATTTCATTCTTTCTATTTACTTTTCATTTCCTTCCGTTTAAGTAGAAATTTCGGGGTTTTACGATGAGGCATGGCACTGTTCTTGTTCGTGTGAGGTCGTAAAAATTGTAAAAAAATCAAGGAAAATTTATGTACAAGTTCCGTGTTTAAGTTTCGGGTCATCGGCACGACCCTTCCCCACACTTAGTCTTCGTGGGGACGGAGGTGTAATTCCTCCGATGGAATCTTGGTTGGTCTATCATTATACAGTTTCAAATGTAGACCATTCACCTTGAAACTTAAACCTTCATGGTTATAAATTTTAATGGCACCATTGAGGAACACGTTTTTGATCGTATAAGGTCCACACCAATGTGATTTTAGTTTTCTAGGAAAAAATAGTAAACGAGAGTTATATAGGAAGACACGTTCTCCTACATGAAATCGTTTTGCATTCTTTAATTGAGCCTCATGGAATTTCCTTGTCTCTTTGTAAACCCTAGCGTTTTCATACGCTTGTTCCCTCAACTCCTCCAATTCATGAATTTGTAGGAATCGATTCTTTCCTGCAAGATTTTGGTCTAGGTTTGTTGCTTTAGGTGCCCAAAAGGCCTTATGCTCTAGTTCCACAAGTAAGCGACATGACTTCCCATAGACTAGTTTGAACGGTGTTCTGCCAAGGGAGTCTTATAGGCTGTTCGAAAAGCCTATAGTGCATCATCTAACTTGGTAGACTAGTCTTTGTGGTTTTGACCAATAGTTTTCTCAAGGAGTCGTTTGATACCTCATTTAGTGACTTCAGCTTGCGCATTTGCTTGTGGATGGTAAGCAATTGTAAAGCGATGGTGCACTCTATGACGTGCCATTGCTCGTTCGAGCTGATTATTACATAAAAGAGTTCCTCGTTCACTAATTAGAGATTTGGGGGTACCAAAATGAGAGAATAGTTTCTTGAGGAATCTAACAATGTTTCTGGCATCATTGGTAGGAAGGGTTTGAGCTTCAGTCCATTTTGAAACGTAATCAACTGCTACCAAGATGTAATGATTGCCAAATGACACCGGGAATGGCCCCATGAAATCAATACCCCATATATCAAATACCTCACATACTTGAACTGCTTTTTGAGGCATCTCATCTCATGTTGAGATTTTGATTGCTCTTTGACATGTATTATAGGTGTGTACCATGTTGAGAGCATGTTTGAAGATCATGGTCTAGCAAAATCTAGAGTCAAATACTTTCTTGGTTGTTAAGGTTGCTCCATGGTGTCCTCTTGTGGGTCCTTCATGACAGTGCCTTAGGATTTGTTCTGCTTCACTTCCGTATACACATCTTCGAATGAGTTGGTCTGCATCGATTCTGAACAGATACGGGTCCTCCTAATAGTACGGGTCCTCCTAATAGTAACATTTGATATCAGTAATGAATTTCTTCTTTTGCTCATAAGTCAATCCCTTGAGAAGGATTCCGCTTGCTAAGTAATTTGCCAAATCGGCAAACCAAGGATGTTCATGAGTTGAGGATTGAATGTGCGTATGGAATTCATTTGAAAAATTGTCATTTATTATGGTTTCCTCAGTTTGTAAGGACTTGAATCCTCATGACGTGAGAGATGATCGACCACTAGATTTCTGCTCCTTTCTTATCACGAACTTCTATGTCAAATTCTTGAAGCATAAGTATCCAACGAATCAATCTCGGCTTTGCATCTTGTTTGTTGAGCAAATAACAAAGGGCTGCATGATCGATGTAAACGATTGTTTTTGAAAGGATTAGATACTAGCGGAATTAGTCAAATGCGAAAACTACCTCAATAAGTTCTTTTTCGGTGGTGGTGTAGTTTTCTTGCGCGTCGTTTACCGTCTTGCGCGCATAATGAATTGGGTGAAATTGCTTGTCATTCCTTTTTCCTAACACGGCTCCTACCGCGAAATCACTTGTGTCGCACATGAGTTCAAATGGTAGTATCCAGTCTGGGGAAACCATGATTGGAGTAGTTAGTCGTCTCTCCTTAAGCAATTAGAATGCACTAATGCATTCGTCAGAAAATACGAATTGAGCATCTTTCCCTAGAAGTTGAGTCATTGGTCGAGCGATTTTTGTGAAATCTTTAATGAAACAAGGGTAGAATCCTGCATGACCTAGGAAGTTTGTAATATCTTTCACGGTTGTCGGATGCGAAAGTTTAGAAATAGTGTCGAGTTTGGCTTGATCGACTTCAAGCCCTACTCGAGAGATTTGGTGTCCAACACTATTCATTCCGTAACTAAGAAGTGGCACTTTTCCCAATTTAAAACAAGGTTAGAATCTTCACATCTAACCACCATATTTTCTAGATTTTTCAGACACTGCTCGAATGAATTCCCAAAGATGGTGAAGTCTTTCGAGAAAACTCCCATTGAGTTTCAATCATGTCATGAAAGATTGCTACCACGAACCTTTGAAATACAGCAGGAGCATTGCAAAATCCGAAGGCATTCACCATTTAGCAAATGTGCCATATGGATAGGTGAATGTTGTCTTCTCTTGATCTTCGGGAAAAATAGGAATTTGAATATAACTTGAGAAAGCATCCAAGAAACAATAGAACATTTTTCCAGACAATCTCTCAAGCATTTGATAGATGAAAATGAGAGGGAAACGATCTTTCCTTGTGGCATCATTGAGTTTGCGATACTCTATACAAAGTATCCATCCTATAACCGTACGAGTGGGAATAGCTCATTCTTCTCATTAGTTACAACAGTCATTCCTCCTTTCTTTGGAACAACATGGACGGGACTAACCCAAGGTGAATGTGAAATAGGGTAAATCAAAGTGGCATCTAGCAGTTTGATTACATCTTTCTTCACCACCTCTTGCATGCTCGGGTTTAAACATCATTGAGGTTGAATAATGAATTTGAGGTTCTCTTCCATCAATATTTTGTTAGTGCGCAAGGATGGATTGATTCCCTTGATGTCAATGATTTTCCATGCAATTGCTCATTTACGTGCCTTAAGCACATTGAGTAACTTGTTCTTCTCATCAATTGTTAAAGAGGATAAGATTATGACAAGAAGTTGAGATTTGTTTTCACGAAAAGCGTATTCGAGATGAGATAGAAGTTCTTTGAGCTCTAAAACTAGACAATCTTTGATAGAAGGTTTGGCTTTAGGTTCTAGATCTTGTTCAATGATCTCAAATGCTTGTTGATGAAATGATGTTTCATAAACTTCTAGTTCTGGAATGATTTGGTTCTCAAAATGGGTTCCATGATTTAGACCTAGATTAATTGAGTGTGGCAAGCTTCATATTGAATATTTTTCTTCAAATGACAACTTATGATCGAATCGTAAGCATCAACGTAATAGAGTGAGTCATCATGATGTTGAGGGTGTTTCATGGATTGGCCTATATTGAAAGTTACTTCCTCCTTGTCTACTCTAAGCGTGAGTTTGCCTGTACAAACATCAATGAGTGATCGAGCAGTTGCTAACAAAGGTCGACCTTGAATAAGAGGAACATTTTTGTCGTCATCCATGTCAAGGATCACAAAATCAACGGGAAATACAAATTTGTCAATTTTAACTAAGATATTTTCAACGATGACCCTTGGATATTTGAAAGAATGGTATACTAACTAGATGCTCATATGGGTAGGTCTAGGTTCACCTAAGTTTAATTTTTCAAAAACCATATAAGGCATAAGGTTAATGCTTGCACCTAAATCAGCTAACGCATTACTCATAGAAAGATTTCCTATTAGGCAAGGTATGGTGAAACTTCCTGGATTAGTCATCTTTTGAGGTAGTTTGTTTTGAAGAACTGCAGAGCATTCCTCATTCAAAACTGCGTGTGATAACTTTTCCAGTTTCTTTTTGTTCGACAAGACACCTTTTAGAAACTTATCGTAGTTTGGCATTTGGGCTAAGGCTTCCACCAAGGGCAGATTGATGTGGAGTTGCTTGAACAACCGAAGGAATTTGCCATATTGTGCTTCCATTTGTTGTTGTCTAAAACGACCTAGATATGGAGGTGGTGGAATGTATTTCTTAGTTGGTTCTTCAGCAATAACAGGTTGCTTCTGCTTATCAATTGCATTACTTGGAGTTTCAGTTTCTACTTCTTCAAGGATGGGTTATAAATGTGGGTGCATCACCTTGAATCGTTTTTCCACTTCTAGTGGTGATGGCTTTGACTTGAGCATTAGGGTTTGTCACAATGTTGTTAGGTAAAGCTCCTTGAGGTCTTTGAGATAGTTGTTGTGCTATTTGACCTACTTGGTTCTCTATGGTTTGCAATGATGCTTTGTTGCTTTTGATGTCAGCTTCGCTTCTTTGGAACGTATCCTCATTTCTTCGATCAGATTACTCGATGTACTCATTTGTGGCTTGCGTGGGTATTAACAAGTGTTGCAAAAATTTTTCATTGATGATGCTCCACGGTCTTGGTTACTACTGCTTGGACCTTGTTATGGTGGTTTTTGTTGTTGGTAAGGTGCCTTTCCTTGAATCTAGATGAGGGTTGGTTATTACTAGTATCTCTATAATTTGATTTGCTTCTCCAATTTGAGTTGTTGTTATATGTGTTATTTGGGCCTCTTACGTAGTCAACATCTTAAGCCATCATCATACCTTGTGGGCATTCGTTGGCCTTCTGTGAATTTCCACATGTGTTGCATCATGTTGGAGTGTTCTTTAGCTCGCTTTGCAATTGTTCGAATCGTTTGGTTAGACCTTCTAATTGGCTGCAATTAGGGTTTTAGATTCTACTTGATGAATACCTTTAGAACTAGGTTTGGTTCTTAAGGGATTGTAAGCAAAGCTCTTCTTAGATTCTCTTTCTAAGGCTTGGTATGCTTCTGTTGGCGTGACCCTTCCGAAATATCCTCCTACACTTTGGTCTATCGCTTCTTGTGGGCTCCGCTGATTGCATCATAAAAGGTTGACATTATAGCCACAAATTAAGACTGTGATGTGGGCATCTCCGAAGGAGGCTTTTATATCTCTCTCATGCTGCGTGTAATGATTCATCGTCGTCTTGGCAAAAGCTTGTGATGCTGCTTCTTAGTTTGGCAGTGCGATCAGGTGAAAAGAATTTCCAAAGGAATTGTTCAGCCATTTCCGTAGATGTCGTGATAGAACTAGGTGGAAGTTAATCTACCCAGTCGATGGCTCAGCCTCGAAGTGAAAATGGAAAAAGTCTTAGTCGAATCATGTCTTCTGAGTAGTTATTGATTTTGAAGGTCGAATATATACGAAAGAATCATGAGATGTGAGCATTAGGATCATTGTCTTGCAATCCATGGAAATGAATAGAGTTTTCTACGAGTTCGATAATACTAGACTTAATCTCAAAATTGTTGGCCGCTATTGCTAGTTGGACAACGCTAGACTCATACCATCTATTGACAGTGTGGCTTAGTGTTGTATCTTTATTTCCTTGTGTTGGTTAGCCATGTCTTCTTCGGATGGTGTACCTTCCAAAATGTCTTATTCAATGATGGGTGCTACTTTTTATGGTCTTTCGCGCAATCTTTGATGGAAAAGTCGTTCGGGTTCTCATAGAGGTGAAACAAGTTCAGGACTAAACGAGTCAGACATACAGAAACTTAAGGAAGCATACACTAACTAAGGCTTAAAAAGAATTAGGCAAATGTAGCTAAACTAACTAAGGTAAACTATCTAACAAAAATAAAATAAAGTTTTAACAAAAATATATTAATAAGTTATTTACAAGATAGTCAAAAATTTAGTTTGTCTTTCAAACTGTTGTGTGTACCCAGCAATGGCGCCAAAACATGATGCGATGCGGATAGTATATATTTTGATACAGATTTTTTGCACAGATTCAATTTTAATCGGTTATTACCAATACTAAACCACACAAATAAAAGGCAAGTGTATCTGTCATCTGGGAATATAGTGTTGGTAAGAACCGAGTATCAGTTCGTGGACACACCTAGCCTACCCAACAAACTTGATGGTTGACTATGAGATTTGGTTTTTGTTAAAGAAAATGTTAAGTTGCATTGGAAAGATTTTTAGGTATTAAAATGAATAATAAAAATAAAGTAAACAAAAATTGAAGCGTTTGGATTTAAAACTAAGGAAGTAAAGTCATCATCCTAATTAGACTCCACTTATGTAACCTTGATGAACTGGTGGTGTGATTAAAGATATTGCTTATTGTAATTATGTTAATGTTTATAAAGATGAGCTGGCATGATTCTCGTCTATCCTGCTCCATAGTGACTAGGATCAGGTCAGGTTGAGTTTTACTGCATAGATCAAAGCCCTAGTAATGTAGGTAAATGTTTTGTGACCTATTTGACATACGATTTTTGAAAACATAACTTAATGTTTAAGATAGTTGATCAGGTTCCTTCCTAACATACCATTAATTTTAGAAAACCGTAACAATTACTGAAGATTTCTCAATCTAATAAAAGGGAACCCGCAAATGATTAGAAAGTTAAAGTGATATGATTTCTAATAGCCATTTCTAATTCATTAGCCATGGATTTATTATGAAGACTGGTTTTGCGAATTAAAGTTCATAATACATTTTTCAAACATGTATGACAATCATAATCACAAACAATAAATTTATAACTTCCTGTTCAAATGTAGATGCTACCCATCAATAATTCTCCCAAGACCACCATAACATTAACATAATATTTATCACACCATTAGTTCATCAGAAATTACATAAGTTTCATCCGATTAGGATGATAAAAAGATTTTAGCTCATAACGAGTTTGAGCATAACAACAGATAACAAAGAAGCTAGATATGAAATCATCGGTAAAATGGAACAATCAAACCGATAATCCACAATGGATGACGTTTAGACGATCCGAGCTTCTTTCAAGTGTTGTATGCACCTCCCGAGCCTGCAAATGATCTTGAAGACTTGATTCCTGAGAGAGTTCTGCAGAGTAACTCTCCCACCAAAACTTGCCAAAATGGAGAATTTAGGCTTCTATTTATAGGCTTTCTGGAGTGTTTAAGCACGGCCCCGTGCTAGTACAATACTTACAAAAGTTGGTCGGCTCGTACGTGCAGGTTTTGTCAGGCACGGCTCCGTGCTAAATGGGGCACGATATCGTGTTTACGGTGGGGCACGACCCCATGCTTGATGGGCACGAACCCGTCCTTGCTTTTAGGGAATAGTACTTTTTGTCTTGTCAGATATCCAAACACGGGGATGTGTTAATTTAGCACAGTGGTGTGTATCTAGCAAGGCATGGGGGCGTGCATAATGAGCCACGGCCCGATGCTAGGACTCCAAAGCTCGAATGACTTCAATTTCTTTTTAAATATGCTTCTTTTCTCCATTTTCCCTTTAAAACACCTGAAAACACAATTTAACATTTTTAAATACATTTTCATCATTTTAAGGGAGATATTAAGGAACAATCGATGTGCTTTTGATAGGATTTTTATGTATAATTTGGAGCACATTAGTAGTCAATCCACATCTTTAGAAGAAGCCATCACTATCGCCGCTTAACTCACCGAGAATCATATACGAGTGCGCACCATGTGTGTGAAGGGTACAAAGAAGGTGGAAAACATGGCTACCGAGGCTATTAGGGAGACCAAAGCCAAACCGTCTTACAACAACAACAACAAGCGCAAGTTCACACCGGTGTGTAACTATGCTGTGGCTGCACCTAAACCACCTCAAAGACAACTTGTAGTTGTGGCTGCACCCGTGACACAAGGGCCTATGGCTAGGGCCTATGCTGTCCTCAACCTATGTGCAATACCTGTATGTACCATCATCCAGGGAACGTCCCGTGCCACATCTGTACCTTGTGCGATAAATATAGACACTTGGTGGCGACTTGTCATCGTGACCCAAACAATGCCACAATGGTCACGAATCGCGTTTTCTATAATTGTGGGGATCCTGGAAACATCCGCCCACAATGCCCTTGTCTTGTGGGTAATGTTCCACAAGCCCGAGGACATGATTTCAACATCATGCTAACCAAGCACAAGCAAACAACGATGTGGTGAATAGTATGCTAAACCCAACCTTAACTTTCATGATCTAATTCTTTGATGCTTTACTTGTATTGTTAAATACCTTTAAAACTGCACATGTATGTTCCTTATTAATAATTCTTATTCATACGTTCTATTTGACTTTGGAGCCGATAAGAGTTTTGTTTCGTTAGAGTTTGAACACATTGTTGCTACACCACATACGAAACAGAAAGACCTCTCACCATTGAAGTCACCGATGGAGAGCCGATCACCGTTGATATCGTTATCCGCGATTGTATCTTGAGTCTCGACGCACATGAATTCTTTACCGACCTCATCCCTATGAAGCTTGGAAGCTTTGACGTCATCATTGGTATGGATTTGTTAGCCAACACCATGCTGAGATCATTTGTTTCTAGAAGTGCATTCATATACCGTTACCTTTTGGGGATACATTGAAGGTGGTTCGTGAATAATCCTCCAAAGGGCTCAAACTCATATCGTGCACCCAAGCCTGAAAGTGCCAAAGTAAGAACTATATGGCTTTCTTGGCTTACGTGGTCAACACAAAAATCAAAGGGAAAGATCTTAAGGATGTCCCGATTGTACGAGACTTTCCTGAAGTATTTCTTGATGACCTTAGTTGTTTACCTCCCGTGCATGAAGTCAACCCCGTTGCTAAGTCACCATATCGACTTGCACCACTAGAAATGCAAGAACTATCTAGCCAACTAGAAGAACTATCCAAGAAGGGCTTCATTCGTCCTAGATCTTCGCCTTTAGTTGTAACTGTGCTGTTTGTAAAGAAGAAAGATGGGTCGTTTTGTATGTGCATTGACTATCATGAGCTTAACAAGCTTACCATCAAGAACCACTACTCTCTTCTTCGTATCGATGACGTTTTTGACCAACTTCAACGAGCTGCTATTTTCTCGAAGATTGATTGGTGTTCTGGTTGTCATTTATTGTGAGTCCATGATGATGATATCCCAAAGACTGCATTCCATACTCGATATGGGCATTGTGAGTTCATCGTTATGCCTTTTCGTTTAACAAATGCTCCTACTATTTTCATGGATCTCATGAATCAAGTATCCAAGCCTTATCTGGATAGGTTTGTGATCGTCTTCATTGATGACATACTTATCTATTCCAAGTCCCATAACGATCATGAGCTACATCTGCGACAAGTCTTGAGTTGTTGAACAAAGAACAACTGTACACGAAATAATGCCCGCGAACTCATACGCGTTTTGGGATGTCATGTCTAGATGAGCACATATGTTGTGCTTTGTGCTCATCGTCCACCGACTCGCCATGCTGCTGTAACACAAGATAGATAAACATTAGAGTGTGTGTAACTAAATGACAATTGAGTATATTGGACTTGAATCCTTCTGTTCTGTCGTGAGAATGGACACTACGACTGAGTCTAAGTCGTTCCATTGACCTTATTCGTGCGATTGAGCAAGCAACTGGGCTTAGTCGTATGATGTCTCATGCGGTTGACAGAGTCGTGCGACTGAACTCAAACGTATGGTATAATGGTGCGATTGTGCCATTCGCCCAGCTTAGTCGTGCGATTGATGTTCGTGAGTATGTCCATTCGCATGACAGTTTGTTTTTACATTCAAATTCAAATCTTGAGCAAAAACATGATGTTAGACGTTGTGGTTTGGCTCATTAAACTCGCCATCGTTCCCATTAACTACAGGATTGATATTAGTCACTTAACACTTTGTTTTCTCTCAAACTCACCTAGAACAACACTCGCGTAAAGATAGAATCAGTAAGAGTTGATCATAGTACAGAAAGTAATAAAGAACACAAGAAGTTATTTTCAAGGTACTTTTATATATTGCTTCTTAACTCAATAATACAAGACTCATACAAGAAGTGTGGAATGAGTTACAAAGATAACCTATATATAATACTGGCTACAGCCGGATATACTTTGATACAAGCTGGGATCCTATAGCTAAAGTCTATACTACAAGACCATAGTTTAAGGTATCTTGGATAAAGTCTTATCTGAGATTTGGTAGTCAGGACATGTCCCTGACTTACCTCTTGTCACCAACTAAAGTTGGTAACTTGTACTATCATAAAAAGATAAACAGTGGAATAAAGTATGGTCAACTGCATGGCTCTTTGAGAAAATGCCATAGAGTATCAGAGGTCTACAGCAGAGTGTCAGAGACCATACTTGTGTCCACTAGTTCATAGCCGTGTCTTCCGACGGTTAAATGGTTTCGGAAGAGCAAGTACTTCCAAAGCCACTTATACTTCGGAAGAGACTGCTTCTTCCAAGGCTTGGAGACTTCTTCAAAGGCTTGGAGACTTCTTCTTATCATCATACTTCGGAAGTAGTCTTCAGGTTTTTCTTCTAAGACTTGATCTTCGGAAGCATGCTCTTTGGTTCGGAAGAAGAGTTCTGTGTTCGGAAGTTTATCTTTCACTTTGTCTTGGGAAGAACTCTACAACCTTTGGAAGTTCCATGCTAAGCTTCGGAAGCCCTTGCATATAGTACCAAAATTGTCTAAGTGAATTAATTTTGGTTGCACTAGCCTTCTTCTTGATCCAACAAACCCCCCTTAGGCTGATGCTACCAAAACTTCACTTGTTTCTGCTTCTCAAAACTTTCAGCACCAAGGAGGGTAGGTATTTGTCTGTTTCCTTGTTCTTCCTTGATGTGGTGTTGAGAAGTTTGTACAGATCATTGGTAGACAGGAAGTCCAGTCTATCACATTGGATGACATGTACCCTCTGTTGTTGCCCTCTGAAAAGAGTTAGTTGATGGGAACTGTAATCATATTCCCATCTAACTATAGGTTCCCATTCTGGACCTTCCACCATGTGTAGAAAGGCAACATCCTTAGTGGGAGATCTCTCCTTGTCTTCCTATCTTCTCAACTTCAACTCTTCTTCTATGTTGGCTTTTGCAGTTAGCTTGACTAGATGAAGACTGCTGAGATGGTTTCTGATGAGTACACCAGTTTCAGAGTTGGAGGGGTTGGAGAATGGCTTCTCTGCTAACTTAGCAATATCAAACCTGCTGGAGTGTAGCAGAGAGGTTGCATTAAGTTTACTGACTTCGCCATTTTCCCTTTCCACAACAAAGTTGTGAGAAGTTTCATCGAACCACCACTGGGTTATTTTGTTTCTAGGCACAAGAGACTGACTGGGAATCTTGTCCTCTTTCATGGTATCCAGCAGAGTCACCAGTTTCCTTCTAAGTTTCTTCTCTACATCATTTAATGAATATGAGGTGAGGCCTAGAAGTTTAGCTGCCTGGTGCAATGTTCCTCTAGGTAAATCAAGAAATTGATCTCTTGTGAGGGAACAAGAGGATCCATCAACATATGTAATGTTCACAGAATCTTCATCACATGAGACATTGTTCAAAGTTGTGCAGTTGATGAGCTTGGTCTTGATTACCTTGAACACCTCAAGAGGGAGATGTTGAGAAGGCTGAGGGGATGGTTTGGATGGTTGTTGGGTAGGTTGAGGTTGAGAGGTTCTGGGAAGAGTTTTTGGTTGGAGGATGGAAAGTTTAGGTGGTTGGGGTGATGAGATGGATGTGGGCAAAGATGTGGGTTCATGGGTGAAGGGTTTGGTTTTGATGGTGAAAGGTAGGGGTGAGGGATCAGGTTGTGGTTGGGTGGTTGCGGTGAAGGTCATCTCCTTTACCCTTCTGTGCATCTCTTTCCACTTTTCCAACTGGATGTCAGCCTTGATTTCACTGACAATCCGTTGGAGTGTCTTCTCAAACAAGGGACCCACCTACCTTCCAAAGAAGCCATAGGCCTGAAGATAGTCTTTCATCCAGGCCTTTTCACTGAGCTTCCTCGTTGCAGTGATCCTAGCTTTTCCTCCTTCTTCTTCTTCTCCTTTGTCTTTTCTCTTGCAGCCTTTCTTCTTTCATTCTCCATTTGATCATGCTCTTTGTTGTAGAGCCAGAGGATCGTCTCATCATTGTGTGGAGAAAGTTCTTAATGATTAAATCCTCTGGAGATTAGGAAATTTATCCTGTCTCTCCTCAGCTGCAATTCAGCTTCCTTCTGTTCTTCTTTTTCTTTCTCCAAGGCCAAGGCCAACCTGGTGTCTTCTTCAAGTTTCAACCGGGTTGCCTTTTCCAGATCCACCAACTCCTCTAGTGGTAGCAGGAGTGTTTCTTCATTGACAACTCCCATTTGGATAAGCTGGTCAATGATCTCTTCCCTTCTCTTCTTATTGACAGCTCCCTTTTTGGCTGCAGCTGCTTTTGTACTGACAGCTAGCAACTTCTTAGTTGGAAGTCTTCCTTTCTTCTTGAGTTTCTCAATCTTCTCCTCTTCCTGATGCTCTTCTGAAGTCATCTTTCTTTTCCCTTTATCTTTTGAAGATCCTGTTTGTGGTGGTTCTTGGAGAGTGGATTTTGATTGCGAGAAAGGCAGAGATGGTGTCTCGGATGGAGGTAGATTCACAAAGTCCTCGCTGTTCACCTCAGATGCCATTTCAAGGATTGCATCTATGATGATCAGTTCCTCGGACATTTTAAACAGTCCTTCCGTAGCTTCGATTTCAGCTTCGGAAGATTTAGCTTGTTCGTCCGAGGCTTTAACTTCAGCTTCGGAAATTGAAGGAGATGCAAATTTTATCCCAGCTGTTTCAGTTGCTAGGCCACGAGTCCCCATTTCCCCTTTGAATTGAATCTTAGGTTCCATGTGGACCTTAGCTTGACCAACTTCTTCCATAGTGGTAGAAGGTGCAGTAAGTCATTGAAGCTCTTCAGCTCCGAAGTAGAGCATTGTAGCATCAGGGCTTGGCTGATCAGTGGAGGATCTGAACAGAAACTTGGTGAAGAGTCTGTAGAGATCGTTGAGCGTCTTTGAATCAATCTGAAGGATAACTTGAGACGGCTCAGACACGGTGATGATAGGAGTAGAAGAGGTTGAAGTTGAGGTTTGAGACTATGGGTCCTGAAGTGTTTGTCTCTGAACATTCTCCCTCTTTTTGGTAACATCATCTTGAGAGCTAGATAAGCTAGAGGAAGAAGTCAATGAGTCCTGAACAAGTACATGCCTAACAGACCTCTCTGTCTATTTCTCAGCTAGTTTGGCCTTGAGATTGTCAATCTCAAGTTGCTGAGTGGCGAACCTTGTTTCTAAAGTCCTAATCAAAGATTCAAGTTTGAGACTTTAGATAGAAGGTCTTTAATAAGGAGTTGCATACTTCCCTCATCTTCTTTCAAAGAATCACAGGGAGATGAGGTATCATACCTAGTATGTTCAGCCTCACCACCAGATGTGATTTCTTGGCACCCTGGTTTCCCGTGCTCAATGATGTCTCTTTCAGAGTCATCAAAAGGCTCGGTTGCTGCAGATTCAGTATGAGAAATGTTACCACTGTCCATAAGGTCCATTGAGGCACCTTCTATAGTGGCAGCTGAATCTGCATGAGTCCCTTTCACATCAGTGGGACTCACCTCAGTTATAGGTTGCTCATGGGGGCTAGAGAAAAGGAATTTCTTTGGGCTGTGTTGATCTTGAAGAGGGTGTTGTAGATCAACTTCATTGTCATGGAGAGATGTTATCTCTTCCTCAGTTTTGAAAAGAATGTGAGTAAAAGATAAGGAGGTTAAGCCTACTCACTCAGAACCTTGGTCAATGTCTACAGACATTGAGACTTTGGTTGGGCTGTCCCAAGTTGGCTACTTAGAAAAGTATAGATACTCATCTTGAGGGTGTTGGTTTGGGTGTCGGGCACCTGGGTTTTAGACTGAGGAGACTCAAACACATATTGAGGTCAAAAGAGAAGGATGGAGAGACCTCAGACTGAGTGGGAGCCCATGTTTCCACTCTAGTCTTTTTGGATTGAACAGGTGGGGCTTGTTTTATGAGAGTAGATTGAACAAGGGTTCGTTTGGGGCGTCTTTGGTATGTGATGGTGATGGATGGAGAAGGCTGTGTTGGCATTGTGTTAGAGGTTACTCGTGTGGGTTCATCACCTGTTGGGTGAACAGGGTTGTCACCAGGAGCTATGCGCTCAATCATTCCTCGAAGCAGAGTAATGTACCTTCCAATGAAGTTAGTGGACACCTTCTGCAAAGTCTTGAAGATAGTGGGCCTCATGTGAGGGATAGTCAAAGCAGCTGCATAGACAAGCATACTCTAGTCCAACTCATAGTTGATTATGTGTTGAATAAATCTAGGATACATAAAGAATGTTTCCCGTTGTAGATTCCAATCAGATTGGTGAACATAAATCTTGAGTAATTGAATCACATGTCTCTCACCAATCCATGAACTAAGCATCCTAGTTCATATGGGATTTGATCCCATCCCCCAGACTTGTTTGACAGGCAGTGGAGAACAACGTGCAGGAGGAACTTCCAGTTGTAGGAGAAGTTGAACTTGTAGACTGTCGACCTGCTTATGTCTCCACCATATCCTATTAGGATGTAAGTGTCGTCCAAATCTGCCTTAGGGAATTTAGTAGGAGCTCCTTCATCATGAAGCTCTAGATGCTCCGTGATGAGTTATTCAGTGATGATCAACTCCTATCCATAAATGTTGGACCTCAGTACACGAATCCCATTTATGGTTTCGGCTTGACCATTTACCTAAAATTCGTCCATTTGGTTGGAGTAAACAGTGGGGTTAACGGTAAGGGCTGTGTAATAAGATGATTGGGTGAGAAACGAGATGATTTCTGAGAAATCAGCATCTCTTGATAAATCAAGAAGTGCGACTTGGTTGTGCTGAGGGTTAAGTGCCATTGGAGAAAGGTGAATGTAGATGATTTCGAGCTTGGGTAATGTTGGAGAAAAAAATTTTCTAGGGTAGTAAAACTTGCAAGTAAGAAGATGAAATTGAGTAATCGAGATTATTTAAAAGAGGGTGGGAAGGTGGTAATGGGGTAAGGATAAGGTGATGTGATGGTTTAGTGGATGAATTGACAGTGGTGGTAAGGTTAGAATCAGATAAATAATGCGACATCATTAACAAAATCTTTGCTTTTTACAGTGTGGTACCCAAGAGATTTACGTTACACAGTAGAATCTTCCTTCCAAATGTAAAACATTTCCAAAGGTAATTTGTCTTACGAAGGCAATTCTTACTTCCCATGCAAAGACTTTGCTTCCGAAGGTTAGGATTGCTTTCCGAATGGAGAGTGTGTCAGCCTCGGAAGTAGATCTGATACGCAATCAACCGCTTCTTCGGAGACCAAAGACTCTTCCGAGAAGAAAATTATCTTTTGAGAAATTATGCGTTGGAAGATATAAAAAATAACTTCCGAGGGTTAATTTATCTTCGGAAGAAATTTACACTTAGAAATTTTCAGAAAGACCTTTTCTAACAGGGCTTAATTTGTATTGACATAAGACATTACATATTAAAAGGTTTTCAAAAGAGGTGATCTAATCAATGTTTATCATCCCAATAACTGTTATGATATACTTAAATCTTTGCTCATGAAAAGCTTTGGTGAACAAATCAACATATTGTTCATTTGAGTAAACTTTGATTAGTTGAATCAGATTTTTCTCATGAATATCTCTACTGAAACGGTACCTGATGTCAATATGCTTTGTCTTGGAGTGCTTCACCGGATTTTTAGTAATGGAGATAGCACTATTGTTGTCAATATGGATAGGAGTACTCATAAAGTTGAATCCATAGTCTAACATCTCATTCTAAATCCATGGCTGTTGGGCATAGCAACTAGCAGCAACAATATATTCAGCTTTAGCAGTTGATGTAGAGACACAGGATTGTTTTTTGCATTGACATCCTCCTCATGTTGATTTCTTGTCAATATTACAGCCACCATAGTCACTATTAGGGTATCCATAGAGATTAAAGTCCTTGTTTCTAGGATACCACAAAGCTAATTTAGGTGCTCCTTTGAGGTATCTGAGGATTCTCTTAACAACAGCTAGGTGAGACACCTTTGGAGCGGCCTGATATCTTGCACAGATGCAAGTAGTGAATATGATATCAGGTTGACTGGTAGTAAGATACATGAAGGAACCAATAATTGCCCTATATTGATGTTGATTAGTATTCTCCCACTCAAGGACAGGACAAAGATTATGGTTTCTAGATATGGGTGTCTTGGAAGGCTTGCAATCCTTCATTTAAAATCTTTCGAAGATGTCAGAGACATAGTTAGATGATTAATGAAAACCCTTCCTTTGTTTGCTTTACCTGAATCCCAAGGAAAAAGTCCACTTTTCACATGGAACTCATCTCAAACTTTTTCTTCATAATGCTCTCAAAGTCCTTACACATTTGGTCATTTGAAGAACCAAATATGATGTCATCGACATAGACTTGAACGAGCAAGATGTCCTTTCCAAATTTTTTGATGAAGAGAGTCTTGTCAATGGTACCTCTAGTGTAGCCATTCTTTAGAAGAAACTAAGACAATGTATCATACCACAGCCTAGGTGCTTGGTGTAGCCCATATAGAGCTCTATCCAATTTACACACATAGTTGGGGTACTGTGGGTCTTCAAATCCTGGAGGTTGGCATACATAGACTTCCCTATCTTACTAAGAATCGAATATGATAATCAAGTTAACGATTGAGTGGCGGAAACAAACAATCGAAGAACAATCAAGCAAGAAAATTACTCATAAATCTGTTTGTATTGATATATGAATGTTGACAAATTACAGAGAATAATTCAACAAAATCCTCTATTTGTGAACCGTCACCTCTATACGAGGTAAACAATTCTATTTATTGACAACACAAGATGCCTTTACAAAATGACTAAACTACCCCTGACCTATTACATCAGAAACTAGTCTAAGTCTTGATCCGCATCTCTGATTGTTCATCCGCATTTGAGATAATCTTGATCCGCATTTCCACTTGATCATGAGCATTAGTAAGTTGTTCATCCGCATTGGTTAATGCGGATGAACAAATATTTGTGCGCATTTGGTTGGTCATCCGCATTTGTCAATGCGGATGATCCAAGTCTTGTTCGCATCTTCTTTTATTCTTCTGCATTAGTCAATGCGGAAGAGTAACTTGTTCAGCATAAGTATTGTGTCTTCCGCATTAGTTAATGCGGAAGAGTAAACACTTGTCCGCATCAGATTTTTGTCTTCCGCATTGACTAATGCGGAAGATAATACTTGTTATTTTTCTTGCATATCTTCATCCGTATTGCATCATGGACTTGTGGGATTCCAGCTAAACAATCATCAATTCACCCATTGAATTGGCATGTATGATCCTTTCATGGTGCAACAATACTCCCCTAAGGATTATACAGCCTAGTTTTCCTCAATGTTTAGGAGGTGATTGATGTTGTGAATATTCAGCTGGGTCTTCGGGAGGTAGTATGAATGCTGTTTTGGTGGGATCCAGAATGGCCTTGATCATGATTACAAAATCAGTTGCTTTGGACATCCTGTATCTACTCAGCACATGTATTTTCATTCTCCTCATGTTGTAGATGGCTTCCATTGGTAACTTTTTCAGAGAAATTGGTTCCCATATGGAGATTGTTGAAAGACCATCTCTATGACTCAATAAACTCCCTCCCTCATCCACTTCAAGCTTAACAATGTTTCCAAGTTGCAGTGGTGTTTTCTTCTTCTTTCTTTTGTCTCTTTTAATCTTTATTCTGTCATAGGCCAGTTTCAACAACTTGATGCATTTCAAAATGAAGTGCATGTCTTGTTCACCCAATTTGTTGTTTAATTCCCTCAAGTGCCTGGTATAGATGTAGTGGATGTATGATTCATCAAGTAGTCTTACTTCATATCCACTGAAAAGTCTAATGTTGGCTCCTTCTTTTCCTCCCCACTTCCTTTCTATCACCAGCTCATAGGTTTTCTCATCATAGTACACATTTGAGATAGGAGTGGAAGAATGAGTACCAGACACTACTTTCCACTTTAAAGACTCAGTTGGCTTTACCTTCAACTCAGGGAATACTGTTTCTTCTGCTTCCACCTTTTTCTTCTTATCCATGGGATTGCCAAATGTTTTATCTTTTCTTAAGCAAATTGTCTTTAATGAATTGAAGTTGTTTGTACTTGTGAAACATCTTAAGTATATTCTCAAATTCATATCCGCAGAACATAGCTGCATGATTGATGAGTTCAAGTTGAGCTAGTTCCTTCAAATCATGAATCTCAAGGGCATTTACTAGAGCTGAGTACTCTGTGAAGAATTGTACTAGCCCTGAGATTCTTTTCACCATGAACATGTTCAAGGTGCTATCATACTTCCATGCTATTATCTTCTGATCTATCTTCCCCTTGGAAGTAGATACCCCTCTGATCAGTTCAGCAGTGGTCAGTCCTTCTTGCAGCTTCAACTAAGATGGTTCTTCAAACCATTCAGGATATTTGTGGAGTACTGGGGCAAGTAGTTCTTGATCTTTTATGTTTAGCAGCATATCTTCAGCTGACATTCTCTTTCCGGGTTTGTTTTTTGTCAACTCTTCTTCTAGTTTCTTGAGTTTATCTTTCTTTTCATTGATTAATTGAAGTGTTGCATCCCTTAATGAATTTGTCTTCATGTTGGCAATCTTTCTTTTTGTGAATCCCTGAGTTGAGAGATATTCCTTCATTGCTTATCAGACATGTTATAAGGATCAGGAAATAATGATTCATCGGATGAGGTTGATTTCTTCATTTGTGAAAGCTTTTGTAGAGGACCCCTTCTTGGTAGTGGAACTTCATACTTTGTGGTTTCTTCAAGGATGAGTCTTTGAGTATTGGAGTGCCCTTTGACATTGTCTTCTAATAGTCAGTGTCTATTGTTGGATCAAGCAACAACTTCACTTTCTCTTCCTCCTCTTTCATTTTCTCATAAGTCATTGCAAACACTTCATCAGGATCATAGCCTTGATTGATCAAGAACATGGCTTTAATCATAAAGTCATCAGTTTGAGCTCTGGTTACCATGTCTTCTACTGACTGTTCTTCTTTAAAAGGACTATCCATGAGAACATCCTTTAACACTTTATCTTCATCAGCAATTTCTCCTTCTTCTAAATCAATTGCTCTGGCCAACTATTTCAACTGAGCTTCTGCCTGCTCATGTTCTTCCAAAAATTCAGCAATTGCTGCTAAACTTCTTGGGTCATCTTTTTGTTTATTTGACGGTTCTTCTTCAGTTATTGGTCTCTTTCTTTTAGCCTTTTCTGCCAAATACTTCCTCTTTCGTGAGTAAGTTTGAAGTTGAGGGCTAGAGGTTTCAATTTGATCTTCTGGTTCAAGGACCTTTTCCGGTGTGCTTGGCTCTTGATCCTTCATTTCACTTTGTTCAGGTATAGTTTCTTCTTTCCTTTCTTGTTCATATATTTCTTTTAGTTCCTCTTTTTGTTCTTCAGTTAATGATATGGCAGAGACAATTTGCAGAGACAATTCCTTTTCCAATGGCACTCGTGATTTAGGAATAAATTCAATAGGCTCTGCCTCAGTTCTTTGATTGTTTATGAACTCCAAAAATCATCATCTATGCTGAATTGTTCACAAGCATAACTATCCAAAGCACTGAAGAGTTCTTCGAATTCACCCTTTTCTGAGTCTGAATGGCCGGTGTTTCCACAATACATTACCATGTCTAAGCTCTGGTCTTTGATCTTAGTTTCACTTTCATCATCCACTTATTCTTCATTCTCATCATCATTCTTTTGTTCTCCTTTCTCATCATCATCCTTCACATCAGTTCTTTTAATCATCATTTCAACCTCGAATATTCTTTTGTTCTTGATCTCGATTTCCTTTTCCAGTTTTGAGTTGATATCAGCTTGTTCCTCTATGATGTTTTTTTGTTCCTCCATGGCAATAGTTTGTATTTCAAGAGTGTCTATATGACCACTCACTTCTTCTCTTGAGTGTTTCAGTGTAGCTTTTAGATTTTCAATCTCTTTGGCTTGTTCCATTCTTTCAACTGCATATTTTTCTTTAAGATCTTTCAATTCTCCTTCTTTCTCATCAAGTTCTAGGATTCTGTCATTTATAATTCATGCTCTCCTGTTTAGTGTTCTTTCCATCATTTCTACTTTGAGTAAAAACTCAGTTATTAATTCATCTTTTTCATCAGGCCTGTTGATGTTTGATTCAGCATAGCTCTTAGAAGGAGTAGCCTCACAAGGTTCATTCAGAGCTTTGGTTTGATCATGATGATCCTCCTCATCAGAAGATGATTTGGATGATTCGGATGCACTTGTTGATCCTTATGGTTCAGCAGGGTGATCAATTGATGATTGTAATGGTTGGTAAGGAGGAATAGGAGATGGTGTGGTGATATAGGAGATTGATGATGTGGTGATGTAGGTGTAGGTTGAGTGATCATAGGTGGTGTTTGTTGTGGTGATGGCGTTGGTGATGGTATTGGGGATGGTATTGGTTGTGGAGGTGGTTGTGGAGGTGGTTGTGCTTGACCTTCTTGGTGTATTTGTTCAAACAACCAAGGAAGAAGGGTGACGGAGCACCACTGTAGAAGTTCCTTGGGTCCTTCTTCTTGATGTACTTATAGGATCTTGCATCATAATAAGGAATGTTAAGTACTGGTCCTTCATTAACAATGTCATGAAATGTTTCATTGATTCGACATTGAATAAATCTGGGGTACATTAGAGACTTGTATCTTAACCCTTCTTGAATGTTGGAGATTAGGCCATTGAATACACATGCTGTCATGTTAAATCTTCTATTGGTGCAGAGAGCACAGATTGCACAAGATGTGAGGATGGGAATGTCATTCCATCCTGTTTTCCTTTTAGACAAACAATGTTGGAACATATGAATTAGGAATCTCGAGGGTATATCCACTAATCCTTTGACTATCTGTTTGGCTTCATAGCTCCCTTCATAACCAATTTCAGAGAAAAATGTGGTTATCTCTTCATCATCCAATTTAAGAGGATCATCTGCATTGTCATTGAATTGAAGACATCTTCTAATTGATTCTTCTGTGATCCTCAGTGTGTGTTCAGTGTTGATCTTGCCAGAATGAGTTTTCACTCCATTTTCTTCAACCACTTCAGCTGATTCCCAGAAAGACCTGATGGGATTATCATAGATTGTTGGTCTTACTATTATGGCATATGCTACCCTTGTGGTAGATAGGAATCTTATCATATCTCTAAGACCTTCTGCTTCAAGTACATCAGGGTTTAGATAACCGCTGACGTTATGGAGCTTGCTCCATGTAAGGTTTGCCATCTAATCTGCACAAGAGACATGTGTGCTAGTTCACAATTTTGACTTTAATTTTGCTTTGATTTGTTAATGTGACTTTGATTTGTTTCACACTTTTCTCTGTCACATTACTTGTTTTTATCAGTAAACATGGTTATCATGGGTTTCAATATTAGTTGAATTCCTATCAATTTACATGTTTATTGACACCAAAATGTGTATTACATCACTTAATGATTTTGATTTTGGTGTTCTTCAATAATTTTCTGGTTCATCGTTCGATTTAGGGTAACCGTTCGAGACTTAGGTTTTGGTTTCAAAATCTGTTGAAGTTATACCTTATCTTTGAAACGACTGCTGTTCTGAATCGATGACAAGAATGTTAAAAGATGAAACACAGCAAAATCTTTGAATGTTTGTGATGATGATGATTGATGGTGGTGTATTGTAGTTTTACGCTCGTCTCACAATAAGTTCTCTTAAATTTCAAAAGTATTGAATGACCTGTTCAATTCCTTTAAATAGTCAAATAATACAATTTGAAAAATTCTACAAGTTTACAAGCAGATACAGTCAACACTGTAGCAAATGCTCAAGGTTAATTGTTTGATTTTGGTGATCCACATTTGTTAACTGTAGCAGATGCGGAAGACGAACTTTTGACATTCACATTCCGCATTTGACTACTTTTGGTTATCCGCATTTGTCACTGTAGCAAATGCGGAAGGTTAAATGTTTGATTTTGGTGATCCGCATTTGTTAACTGTAGCAGATGCGGAATACGAACTTTTGACATTGAGATTCCGCATTTGACTACTTTTGGTTATCTGCATTTGTGACTGTAGCAAATGCGGAAGGTTAAAACTTTTTATTGACTGTCCGCATTACCCTACTGTTACAAATGTGGATGTTTTGTTTCTTGATTTTATTTTATCCGCATTTGTGCACTGTTGCACATGCGGAAGTTAAACTTGAAATTTTGGCTATCCGCATTGTATACTGTTGCAAATGCGGAAGTTAAACTTGAAATTTCGGCTATCCGCATTGTATACTGTTGCAAATGCGGAAGTTAAACTTGAAAATTTTGGCTATCCGCATTGTATACTCTTGCAAATGCGTTTGAATGGCTTGTTTTACCATATCCGAATATGTACAGTAGCAAATGCGATAGAACAAATTCCATGTGTAAAACTACAAATGCGGTTGACTAGTCAACGCATCACTGTATCAAATGAGATAGAGACTTGTTCATATGCATTTGTTAACAGTATCAAATGTGGTAGAGTAAAACTCACATTCACTTCACACACTAATGCGGTAGAGTAAAATCATTGTCCGCATTAGATGCACTTCAAAAATTGTTGTTACCGGCATTAGTTATATGCATGGGTTACCTTCACCCGCATTAACTAATGCATTACCTGCCTTACCTTTTGAACTTAATCAAAAGTTAATGTGATTGAATTGATTATTCATCTTATGAAGAGGTGTCCTTGATTGATTTTTCTTATGAAGTCAGTTGTTGGAGTTGTCAATTTTTGCTTGGATTGACTTGTATGTTACAACTAATACAAGTTTCCCAATTTTGACAGATCTTGGGCTCATCATGCTTCTAAGAATGTGCATAAGCTGGGATATAATGGTTGACTTATTGCAACAACCCAACTAAAATTCCTTTTGTTTTGTTTTTCAAAATTGAGTTAATAAACAAAAAATTTAAATTACTCCCTCTAAAGTTTATGTCCATATTTGAAGAGAAACTTTAAAGATTTAAAAGTTTTAAATATTATTTTGATTAATATTAATAATGAAGAGAGAAATATGTTTGTGGAGATCATATCAATCTTTCATTACACATGTGCATCCTTTATGATTAAATGGACATGATTATGAACTTGAAGATTGAAGGTATGCTTGTCTTCTTAAGCTCATACCTGGTTGATATTTTGATGCAAATGTCTTTTATCATGTTTTGGTTGATTTATTATTCAATGTGTACCTCACACACATAAGCAGGGAATGATCAACCCTCCTTATACAATGCATCATAGAACCTTGTCACAACTTTTCTTACCAGGTTACTTAAGTCATGAAATCCCATATTCACTGATCCTCATTGGGATTCTTTTAATTTGATCCTTTTTCATGTTGATCCTCATTGGGACTCTTTTCACTTCACTTTGGAAGGTAATCCATCATAGGATTCTTTTGATCATTCACTTGGAATGTATTACTTTGTTGATTCATCCAATTTTGGATGTGTTCCACATTAGGAATCTTTTGGATCATGACATCTGCACTATGTGCAAGTTTCATCGGGTCTTTGCTCAGCAAAACAAAGATGAAACATGATGCGGTGAAAGAGATTCATAAAGTATCATTACCTGTTGTGTTTAGGTTACAAGACACACATGCATTCACATAAGCCAATACATACCTGTACTTTATGATGAGTGTGTCACAATTGAATATGTCTTTAATTCATGAGTGCATGTATCTTTTCTTCCAAGTTGAACCTACCAACATATCTGGTAAGTCATTTTAGTCTTTTACAATTTGAAATTAAGCACAGTGAATGATATAACGACTGTAATTATATCATTTCCCCTAGATTCTTTTCTTCATAAGATTTGATTTCTTTTTCTGGTTTTTATGATGTTTTAAGTTATTTTTGATGTTTTTTCAAAGTTTTTACTCAAGATTAATCATGCCAATTGACCGAACCAGAAATTCAAACCTACTAGGTTCAAATGCCTTGGTAAACAAATCAGATAATCGATTTTGTGTTGGTACTTGAATCAATTTGATTAAACCCTTTTCAGCACAGTCTCTCAAAAAATGATATCTAATTTCAATATGTTTTGTTTTTGAGTGCTGAACTGGATTATTTGTTATAAAGACAACAGCTGTGTTGTCAATAGAAATTGGTGTATGCAAAAAGTTAAAACCATAATCAAGCATCTAGTTTTGAATCCAGAGAACTTGAGAGCAACATGCTGAAGCTGCAAGGCTGTGGACACAGACACATTTATCTGCTTCTGGCATTGCCAGAATACTAGTCTGGGACCAAGAAATTGACAACCGCCAGAAGTGGATTTTAAGTTGAAGTTACATCCTCCATAATCACTGTCTGTGTATGCATAGAGATTAAATTCTCCTTCTTTTGGATACCATAATCCAAGAGCTGGTCTGCCCTTCAGATATCTAAATATCCTCTTGACTGCGTTCACATGTGATTCTTTTGGATCAGCTTGATATCTAGCACACACACAAACACCAAACATAATGTCAGGTCTACTGGCCGTTAGATACATAAGTAAACCTATCATTGATCGATAGTGAGTTTGATTCATTGATTTGCCTTCAGGATCAGGTCCAATCTTAACTTTAGTATCTACAGGAGTTCTGATAGGCTGACAATCAGCAAAATGGAATTTTTTCAGCATGGTTTCTACATATTTTGATTGATTGATGGAGATTCCATCTGCTGTTTGCTGGACTTGGACTCCTAGAAAGAATGTGAGTTCCCCCATAGCACTCATTTGAAACTTTGAATGCATAAGATCTTCAAATTCTTTGCAGAGTTGTTTGTTTGTCGAGTCAAATATAATGTCATCCACGTAGATCTGGACTAACAGCATGTCTTTTCCTCTTATTCTTCTGAAGAGAGTCTGATCAATCTTTCCTTTTTCATACCCATGTTCAAGAAGAAAGGATGAAAGAGTCTCATACCACTTTCTTGGAGCTTGATGAAGACCATACAGAGCTTTGTCAAGCTTGTAGACTCTGTGAGGGATATCTGGATCTTCAAAGCCAGGTGTTTGACTTACATAGACTTCTTGAGGATCTTTCCATACAAGAAGGCACACTTTACATCCATATGATGAACAGTAAATTTCATGGACGCAGAATATGCGAGAAAGATTCTGATTGCTTCTAGTCTAGCAACATGAGCAAACACCTCGTCGTAGTCAATTCCTCCTTCTTGAGTGTATCCCTGCCACTAGTCTTGCTTTATTTATGATGACTATCCCTCTATCATTAGTCTTGTTCCTGTACAACCATCTGCTACCGATAGAGTATTGTCCTTCGGGAAGATCTACTGGCTGCCATACTTCTTGTTTCTTGAATTGGAGCAATTCTTCCAAAATTGCATCAATCCAACTATAGTCTTGAACTACCTCTTTGATGTTTTTGGGTATTGTTTGACATAGAAAGCATGAGAACAAATAGATGTTTTCAATACTTGATTTGCTTCTTGTCACCCTCTCATTAAGATCACCAATAATGGTTTCAACTGGATGATTCTTGTGTATTCTTGTGGTGGGAATGATCTCACCCATAATAGTTACATCAAGATTGGAGACATTCAGTTCATTATGGTCAGAGGCATAATCATCTTGTATTGTTGTTGAATTATGAAGATTGTCAATTTCTCTTTCAGTAACTGCTTCATCTTCAGCAGCACTGAGGTTGCTTCCATCATTTGAAGTACCTTGAGTTTCTTCTGGATGAGAAGCCTGTTTTTGATTTCTGATCTCATGTGACAAGTCATCTGAGTGAGATGGTACCAGGCTAGGACCTTCTTCAGAGGAAACACTAAGGTTTTATGACAAGTGTCTGATGGCATCAGCTTGAAGAGGAACATCTTCGTTCATATGTTCATCAGATGTAGGTGGGATCAATGGATAATTTTCTCTTCTTTCTACAGTTGATGAAGTATCACCTGAATGAATATTTCCTGCATCAGACAAGTGAAATTGGTCAAATGATTTAGTAAAAGTGTCAATATCAAACAACCAATCAGGACCATTTGTAGAGTTGGGAAACGAATGTTCCTTGAATTGAACATTTGTGGATTCATCAATAATGTTCAGTCTAGGATTGAACACTCTAAGCATTTAAGACGGAAGAATAACCTACAAGAAATCCTTCATCAGACTTAGATGAAAATTTTCCCAAATGATCACAGGTGTTTAATATTGAGACTGGACAACCAAATGATTTGAGGAATCCAATGAATGGTTTCCTTTGACATATCAGTTCATAAGGATGATGTGTTAACTGCTTCCTCCCAGAAGGTGATTGGCAGTTTAGCATCGGCTAGTATAGTTCTTGCTGCTTCAATCAGTTATCTATTTTTCCTTTCAGCTACCCCATTTTGTTGAGGAGTTCTAGCTGCACTGAATTGATGAGCAATGCCTTTGGTTGCACAAAAGGAACTCATATTTTCATTTTTGAACTCTGTACCATTATCACTTCTTATTATTTTGACTTTGAGATCAAGTTAATTTTCAATTTTAGTGATAAATTCTTGAATGATTTGGGATGCTTCATTTTTATGAATTAGGAAGAACACCCATGTGAATCGAGAAAAGTCATCAATGATCACTAAACAATATTGTTTCTTTCCATACTCATTACATGACTTGGTCCAAAGAGATCCATGTGAAGTAACTTCAATGGAGTATTGTTAGTGTTCAGCAGCTTGGTTTTGTGAGACGATTTATGTTGTTTTCCTTTGAGGCACGCTGAGCATTGATCAATAAAATTGAATTCTTTTCTAGGAAGACCAATTACATGGTTTCCTTTGACTAACTTGTTCATATTTTTAAAGTTAGTGTGCCCCAATCATCTATGCCAAAGCTATGACTCATCAAATGATGCTTTAGACAAAAGACATGTTTCTTCCTTAGGTGATGCAGAACACAGGTTTAAGACATATGTATTATTCTTCGTTGGAGTCTTCAAGACAACCCATTCTTCAGGAATCTGAAAACCAGGTTTTAGTATGTAGCAGTGAGTGTCTGTAAAGTGAGTCGAATATTTTTTGTCGCAGATCTGAGACACGCTTAGCACATTGAAATTCAGTTCTTCACAGTAATTCACTCTGTCAAAGCTTAGCATCCCATTTGTCACAGATCCTTCTCCTGTAATCCTGCCACCTTCTGAATCTCCACGAATGCCATAGTAGTCCCTTGTATGTACTTGAAATCATGAAGGAGGGAACGATCTCCAGTCATGTGTAGGGAGCATCCACTGTCTACATACCATAGGCTATTAGACCTGTGTGGATGAACCTACAAACAAAAAGAACTAATTAGAATAAGGAACTCAAGCCATGATGGTCTTGGGTTTCCCGTTCCTATCATGATAGTCACCTCTTGGTATTTCCCTCTGAATGGTGATTTAGATGAAGGTGATTTGGGAGATTTTTTGTAATGAATTGGTCGAGTCATCTCATCTACATGTACTGAGGATTCAGATGAATAATGAAACCTTTGGTCTCTATTTCTTTGTAAAAATTTAGCCTTCAGAAGGTCAAGTTTGTGTTTCATTGTGAGATGATTTCTTTGACCCTTCCTTAAATCCTTTGAGTTATTTCTGTCATTTGTTGATCTAGGAGTCCTAGATTGAGTATTATGAAGATGAGGTTTGACATAATGCATCATTATAGATGTTTTTGAGATGGGCTTGCGTTGTGGAATTCTCAACCCCTTTTGATTGAAGTAACAATCATATGTATTATGATTGTTCATGTCGTAGATTGAACAATACTTGTTGAAATAGCAATTATTGGTGGAGTGATTGTTCATATCACAGATAGAACAATATTGGTTGAAGAAGCATTTATCTGTCTTGTGATTGAACATGTCACAAATATCACAATACATTTGTTTGTTTCTCGACTCAGATTTTTCTTTGAGTGACTCAACTGAAACTTTCTTTTGCTGAGTCACTTTCTTTTCTTTAGGTGATGAATCAAAATCAGCCCTTTTTGTAGATTGTTTCACAATACTACTCTTGTTCAGTTGTCTGGGCTGTTTCTGTTTCTTCAACCTACTTCTCACCTCTTTCTCAAACTGGTCAACATGTTCTTTATTACATATATCAAACCCAAATCCCTGCCTTAATTTGGATGACTGAGGGTCTGATGAGTTTTGTGTGTTGAACTCAGTTTTGCAGTTGGTTTCTTTTTCAGTGAAACCTTTTTTTATTTGCTTGAATTTTGTGGAGATAGAATCTCATTATCAGAACTACTCTCAGTAGTGGGTTTCAATGTTTTGACATATTTCTTTGTCCCTTGTAAAACAGATGGTATGAATTTTATAAAAGGTACAATTGCTTTTACAAGGCTTGATGGTTTTTTGACAATCACTGTCTTGTCAGAACACTCTTTGATGTTGATTGGGTGTCCTAACTTGATTTTGTCCTTATTGGTTTCAAAATAAACATGAGGTTTGTTTTGAGGATTTGTTATTTCTTTCACTTCTGATTTAGGTTCCACAATTTTAGGTTCAATTGATTCAGAGAGTGATACAGAGTCAGGCATGATAGTGTAATTGTCATTGTATGGTGGTGGACATGAATTGTACCCAATCCCTGATATGTCCTTTGGATCCTCTTGTGAATCCAGCATTTCTTGCAGCTTGACTGATGACATTTGAAACTTTTCAAGTTTCACATCAGTCATAGATTGTTGAGCTTTAGCTTGAGCTAATTTTTCAGTAAGTAGCTCATTTTCAGCTGCAAGATTGTATTTCTCACCATGCATTTTTCTATGTCAGAAATGAGAGATTTGATTTTGATTTCAAAACTTTTTAGTTCTCTCTTCATCATTTCTGACTTCATCTTTTCTTCTTTAATTTTATCCGCCAGTTTATGATTATATTCTGTATACTCTTGTAATTCATTTATGCATTTCTCACTACAAAGGTTAGTTTTTACCTCAGTAGGCATTGCAGATGGTCCATCATTGATATGAGCCATGAGAGCATGATTCTGGAATTATCCTCAGCATACACACTCCAGTCACATATCCTATCTTGTTTGATCACAAGGGCACTGGCAGACGGCTGACTGCTTGCATGGGCTTGATTTATCAGCTGTGGTTGATTCTGGTATGATTGTTGATGATGAGAATGATGGTACTACTATTCTTGATTGTTTGAGTGATAGCTTGAGTTGGGTTATGTGGATGATTGACCAGGAGAGTTCCTTGAATGGTAGGTTCTTTTAGGAGCATTGCACTCTCTTGAGAATGGCCAGTCATGCCACAGCTGAAGCATTTTACCTGGGATTTGTCATATCCAAGCTTTGTGTTCTCCTTCAGGCTTAATTTTCTTCATTTTCTGAAGAATTTCTTTGCTGTCATGGCAATCATTACCATTTGCCACTGTAGATATATCTCCACAACATCATCAGGATCAAATTCTTCTAAATCTTCTTGTATTAAATGGGCAGAAGTAAGTCTTCCCCCAAGATATGCTTCAAAACATGCAATAAAGGCATTATAGGTTGCCTTTTGCTCTTCTGATTTTAAGTCTTCTGGAGAGATTGTAGGTGTAGTGGAGACTTTTGGTGCTTATGCTGAAGTTGAATGGTGATTGAATGATGGAGATGCAATGAACCTCGTATTGTTCATATGATCTCTTGATGAGATGATGTCATCTTCCTTTGTGATAAAGGCATTTTCAACAGAATGTGATTCTGAAGGGAATTTGTAGGCTTCAATCACTGTTGGCCCACTCAGATTTCTGCTTCGTTCATTAAGTTCCAAAGCTTCAATCTTGGCTATCATAATTTCTAGAGTGGTACTCTCAAGTTGAAGAGTATGTTTCAACATTGTGACATTTTGCTTCCAGCTTTGAGGCAGATTGTGAAGCATTTTCTTGTTAAGTTCTTTAATGTTGTATGAAACACCCATAATTTCCAAGTCATTGACCAACTGTACAAATCTATGCAGTTGTTTTGATATGGATTCTCCTTTGGTGTGATGGAAGGTTTCATACTGATTGACCAACTTGTCTTTGTTAATTTCAGCAACTTCACTGCTACCTTCACACATGATTTTGAGAGCATCCCAAACAGCTTTAGCAGTTCCATATTTTTCCAATCTTTTCAGCATATCCATTTTGAGTGCTTGAGTCAAAATAGAGTATGCTTTAAGATCAATTTTGATTTTCTTATACTCATCTTCATCCAGAGTTAAGTCTTCAATTGGTATTCTAGCAGTCTTGTACAGTGCAGCTTGAGCTGTTGATAAAGTAACCGGAATATGTGGACCCTTACATATTGAGATCCAAAAGTCAGGATCTACATCTGTGATATAATTTCTAAACAGTATTCTCCATTGTTTAAACTCAGATTTATGTTTAAGCATGGGAGGTTTAGGTGTATGACCTAATTCAAGTAACTGTTAGAATCTATGTTGATTTGTGTAAGTATAGATTTAGTTGATTTTAAGATTGATTATGTTTGATGAGTCCAACTTGTTCAAGCAGTTATGTTGAGGTTCAGAGTGAGTGTTTTTGTTGTTTGACAGGAGTATTCTTGATGTTTGCTAAGTAGAGATGATGATATCTACTACTAGCAACTTGATTATCAGATCAATCGAGTTCTATTTAGTCTGCGCTGACATCTGAAAGAGAATCGAGAGCCAATGCTCTGATACAAAATGACTGGGTTTTAGTAAGAGTGATATTCTTACTGAGAATCGAATATGATAATCAAGTCAACGATTGAGTGGCAGAAATAAATAATCGAAGAACAATCAAGCAAGAAAATTACTCATAAATTCTGTTTGTATTGATATATGAATGTTGACAAAATACAGAGAATAATTACCACAAAAATCCTCTATCTGTCAACCGTCACCTCAGTACGAGGTAAACTATTCTATTTATAGACAAGACAAGATGCGTTTATAAAATGACTAAACTACCCCTGACCTATTACATGAGAAACTAGTCTAAGTCTTGATCCACATCTCTGATTGTTCATCCGCATTGACAAATGCGGATGAGATAATCTTGATCCACATTTTCACTTGATCATCAGGATTAGTAAGTTGGTCATCCGCATTGGTTAATGCGGATGAACAAATACTTGTGCGCATTTGGTTGGCCATCCGCACTTGTCAATGCGGATGATCAAAGTTTTGTCCGTATCTTCTTTTATTCTTCCACATTAGTCAATGCGGAAGAGTAACTTGTTCATCATAAGTATTGTGTCTTCCACATTAGTTAATGCGGAAGAGTCAGCACCTGACCGCATCAGATTTCTGTTTTCCGCATTGACTAATGCGGAAGATAATACTTGTTATTTTCCTTGCATATCTTCATCTGCAATGCATCATGGACTTGTGGGATTCCAGCTGAACAATCATCAATTCACCCATTGAATCTTGGCATGTATGATCGTTTCAGGGTGCAACATTGATAGACAGTGAAGTCCTTGGATGCAGCATAAGCAAGGAAGATCCTAACTGCCTCAAGTCTTGCAACTGGTGCAAAGACATCAATATATTCAATTCCTTCCTCTTGGGTGTGTCCTTGAACAACAAGTCTTGCTTTGTTCTTGATGATCAAGCCTCTATCATCTCTTTTGTTTCGGAAAACCCATTTAGTGCCTATTGGTACTTGACCAGATGGTAGCGGACATAGGTTCCATACCTTCTGTCTCTTGAATTGAAGCGGCTCCTCTTTCATCGATTCAAGCCATCTACTATCTTTCAAGGCATCTTCTACCTTCTTCGGTTCCATCTGGGATAGAAAGCATGAGTACACGCAAACATTCCCGTGATGAGTCTGTCCTCTTTTTCTCACTCCCTTAGTGACATCCCTTATGATGTAATCAGTAGGATGAGTGTTGTGAATCCTAAGGCAAGGAATCACTTCCACTTGTAGAGATAGGTCTAGGTTGGACATATTCTGCTCAGGAACTGGAACACTCTGTCCAGCTGCTGTTTCAAAATCATTCAATGAGGACTGATTGAATGAGTGAGAAACATCATCAATGGTTGGCTGTGAAGTAGTATTAACAGTTTCCCGTTCTTTCAAAACATTACTTCCTTCTGTCTGGTGTTATGGTGGATCACCTGATGAGTTTTGAGGCTCAGTGAGTGATTCACTTGTAGAAGATTCACTCATCCTTGATATAGTTAGACTATCATATCTGTGAATGGTGGCAGCTTGGTGTATTGCAGCTCTTAGGGAACTTGGACTAGGCCTGGATAGCTCAAACAGTTGATCATCAGCAGTAGCATCAGCATCATTTTGAGCTCCTGTTCCAACTAAAACATTCTCACAAGATGGTTTAGAATAGTTTGGAAAAAATTCTAAATCAAATATATGATCAGGGTCATTCCCCCTAACACAAGAAGTGCGCTCATTAACAACTATATTGGATGACTGCTCAAATTGTTGAATCTTAATGTTGTGTACTCTATAGGCTTTGGAACTAGAAGAGTACCCAACAAAGATAGCATTATCCGACTTTTCAGCAAATTTTGCTAAATTTTCTTTTGTGTTAAGTGTGGTACACCTACTGCCAAAGGACCTTAGAAAGCCAATAAACGGTGGCCTCTTGTTCCATAGCTCATAAGGGGTTTTTCCATCGGGCTTAACTACAAGAGCTCTGTTCTGCACATAGCATGAAGTGCTGACGGCCTCTGCCCAGAATGGAAGAGGTAGTTTTGAATGAGCTAACATGGTTCGAGCAGCCTCAATAAGTTGTTGGGTTTGCAAGAACATAAAACTAAGTTTAACCCATTAAACTTACTGAAAACGCAGCGGAATATCAACATATTATTGACTTACTTATAAGCTGAAAAATATGTTCATTAGGTGACCATTTGAATGTATAAAGCAAACCCAAAACAAAGGATCTTTAATATGTGAATAAGCAAGCATGAACACATAAAAACAAGCATAATAGACAGCCATTAACAAGCTGCCAAAACTACCTTTCAGCAGTTGAGAACAATACTTCCAAAAGGGCTGCCAAAAACGTGGATTTGATGAAGATGGAGATGTCAAAATCGACCAAGACTCCAAGAAGAGGAGGTCCTCAAGCTAGTATACCCCAAGCATTGTGCAAACACTCTTCTTGTTAGGGAGATTAACACCAAGAGTGATTCCAAATCCCCTCAATCAGCTGAAAAAACCGAGAACTCTTTTCGAGAGAAAAGACTTCAAAAACCACTTTGCATGTGTGTGTTAGATGATATGGTAGTGTGTAAGACCAGCACTCAAGTGATTAGTGTTCAAGAAGGTGAAAACCCTCTCATTGGAGAGGGTTTGGGCGGCCAAAAACACTTGACCAAAAAATTTTCCCTCTTAAAATTCACTAAACAAACTTTATAGATTGGTCCCTTGTAAGTTTGTACAATTAACATTTACTTGTAAAACTTATACACTCTTTTAATTACTTAATGTTATCTAACTAACTTAAATAACACTAAGTAATATTCTTGAACAAAATATCCTAATAAGTTGTTCCATCTCTCATGCAACTTATTTAGAAAACCCATTTTCTAAATTTGGTGTTATTATTCAATTACATGATCATATCATCAATTGAATATTAATTGGTGTTTGCTAAGCTTGTTATTGGGTATAAACCAACTTGGATCATAACATACTAACCGCATCAATATTCTATGTGTCTTGGGCACATAGAATCCAACAATCTCCCACTTGCCCAAGATTCATAGAAGATTGATGCAAGCAGTAAATACCGCCTAACAACGGTTTACTACCCTTAATACGCATGACTTATAGCCATTCAATAACATCATCTTATTCAAGTATCCTACTTGAAATGATTTAGGTGAATTAATCATCTATCCTTTTGTTACAGATGTCATGTTAAATCCAAGAACACGGAGTGATCATTCCTTGTTGATTTAACTTATCAGGCCTTAGACATCTAACTCTCAACGAATAAGAGGAAGAAATTCCATCTTGACTACATACATTTCTCACAAACGCCTCGTATCATACCTGAACATACCCTTATGTACTGTCCATTATTTCAGGGCAGTGAAGAATCAGCTCAAGGCATAATACTTGGTGAATATCAAAACCCAATATGTATCTCAGGTCGGAGGATACCAAATGATATTCTCCTTTACTCAAAATTACTTATGATCAATCAATAAGATTCCATGTAGTAAGTTTGAGTTGCGGGTTAGTCCAATATTTGCATCCCACAAATATCCATGAACCTTGGTAGCAACCCATTGCTCTATATTCATCCTTATGAATATCAACCAATCCAAGTTCATAATAATCTTACCCTCACACTTGTTCCCACAAGTATGAATGACTACGGACATTTAGAGTAAACAATTTACTCATGGATTAAACATGCTAAATTGGAACATTAATTGAAACATTATAACCAAATAGTTTTATTCAAATAATAAAGAGTTCCACATATCCAAATACAAAATTTACAGATCAAATCCAATCACTACAATATCGAAGTCCCATGGCACAAGTATGACCTTCATGCTTTGCCTTTTGAAAGAGCTTCGTGAGACGATCCGCAATGTTCTGATCCGTGTGAACTTTGCGAATACATATATTTCCTTTTTCAACTTCATCTCGTGTGTAGTTGAATCTCCGCTGAATGTGCCTAGTCTTTTGGTGAGCACGAGGTTCCTTGATTTGATCAATCGCACCCTCGTTGTCACAAAAGATCTCTAGGGGGTCCTGAATGGAAGGGACAACCCCCAAATCGGCAATGAATTTCTTTAACCATGCAGCTTCTTGAGCTAGCAATGAGGCGGCGACGTATTCTGATTCTGTAGTTGAGAGAGCCACCACATCCTGTTTGGAGCTTTTCCATGAGACCGCACCTCCATTCATAATGAAAATATATCCCGATTATGACCGAGAATCATCACGATCGGTTTGGAAACTCGCATCCGTGTAACCTTTTACAACGAGTTCCTCATCACCAGATCCATAGATTAAGTACATATCTTTTGTCCTCCTTAGGTACTTAAGTATGTTCTTAACTGCCATCCAATGACTGTTTCCAGGATTTTGCTGGTAACGGCTTGTCATGCTTAAAGCGCATGACACGTCCGGTCGAGTGCATATCATCACATACGTGATGGATCCAATAGCAGATGCGTATGGGATTGCCTTCATTTTATCTTGCTCATCCTTTGAGCTAGGACATTGAGTCGTACTCAACATCGTTCCTCTTTGAATAGGCACGATACCTTTCTTAGAGTTCTCCATCTTGAACCTTTTCAAGATTTTATCAATATACGCACTTCGATTTAAACCAATCAACCGCCTTGATCT
Organism: Flaveria trinervia; assembly: GCA_025506515.1. Lineage (NCBI taxonomy): Eukaryota > Viridiplantae > Streptophyta > Magnoliopsida > Asterales > Asteraceae > Flaveria > Flaveria trinervia. Next base: position 28,909,126 of record CM046453.1, on the reverse strand, counting down.
ATCCCTATAGCTCTTTATTCCCAGAATATTGGCAGCTTCACCAAGATCCTTGATGGAAAAACAACTTCCATGCCAGGTTTTTACACCTTTCAGGGTTGGAATGTCATTTCCAAATAGTAGTATGTCATCAACATACAATACTAGGAAAGTTACTTTGCTCCCACTAGCCTTCTTATACACACAAGCCTCATCAGCGTTTTTGATGAAGCCAAATTTCTTTTCCTCCTCATCAAAACGATGATTCCAGCTTCTCGATGCTTGTTTCAATCCATAGATTGATTTCTTTAACTTGCATACTTTATTAGGATGTTTTGGATCGACAAAACCTTCAGGCTGAACCATATAAACATCTTCCTCAAGATATCCATTTAGGAAAGCGGTTTTGACATCCATTTGCCAAATCTCATAAACATAATGAGCAGCTATGGCAAACAATATCCTTATAGACTTTAGCATCGCAACAGGTGAGAAGGTTTCATCATAATCAACCACTTGAGTTTGAGTGAACCCTTTCCTACACGTCTAGCTTTATAAGTTTCCAAGTTTCCATGCATATCGGTTTTCTTCTTGAAAACCCACTTACTTCCAACTACCTTGGAATTAAGAGGTGGTACAACAAGTTCCCAAACTTGATTGTCATACATGGATTGCATCTCAACGTTCATGGCCTCAAGCCATTTGTCACAATCCAAATTGGACACTGCATCATGGTATATGGTTGGTTCATCTGAATCTACCACATAGCATCCATCCATGAAAAATCCGTATCCTTCAGGTGGATTACTAGTTCTACCACTTTTACTAACGTTTTGTGTGTATTGATCAACTACTTGATCAACTTCAACATCCTCATGTTGAGTGCTAACTTCAACCAAACGTGCATCGGGTTGTGGTTCTTGATCCTCCTCAAGATCCACTGTTCTACTGCTAGTTCCTTCCATAAGGAACTTTGCTTCTAAGAACTCACCCTTTCTGGCAACAAACACCTTTTGTTCTAGTGGATCATACAAATAATATCCCATAGAATCTCTAGGGTATCCAACAAAGATACACTTGGTGGATCGGACTTCCAATTTGTTTGGGGTGGGAGTCTTAACATAAGCCTCACAACCCCAAACCCTTAAGTATAATAGGGATGGAACTCTTCCATGCCATATCTCAAAAGGTGTCCTTTCCACCTTTTTGGTTGGCGCCATTTTTAAAATACAGGCCGCAGAGAGCAAAGCGAAACCCCAAAATGATAGAGGTAATGTGCTTCTAGCCATCATAGATCGACCCATATCCAATAAGGTTCGATTCCTCCTCTCAGACACACCATTATGTTGTGGTGTTCCAGGTGGAGTGAGTTGTGAGACAATCCCAGAACTCCTAAGATGATCTTGAAAAGCATCAATTAGGTATTCACCTCCTCTATCGGTACGGAGAACTTTAATCGACTTGTTGAGTTGATTTTCCACTTCATTCTTGAAGATTTTGAACATTTCAAAAGCTTCATCTTTGTGCCTTAATAAGTACACATACCCATAGTGACTATAATCTTCGGTAAAAGTAATGAAGTATCTTTCACCATTCCTAGTCATTGGCTTAAAAGGACCACATACATCCGAATGTATAATTCCTAATAAATCTTTTGCCCTTTCGTTAGTTCCACTAAAGGGTGCCTTAGTCATTTTTCCTTGTAAACAAGATTCACATACATCAAATGAATCACATTCATCTGTTTTTAAAAGACCATTCTTTTGAAGTGTTTGTATACGTTTCTTGTTTATATGACCAAGACGACAATGCCAAAGATAGGCATTACTCAAATCCAACTTGAGTTTTTTGGTGTTAGTATGGTACAATGAACTATTTAAAGCATTTTCATGAACCAATTCATAAATACCATTAATGGGAATTGCTTTAAAATAGAACATATCATTTGAAGAAACATGAATATCATTTCCAACAAAAGATAATACATAATCATGATGTCTTAATTGGGATACAGAAATAATGTTCCTAGTCAAACTAGGAGCATACAAAACATTCTTCAAAATAATATCCAAGCCACTTGGAAGTTTTAGGATGTAGTCCCCACGAGCTTCAACTAGTACTTTGGTTCCATTGCCCATGAAGAGGCTAACATCCCCTTGATTGAAGTCCCTACTTCTTTTGAACCCCTGCAACAAATTGCAAATATGAGTTCCACATTCGGTATCTAATACCCATGTGTTTGAAGATGTAACATTAAGATCAATACGAATCATGTATATTGTACCTGAGGTCTGCCCGACATCCCTCTTGACTTTCAACTCTTGGAGATGGACAGGACAATTTCTTGCCCAATCTCCAATCTCCCCACACTTGAAGCATGGGTCATTGGTAGCAACCTTTTGCTTCTTCTCTTGTGGTTTGGGTGGTACCGTTACCACCCCTTTCCCCTTTCCCCAGGGGGGTCCCTTACCCTTGGCAACCTTTTCCTTGGGTGCAGGATAAGGCCTTTTCTTGTTCCCACCTTCATTGATGGTGAGAACGGGTAAAACCCTTCTACCCATGGCTGCCTCGGCCGTTTTCAGCATTGAGTGAAGCTCACTAATGCTTTTGTCCCAAGCATTCATGTTGTAGTTCAACACGATTGTCTCGAACTTCTTGGTAAGGCCATTAAGGATCAAATCTGTGGCCAATTCCTTTGAGACATGAAAATTAAGCCTCTCGAGGCGGTCAATATGACTTTTCATCTTAAGTACATAAGATGAAATAGATTAGTTGTCGTCCATACGACATGCATGGAGTGCTCGAACCGTTTCGAAGCGCTCAACCCTTGCTTGCGTTTGGAACGTTTCCTTCAGCTGGGTTATCATGTCATATGCTCCGTGATGTTCATACCCCTTTTGGAGATCTGGAGTTGTCAGGATCAGCGATCACAAGTTTGATGTATTAGAGTTCAAAGCAGCGGAATAAGAACAGGAATTAGACAAATTGTAGCAAGAAATCGATACTTGTATGCATTAAGAGCACATACGGTTATAGTGAGAGTATATTTCTGATTCAAGGAATGTTTATAGATATGGAATATTTCTAATCAAATCATTCATTATATTACAATAGGTTGTTACTCCTTATATAGAGTGCAACAACCACTGCTGTTATCACGGAAAGTGACAACTGGCAGATCTATTACAAAATTAACTAAATCTTAACAAACTACTGAAATGTTCACAACTACTGAGAACATATCAGAGTGTTAAGTACAGAATATAAAACTACTGATTAGAAACTACTGAAACTACAACGACTGAAGAACAGGCTCTTCAGTCGTTTTACAAAGCTACTGAAATATAAAACTACTGAAACTAGAAATATAAAACTACTGATATCACAACTACTGAAGAAGTACTCTTCAGCAGTTGTGACAAACTACTCACGCTTCAGTACTTGATCTTCAGACTTTGACCTTCAGATGTTTCATCAGCTGATGACTTCAGTAGATATCATCAGCTGATGTCTTCAGTCTTTGTCTTCAGACTTTGTACATCAGTTGTTGATCTTCAGCACTTGTAAACTCTTCAGCTGTTGTACTTCAGTACTTTGGTCTTTCAGCTTCAGCACTTGTGTTCTTCAGCTGTTCAGCTTCAGTACTTGTGTTCTTCAGCTGTTGTACTTCAGCACTTTAGTTCTTCAGCTGTTGAAGTCTTCAGCACTTGATCTTCAGCTGTTGAAGTCTTCAGCACTTGTCAAACTGCTGATGAAGCTTTTAGCAGTTGTTGTGATACCATGTGGGACTTAGAGGTTTTCTGATCTTGGCTCATTGGTTCTTTTGGTCCAACAAACTCCCCCTGAACCAATGCAGCCAAAACCTCTAAATTATTTATTATCCCACTTATTGTTGGCAAAATGTTGGTCTTTTTCCTTCTTGATCAGTAGAGAAGATGACCCATGTAAGCTCCAGCCTGGGAAGAAATCTCAGATATTTGTTTGGCAAGGTATGAATGGGAACTCTGTTTTGGGGAACTGGACACAGAGTTGTTATCCCATTCATGAGATTTACTTCCCCATAATGAGTCTGTATGACTCTCGAACATAGGCCTCAAGGAGAACAACTTGTTCCTCCTTGGAGAGTTCTTCTACTCCACCTTCGAAGAAGAACTCTAGACCATAGTACTCTGATAAGTACTTCATGGTCCTGCCATTTTTCAGCTCCACTGTAGTTACCTCCCTATATACAAATTCATCAGGATGGTTGCCTTCAAGGAGTAACTGGAGCTCATTCTTCTTGATGTCTTCAGCTTTTTATATAACAACCCCTTCTTAATCATCTTGTTTTCTAGTAAAGCTTGAGGGGTCATCTTTGCTTGGTGAGCTTTCTTGAATTCATCAATGATTTCCCAAGGTGAGACTACAATGGCCAACATGATGGTAGAATCTATTGTTTTTCTGACCTAGCCATTGTATCTGTGTGGAATAGTTCTTTTATGGATTCTAGAACTCACCCTGGGGTCTGGCCATACTCTCACTCTCTCCTTATGATACTGAAAGGTGTGCCTGAGAGTGTACAGCCTTTGAGCATGCCCTTTCATGGCTTGAATAGATGATGACTGAGGAAATTCCTTGTCAACCATCTTCAACAGTTGCTCATCCTGCTGTTTCTGCTGTTCTTCATCTTCAATCTTGACTCTGACCATTTCCCTTTGAGAGTCAGGTGTGATCATGGGTTGACTACAGGGTTTTGGTAGCTTTAGAACAGCAGAGAGTGGCAGACAATCATCTTCATCCTCCTCTTCTTCTTCTTCTTCTTCCATCCTCAGCACCCTTCTCCTCCTTCTAGGTGCATCACTGGATGATGGTTGGGTTGGTGAAGGAATTGGTTTTGAAGAATGAGGATGTTTAGATTTTGGCTTAGAGATTGGTTGGGAGATTTGAGGGGTAGGCTGTGTTTGAGTGGGTGGAAGGAAGGTTGATCCAGCATCTTTGTAGTAAGTTTCGCCTTTGTGAGTTTAGCCATCTCCAACCTTTTACCAGCCCCAGCCTCATCAAGGGCTTCCACAATAATCCCCTTGTTGAATTGCTCAGACAGACAGATTCTGGTGGCTATAGCCAGAATACTGTCCCTGGTCCATGCGCGAATCTCCATTAAAGATCTTCCTAAATATTTTGCAATGAAGCGGATCATGATCTCCAATCTCTCTTTTTCAAGAGCATCATACCCTGCCCATCGGGTTTGTATCTCTTGCACTTCCAACCTTCTGATCTCACTATCCAGTCTGGCTGTATCAAACCCTTGCCTGAAGAGTTGTTCAATTATTTTATCCATGTATCGGCTGTGTGTAGTATCAGCTTCTTTTACCAGCTCCTCCTAGGATTTATCTTCAGCAATATGATCATCAGCACTTTTCTTTCGCTTGTAGGTGAGTAGTGGTTGTTGTTCTTTCTCCTCCTCTTGGGCTTGCTTCTCTTCCTTCTCTTCCTCTGTTCTTTTCCTCTTCTTTTCTTTCACTGCAGTACTCTCCCCCTTTTTGGATGCATTGGTGGAAGGGGTTTGTACCGCAAAAAGTGTCTTTTTCACAGCAGCATCAATCAAGGTTGTAAAGTAGAGGAAAGCCTCTCATCAATGGCTTTAGTCACAATATCAGTGATTATAGGTGTGATGAGAGGGAGGGAATTTTGAAGTACAACACCTATTTGCTCAGGAGGGTTCTGTTCCTAAGAAATAGGGCCTGAAGCAGAGGCAGGTGGCTGAGTTTGGAGTGGCGCAGTGTTTGGGGAACCTTCAACTGAAGGTGCCATCTGTGGGTTGATGGAGGCAGATGGTCTTTCTCCTTGTGAGAGTTGGTCAAGTAGGTTTTGCAGCCTACTGACTTTCTCTTCAAGGATTGTGTTCTGGGCAAGAACATCATAGAAAAAGCCCAGGTCATCATCAGCCGAAGCTGAATCATCTGACCTCCTGCTTAGAGCAGGATTTACATGCACTGGGTGTAGACCAGTTGTTGCATGTGCCCCTTTTGCTTGGTACTGGGGACTTCCAACCTCAGGACAATGTCCATCATCAGCTGTTGCCTCTAGTGAGGTCTTAGCAATGTTACCAGCCTCATTCTGATCATGTGCTGATTCAGAAGAGGTGGCAGCCTCACTAGATATTCTAAGCTCCTTATCTACACCAGGAGATAGAAGTGGTAAACCCCTGTGCTGTGGGTTCTCAAGTGCACTGTGTTCCTCCCCCTCAATTGTAGAGGTGTTCCCAGTAGTAAGTGGTTTCTGGGGAGGGGGTGAGGAGTGCAGTTGAGTCAGCACTTGTACAACTATTAAAGTTGGGCTGTGCGGGACGGTTGTATGGGGTGAAGGGATAAAAGATCAGTGTGCACCTGGGGAGGTTGGTGCTCTTCAATGGCAATCTCCTCAAGTGAGGAAGACCCCAGATATGTAGGTACCCCTTGTGTGGTTGCTGCAGGCTCCTGTTGAGAGGAAGCCTTAGCGGCTATGGCTGGAAGAGTCATTGTATCCACTAGGGGGTTTAGACAAGTGGATATATCCTGCGTTTGTGTTGCAGGGGCATCCTCAGGGGACTCAATTCCCTGAGTAGCCATTTTGGGTTTCTTTTTGGTGGGTTTGGTGGGGACTTTTGATTTGGAGGTGGTGGCTGTGGGTTCCAGCTGCGTGGGTTTGCGCAGCTTGGCAGCCAATTTGAGTGTCTGGTCAGAGTTGTGCCGGGAGTATACTTCCGGCAGAACAGCCGTAGCAGGGACTCCCAAGCCAACAAGTCCCTCAGCATTAAGCTGGTTTATAATGATGGCCATTATGAACCGTGGATATAGTATCCAACCGTTGGCAGTTAGTTTTTGAGCCATATCCTTGAGCTCCGAAAATATTATTTCTGAAAAGTTTAACGGTTGTTGCTTAAGAATAGAGTACATTACCTGCTGCCACTTTGACGACATTTGATCCCAAGACGACGTCTTAGGAGCCAAACATACATTCACCATGTGAAAAATTAGGCGTTCGGCGTCATGGAAGTGTTTCTTCATGATAGTGGAGGCACTGAGATTGCCTTGATATCCATGTTGGGCAAAGGATAGATCTGTGGTGCCCTTCGGATATCCAGCAGGAGAAATAGCATCATCCAGATGAAGAATTTGGCGGATAACTGCAGGAGTGATGACTACTTCTTTGTTGTTGACGACCGACTGGAGAGATGGTGTGTTATTCTCCCCAGTGGTAATAGTAACGTTTATCCAAAACTGTTAGAGGGATTCGGCATGGAGAATGGGATTCAAAAGAAATGCCGTTTTGTATTGGGACTGAACCATAAGATCGATAGCAGTATCGAACATAGCCCAGACAGGCGATTTAGTAAGGTAGGCAACACAGTTGTGTCGCGGTTTAATTTGCATGGACGCCATTGAGAAGAGAGAAGTTTTGGAGAGGAACGTTAGGTTTGAAGATGAAGCATTGAAGGATTAGGTCAGGGATATTTATAGGATGATTGTGGTGTTAGTCATCAGTAGTTTTAAACGACTGTTGACATGGTATGATCCTTTCAGACGTTGAAACAGCTGAAGTCGTGGTGTTAGGCATCAGAAGTTAGAAAACTACTGAAGACCGTGGTTTTGACTTCAGATGATTGAAACAATTGAGGACTTGGTGTTTGTCATCAGTAGTTGTGAAACTACTAAAGACAGTGGTTTTGTCATCAGCTGTTGTAAACAACTAAAGACTTGGTATTAATCATCAGTAGTTATAAAACTACTGAAGACATGGTATTGCTTCAGTTGTTTAGAATGAAAGCAGTTGTACAAACGACTGAAGAGAAATTTCTCATCAGCTGTTTTCGTCAATTCTTAGCTTTTCAGCTGTTTCATACTGTCCTCAACACATTCATCAGCCTTTTTGGCTGATTTCAGTTGTTTCATAGGACATCAGTACTTATCTGTTTTACTGATTTCAGTAGTTGTGACTGCATCAGTAGTTGTAACTACATCAGTAACAGATGAAGTACTTCAGTACTTGTGAGACATTTAGCCTTCAGTAGTTATAAAAACTGCTGAGGGTAAAAGAACTCATCAGTACTTATATGTGACATGTTACCAATGATCATCAGTACTTATTACTAAGATCATCAGTAGTTGTCACTTATTCTAGTTGCAGCATACCAAGCCTTAACACCAGGTTTTGGAAAGTTGAACTATCCAAAGGCTTAGTAAAAATGTCTGCAAGCTCATCAGCACTAGGCACAAACTTAGGATCAATCAGACCTTTTTCAAAACAATCCTTTATAAAATGATGTCTGATCTCTATATGTTTGGTCCTAGAGTGCTGGACTGGATTTTTGACAATACACAGCGCTGAAGCACTATCCATTAACAATGGAGTCTTAGTCTCTGTTGGACCAAAAGAACCAATGAGCCAAGATCAGAAAACCTCTAAGTCCCACACGGTATCACAACAACTGCTGAAAGCCTCATCAGTAATTTGACAAGTGCTGAAGACTTCAACAGCTGAAGATCAAGTGCTGAAGACCTTAACAGCTGAAGAACCAAAGTGCTGAAGTACAACAGCTGAAGAACACAAGTGCTGAAGCTGAAAGACCAAAGTACTGAAGTACAACAGCTGAAGAATCACAAGTGCTGAAGATCAACAACTGATGTACAAAGTCTGAAGACAAAGACTGAAGACATCAGCTGATGATATCTACTGAAGTCATCAGCTGATGAAACACCTGAAGGTCAAGTCTGAAGATCAAGTACTGAAGCCTCAGTAGTTGTCACAACTGCTGAAGAGTACTTCTTCAGTAGTTGTGATATCAGTAGTTTTATTTTTATGTTTCAGTAGTTTTGTAAAACGACTGAAGAGCTTGTTCTTCAGTCGTTGTAGTTTCAGTAGTTTTATATTTTGTACTTAACATGCTGATATGTTCTCAGTAGTGTGAACATTTCAGTAGTTTGTTAAGAATTAGTTTTTTTGTATTGGATCTGCCAGTTGTCACTTTCCGTGATAACAGCAGTGACTGTTGCACTCTATATAAGGAGTGACAACCTATTGTAACAAATGGGGAATGGGTAATTGAATGGAATGAATGATTGATTTGATTAGAAATATTCTACATCTACAACATTCCTAGAAATCAGAAATACATATTCTCTCCCTATAACCGTATGCGATCTTAATGCTTACAAGTATCGATTGCTTGCTACAATTTGTCTAATTCTTGTTTGTATTCCGCTGCTTTGTATTCTGATACATCAAACTTGTGATCACTGATCCTGTCAAATGGTATCAGAGCAGGTTAATCATTGATCGATCTAATAATTGATCATTGAAACTGCTATTCAAGATCCAAGTTTGATTGAATTAGCTTTTGTTTTTGCAAGAAACGGTTATAGAGATTGAATTTTCTGTATTTCTGCTCATTCATCCTGAGATCTTTTTCTTGGTTCTCATTGAGTTTGTTGTGGTTTGTCTAAAACTTTTTAAAACTTGAACTAAACTGTTTTGAACTGAAAATGACCACTCCCTCCAATGATCTCACAATACTGGTTCCTCAACCAAGCCTCCTATGCTGGTTAGGAATGAGTATAACATATGGCAAAGACGTATGCTCCATCACCTGTCTATTAACAGCGCAGGGTGTTGGACATCAGTGGTACATGGTCCACACAAGCCTATGGTGAATAACCCGGAAACCAATCAAATGGTTCCGAAGAGGAGGGAGCAATACTCAGATGAGGATAAGAAGTTGCTTGAGATTGATGCAAAAGCCCATGGAATTCTGGCCATGGCATTGCCCAATGAAATCTATTCTGGGCTAATGCATCATGAAACTGCCCATGACCTCTGGATTGCTTTGAAAGAAAAATTTGGAGGAACAGATGAGGTCTTGGCAAATAATAGAGAAATTCTTGCCCAACAATATGAGACATTCTCTCATAGAAAGGGTGAGACACTGACTCAACAATATGAGCGGTTTTCTTGTTTGATCTCTGAACTAAAAATGGTCAAACTTGAATACACCAATATTCAGATGAATAACAGATTTCTCAGATCACTGCCTGAGAGATGGGACACATATACTATTGTCCTACGCTCCAGTGCAAGTTTGGACAAACTATCTCTCACCCAACTCCATGGGAAATTGCTCACTTTTGAGAGAGAGATAGAACAGAAGAGAAAGCTGTCTTCATCTGGAAAGCTCACTAAAGACTTATACAAGGCAACACTGCCTTGGTGGGTCATGAGTCAGAATATGCTTCATCTGAATGCCAGTATGATGAGCATATTAATTTCTCTTCAAGCACTTCTGATTCTGCATTTGTAAGTGTTGATGGTCAGTTTACTGGGTGTAATAATGACAATCTATGTTTCATCATGGATGATCTCAAGGGGATTGCTGATGATGACTTAGAAGAGATGGATATTTTGAGCCAAATGGCCTTGATAAATATCAGATCTCAGAAGTTCTACAAAAGAACTGGAAGAAAATTCCCAGGACTCTCTGGCAAACCAAAGTTGGTTTTGACAAGAGCAAGTTGAGGTGTCACAAATGCCAACGGCTTGGACACTTTGCAAGAGAGTGTAGATCAACTGGATCCAACTCTACTGCACCCTTTGTGACTTTTCCTGGCAATAGTCAACAACACAGAGGGCACATCCTGTCACATCTAGTCATCATCAACAACAATCTCCGGCATATTTTGTTCCTCAGGGTCAAATGCCATATCAGTACCCTTGTTATTACATGCCACAGTCAAATCAAGTTCAAGTTCCTATGACACCACAACCTCATGCATTACCAGAACCTCAGCCTTCCCTATCTCATCAACAACCTCCATCTCAACAACACAGCTTCTTCACCCCAGGAGTTGTTGACTGGAGCAGTTTACCAGATGACTTGTCTGGTCATGATCAACTGTTCTCAGGTGCTGGTCAACATGGTGGTGACAGTCCCTTTGGGAATCTAGCTCTTATGGCTTTGGAGTCTGCTGATACTTCATCTTCCAATGCCTCTACACCTCAGGTATCACAGGTATCCTCTGAGGCAAAAGCCAAATTATGTTCTGAACAATGCATAGCAGCATTTGCTTCCATTAGAGAAGCAAATGTAGCTTAATTAATAAGAACATTGAGCTAGAACAAATAATTTCAAAAAACAAAGCTGAGTTTGAGTTTGTGCTCAAAGATAAAAATGATGAGGTTTATAAACTGAATTGCCAAATAATTGATGATAAGGCTAGAGAAGATGTACTTCTAGAGAAGTACAAAGATCTCAAAGAAACCCTTGCAGTTACCCAGGTCGAGTGTGATAGATGGGTACAATCATGCAAAGGTTTTGAAATGCTTCTTAGTAAGCAATCTGCTTCAAATGTGAAGTTTGGAATGGCTACAATGACACTGCTCCACCTACAGATTTTACCCCAAGGGCAGAGGTAGAATCTGATGGTGAGAGTGATAACCAATCCATCACATCATGTGATCTACCTTCTGATACAGCACAATCAGAAGTAGCAGTCAGCATCAAGCCCTCTTTGAACCTATCAGCTGATGTTGATGGTCCAAATGCTGACATTCACATGATCAATAAGTTGATCAACTCAGGAGTTAATCCTGAAGGTCCTGAAAGGACTGGAGAGCAGGATTTAACACCTGAAGTTCAAACTTCAACTGCTGTCAGCACTGAAGAGAAGAAAACTGGCTGTAAAGAGTTTGAAGACTACTAAAGAGGTTGTCAAGAAAGCAACCAATGCTTCCAAAGCATTGAAAAACAAGTCTTCTGTTGCTTCACCATCTTTTTGTTGATGATCAACCTAAGATGAAGAAGAAACCATGTGAAGTATGTGGTTTGTTCAATCATCTTACAGGTGATTGTTGGTACAAAAGAGGTTCCAAACTCAAACAAAAAGAAGAAATTAATAAGAAAATGGTAAAAATGAAAACTGAGTTTGAGACCACATTTGTATCAGCAACATCAAATCCTGTAACCCTTAAGTCCTTAAAGAAATCCAAAAAGGAAGGAGTTAAACAGGTGACAGCTGAGGATGCTCAAAATAAGAAGGTGCAACATAGGACCTTATCTAACTCCACTAGTAATGTGTCTGATGAGCTGAAAGCTTTATCACAAAATCAGACACAGCTGGTGATGATGGTACAACATCTGTTGGGTAGAGTTAACCAACTAGATTCTCCTATGTTGAAACCACAGAAAAGGAGGTCTAAGCCAAAGGACTCCTCTTCTACACCATCTTCTCTTCTCAGGCTGTTGTTACAAATAAACATGTTAGTTTACCATCTATTGATGAGACCAGGCCCAAAACCAAAAAGGTTTGGGTCTCTAAAACTAACTGATTGTTTATTATTGCAGGGTTCTTCAACATGCCAAAGTAGCATATGGTATGTAGACAGTGGGGGATCTATGCACATGACTGGGAACATCTCTCTTCTTCATGACTACTCTCAAGGAAAGAAGGGATTTGTCTCTTTGGCAATGATGCTAGGGGTTACATCATCGGTAAGGGCTTTGTCTCCAATGGAGAAATCAAATTTGATGATGTTAATCATGTGGAAAATCTCAAGTACAACCTCTTGAGTGTCAGTCAAATGTGTGATAAAGGCCATGTTGCCCTTTTCACAAGTCAAAACTGTAGGATTCTGTCATCCAAAGTTTTGCACTTGATTGACAAGGTGTTGGATGATCACACTCTCCTGAAAGCCAACAGGACAGGAAGAGTGTATGCCTTAGATCTCTCTAAGAAGATAGATCTCAAAGGCAATCCTTGCCTATTTTCCAAAGCCTCTTTTGAAGAATCTAAACTGTGGCACAGGAGGCTTGGTCATGTCAATCTCAAAAACATGAATCAGCTTAGCCACAATAGTTTAGTCAGAGGCTTACCAATAAAGGAGTTCCACTGTGATGAAACATGCACTGCTTGTTTAAAAGGAAAACAGCACAAGGTCTCATTTCCTCCTATTGAAGTGTCCAAGTCCACTGCCTGCTTGCAATTACTGCATATGGATCTATTTGGTCCTGTGAGAGTAATGAGCATGGCAAAGAAGAAATACTGTCTGGTAATTGTGGATGATTACTCCAGATTTGTATGGACTTTCTTTCTACATTCAAAGGATGAGGCTACTCAGAAGATTATCCACTTTGTGCTGTACATTGAGAAGCAGTATTCCCTTCCAGTCAAGTGTATTAGGAGTGATAATGGAACTGAGTTCAGAAATCATACACTTGATGACTTCTTCTTTCAAAGGGAATCAAAAGGCAGTTCAGCATTCCAAGGACTCCAGAACAAAATGGAGTAGTGGAGAGAAAGAACAGGACCCTCATTGAAGCTGCAAGGTCCATGCTGGCTGACTCAGGTTTGCCATTGACTTTTTGGGCCGAAGCTGTCAACACAGCTTGTTATGTGCAAAATAGAGTTTTAGTAAATCAGAGGTTGATGAAGACTCCATATGAAGTTCTCCATCATTTGGCTCCTCTGATTTCATTTTTCAAAGCATTTGGGTGTCCCTGTTTTATTCTCAACACAAAGGATCAACTCCACAAATTTGATCCTAAGGTGGATGCAGGATACTTTGTTGGTTATTCATCTACTTGCAAGGCATACAGAGTCTTCAACTGCAGAACAAAGATGGTTGAAGAAACTCTACATGTTAAGTTTAATGAATCTCCAAAGGACAAGATTCCACAAAGTCCTGTGGAGTTATTTGATTTGGACATACTGCAATATGTTCCTTATCAAACTCCTGCTGTTGCTCCTGTCAACAGTTCACCACCTGGTGGTACTGCTGATGATGATGATGATTGCAGTACTCACTCTTCAGGTTTAGTGATCAGCTGCCTGACTCAACTAGACCTGATGTTCCTGTAGCGCCAGTCGCACCATCCACAACAAATGCTGATGAGATTTCTTCGAATTCAACTTCCTTTGAATTACCATCCACTGATTGGTTTCAAGGAAATGATTCACCATCACCATCTGTTGCTGCTGAACCGGCTACAAAACACTTGCACAGATCTCATTGTGTATCAAGATCTGAAGAATCACCCTATGTCTCAAATCATGGGTGATATCACTGCTGGAGTATCAACAAGAAGTCAATTGTCAAATTTCTGCTTCTATGCTCTCTTCATCAGTCAGCAAGAGCCAAAGAATTATCACATTGCTTTAAAGGACAATGGATGGGTTGATGCCATGCAGCTTGAGCTTCTTCAGTTCAAGAAACAGCAAGTGTGGGAACTGGTTCCTCTACCTCCAGGTAAGTGTGCAATAGGCACTAAATGGGTGTTTAGGAACAAAACTGATGAAAATGGGCTTATTGTTAAGAACAAGGCCAGACTGGTTGTTCAGGGGTTTGCACAAGAAGAAGGTATTGATTATGATGACACCTTTGCCCTGTAGCCAGACTGGAAGCAATTCGATTGTTTTTAGCTTATGCTGCTTATCAAAACCTTAAAGTCTTTCAAATGGATGTCAAAAGTGCATTTTTGTATGGAAAAGTTAAAGAAGAGGTTTATGTATGTCAACCTCCAGGCTTTGAGGACAATAAACATCCTAATTGGGTGTATAGCTTGATAAAGCTCTTTATGGGTTAAAACAAGCTCCCAGAGCCTGGTATGAGACATTATCAAACTTTCTTCTGGAAAACAATTTCACTAGAGGCTCCATAGACAAGACTTTATTCATTAAGAAAGCTGGGCAGCATAATCTACTTGTTCAAATTTATGTAGATGATATCATTTCTGCATCCTCTGATCCAAAGTTGTGTGATGCCTTTACAAAGTTGATGCAACAGAAGTTTGAAATGAGTGCCATGGGAGAATTACAGTTCTTTCTGGGGTTGCAAATCAAACAAAAGGCTGATGGAATTTTATTCATCAGTCCAAATATACAAAAGATCTTTTGCAAAAGTTTGATTTACAAAACTGTAAGCCCTGTTCTACTCCCATGAGCAGCACCACACAACTGGACTCAGATCAGAAAGGTAAAGTGGTCGATGAAACACTTTACAGATGTATGATTGGGTCCTTGATGTATTTAACAGCTTCTAGACCAGATATTATGTTTGCTACATGTGTTTGTGCTAGATTTCAGGCTGCACCTAAAGAGTCTCATCTGATTGCAGTCAAGAGGATCTTTAGATATCTGCAAGGCACTCCATCTCTAGGTTTATGGTATTCTACCGGACATTCTGGTAAATTAGTTGCTTTTTCTGACAGTGACTATGCAGGGTGTAAGTTGACCAGGAAATCAACTTCTGGTGGATGTCAATTCCTAGGCAACTGCTTGATTTCTTGGCAGAGCAAGAAACAGACCTCAGTTGCTACATCCACTGCTGAAGCAGAGTACATTGCTGCTGCAAGCTGTACATCTCAGGTACTCTGGCTTCAAAACCAACTTTTGGATTATGGCATTACAGAGACTAAGACTCCATTGTTAATGGATAGTGCTTCAGCTCTTTGCATTGTAAAAAATCCAGTCCAGCACTCTAGGACCAAACATATAGAGATCAGACATCATTTTATAAGGGATTGTTTTGAAAAAGGTCTGATTGATCCTAAGTTTGTGCCTAGTGCTGATGAGCTTGCAGACATTTTTACTAAGCCTTTGGATAGTTCAACTTTCCAAAACCTGGTGTTAAGGCTTGGTATGCTGCAGCTAGAATAGGTGACCACTACTGATGATCTCAGTAATTCATACTGATGATCATGAGTACCTATGTCACATATAAGTACTGATGAGCTCTTTTAACCTCAGTAGTTTTTATAACTACTGAAGGCTAAATGTCTCACAAGTACTGAAGTACTTAATCTGTTCTAAACTACTGATGTGTTAAATATGATGTAGTTACAACTACTGATGCAGTCATAACTACTGCAATCAGTAAAACAGATAAGTACTGATGTCCTATGAAACAACTGAAATCAGCCAAAAAGACTGATGAATGTGTTGAGGACAGTTTGAAACAGCTGAAAAGCTAAGAATTGACGAAAATAGCTGAAGAGAACTTTCTCTTCAGTCGTTTGTACAACTGTTGTTTCATTCTAAACAACCGAAGCAAAACACGTCTTCAGTAGTTTTATAACTACTGATGACTAATACCAAGTCTTCAGTTGTTTACAACAGCTGATGACAAAACCACTGTCTTCAGTAGTTTCATAACTACTGATGACAAACACCAAGTCCTCAGTTGTTTCAATCATCTGAAGTCAAAACCACGGTCTTCAGTAGTTTTCTAAACTACTGATGCCTAACACCACGACTTCAGCTGTTTCAACGTCTGAAAGGATAATACCATGTCAACGGTCGTTTAAAACTACTGATGACTAACACCACATCCTTCAGTCGTCTCCTACCCACCCTATAAATCCCTAACCTGAGCTCTCATGCTTCATCTTCTTCAAACCTAACGTTCCTCTCCAAAACTTCCTCTTCTCCATGGCGTCTATGCAAATCAAACCGCGACACAACTGTGTTGCCTACCTCACAAAATCGCCGATCTGGACTAAGTTCGATACTGCTATCGATCTTATGGTTCAGTCCCAATACAACAAGGCATTCCTTCTGAACCCCGTCTTACATGCCGAATCCTTGAACCAATTTTGGATGAATGTTACTGTTACAACTGAGGAGAGCAACACACCATCCCTCCGGTCAGTCGTCAACAACAAAGAAGTAGTCATTACTCCTGCAACAATCCGTAAAATTCTTCAACTGAGTGATGCTACTTCTCCTGCTGGATATCCGAAGGGCACCATCGATCTATCATTTGCTCAGCATGGATATCAAGGTGATCTCAGTGCCACCACCATCATGAAGAAACACTTTAATGACGCTGAGCGCCTGATTTTTCACATGGTCAATGTATGTTTGGCCCCTAAGACGTCGTCTTGGGATCAAATGTCCACCAAATGGCAGCAGGTAATGTATTCTATCCTTGAGCAACAACCACTAAACTTTTCAGAATTAATATTTTCAGAGCTCAAAGATATGGCTCAAAAACTAACTGCCAACCGTTGGATACTTTATCCACGGTTCAAATGGCCATTATTATAGACCAGCTTAATGCTGAGGGACTTGTTGGCTTGGGAGTCCCTGCTACGGCTGTTCTGCGAGAAGTATACTCCGGCACAACTCTGACCGGACACTCAAACTGGCTGCCAAGCTGCGAAAACCCACGCAGCTGGAACCCACAGCCACCACCTCCAAATCCAATGTCCCCACCAAACCCACCAACAAGAAACCCAAAATGCTACTCAGGGAATTGAGTCCCCTGAGGATGCCCCTGCAACACAAACGCAGGACATATCCACTAGTCCAAACCCCTAGTGGATACAATGACTCTTCCAGCCACAGCCGCTCAGGCTTCCTCTCAACAGGAGCCTGCAGCAACCACAAGGGGCACCTACTAATCTGGGATCTTACTCACTTGAGGAGATTGCCATTGAAGAGCACCATCCACCCCAGGTGCACACTACTTCTATCCCTCCCCCAAACAACCGCCCCTCACAGCCCAACTTAATAGTTGCACAAGTGCTGACTCAATTGCACTCCTCACCCCTCCCAGAAACCACTTACTACTGGGAATACCTCTACAATTGAGGGGGAGGAACACAATGCACCTGAGAACCCACAGCACAGGGGTTTCCCAATTCTATCTCCTAGTCTAGACAAGGAGCTTAGAATATCTAGTGAGGCTGCCACCTCCTCTGACTCAGCACATGACCAGAGTGAGGCTGGTAACATTGCTAAGACCTCCCTAGAGGCAACAGCTGATGATGGACATTGTCCTGAGGCTGGAAGTCCCCAGTACCAAGCACAAGGGGCACATGCACCAACTGGTCTACACCCAGTGCATGTAAATCCTGCTCTAAGCAGGAGGTCAGGTGATTCAGTATCAACTGATGATGACCTGAGCTTCTTCTATGATGTAGTTGCTCAAAAACACCATTCTAGAGGATGAGGTTAGCAGACTCAAAGAGCTGCTGGCCAAGATGTCTCAGGATGCAAGTCCATCTGCCACCATCATACACCCACAGATGGCACCTCCCTTGAAGGTTTCCCAAACACAGAGCCACCCCAAAATCAACCACCTGCCTCTGCTTCAGGCCCTACTTCTCAGGAACAGAACCCTCCTGAGCAAATAGGTGCTGTACTCCAAAATTCCCTTCCTCTCATCACCCCAATAATCACTGATATAGTGATCAAAGCCCTTGATGAGAGGCTTTCCTCCACATTACATCCCTTGGTTGATGCTGCTGTCCAAAAGACTCTTTCTGCGGTACCAACCCCTTCCTCCAATGCAACCAAAAAGGGGGAGAGTACTGCAGTGAATGAAAGAAAGGAAGAGGAAAAGATCCGAGGAAAAGGAAGAGAAGCAAGTCCAAGAGGAGGAAAAATAAAAGCAACCTCTGCTCACGTACAAGCGAAAGAGAAGTGCTGATGATCACACTGCTGAAGACAAATCCTTGGAGGAGCTGGTCAAAGAAGCTGACACCACACACAGCCGCTCCATGGATAAAATAATTGAACAACTCTTCAGGCAGGGGTTTGACACAGCCACACTGGATAGTGAGATCAGAAGGTTAGAAGTACAAGAGATACAAACCCGATGGGCAGGGTATGATGCTCTTGAGAAAGAGAGGTTGGAATAATGATCCGCTTTATTGCAAAATACTTGGGAAGATCATTAATGGAGATCCGCGCATGGACCAGGGACAGCATTCTGGCTATAGCCACCAGAATCTGTCTGTCTGAGCAATTCAACAAAGGGATTATTGTGGAAGCCCTTGATGAGGCTGGGGCTGGTAAAAGGTTAGAGATGGCTAAACTCACAAAGGCGAAGCTAACTACAAGGATGCTAGACCAACCTTCCCTTCCACCCACTCAAACAGATCTATCCCTCAAATCTCCCAACCAACCTCTAAGCCAAAATCCAAACATCCTCATTCTTCAAAACCAATTCCTTCACCAACCCAACCATCATCCAGTGATGTACCCCGAAGAGGAGAAGGGTGCTGAGGATGGAAGAAGAAGAAGAAGAAGAAGAGGATGAAGATGATAGTCTGCCACTCTCTGCTGTTCTGAAGCTACCAAAACCCCGAAGTCAACCCATGATCACACCTGACTCTCAAAGGGAAATGGTCAGAGTCAAGATAGAAGAAGAAGAACAGCAGAAGAAACAGCACGATGAGCAACTGTTGAAGATGGTTGACAAGGAATTTCCTCAGTCATCATCTATTCAAGCCATGAAAGGGCATGCTCAAAGGCTGTACACTCTCAGGCACACCTTTCAGTATCAGAAGGAGAGAGTGAGAGTATGGCCAGACCCCAGGGTGAGTTCTAGAATCCATAAAAGAACTATCCCACACAGATACAACGGCCAGGTACGAAAAACAATAGATCTACCATCATGTTGGCCGTTGTAGTCTCACCTTGGGAAATCATTGATGAATTCAAAAAAGCTCACCAAGCAAAGAAGACACCTCAAGCCTTACTAGAAAACAAGATGATTAAGAAGGGGTTGTTGTTATATAAAAAGCTTGAAGACATCCAAAAGAATGAGCTCCAGTTACTCCTTGAAGGCAACCATCCTGATGAATTTGTATATAGGGAGGTAACTACGGTGGAGCTGAAAAATGGCAGGACCATGAAGTACTTATCAGAGTACTATGGTCCAGAGTTCTTCTTCGAAGGAGGAGCAGAAGAACTCTCTCAGGAGGAACAAGTTGTTCTCCTTGAGGGCTATGTTCGTGAGTCATACAGACTCATTATGGGGAAGTAAATCTCATGAATGGGATAAAAACTCTGTGTCCAGTTCCCCAAAACAGAGTTCCCATTCATACTCTGCCAAACAAATATTTGAGATTTCTTCCCAGGCGGAGCTTACATGGGTCATCTTCTCTACTGATCAAGAAGGAAAAAGACCAACATTTTGCCATCAATAAGGGAAGTATAAATAAGTTAGAGGTTTTGGCTGCATTGGTTTAGGGGGAGTTTGTTGGACCAAAAGAACCAATGAGCCAAGATCAGAAAACCTCTAAGTCCCACACGGTATCACAACAACTGCTGAAAGCCTCATCAGTAGTTTGACAAGTGCTGAAGACTTCAACAGCTGAAGATCAAGTGCTGAAGACCTTAAAGCTGAAGAACCAAAGTGCTGAAGTACAACAGCTGAAGAACACAAGTGCTGAAGCTGAAAGACCAAAGTACTGAAGTACAACAGCTGAAGAGTTCACAAGTGCTGAAGATCAACAACTGATGTACAAAGTCTGAAGACAAAGACTGAAGACATCAGCTGATGATATCTACTGAAGTCATCAGCTGATGAAACACCTGAAGGTCAAAGTCTGAAGATCAAGTACTGAAGCCTCAGTAGTTGTCACAACTGCTGAAGAGTACTTCTTCAGTAGTTGTGATATCAGTAGTTTTATCTTCTATGTTTCAGTAGTTTTGTAAAACGACTGAAGAGCTTGTTCTTCAGTCGTTGTAGTTTCAGTAGTTTTATATTTTGTACTTAACATGCTGATATGTTCTCAGTAGTTGTGAACATTTCAGTAGTTGTTAAGAATTAGTATTTTTGTATTGGATCTGCCAGTTGTCACTTTCCGTGATAACAGCAGTGATTGTTGCACTCTTATAAGGAGTGACAACCTATTGTAACAAGGGGAATGAGTAATTGAATGGAATGAATGATGATTTGATAACAGCAGTTATCAACCCATGATCACACCTGACTCTCAAAGGGAATGGTCAGAGTCAAGATAGAAGAAGAAGAACAGCGGAAAACAGCACGATGAGCACTGTTGAAGATGGTTGACAGGAATTTCCTCAGTCCTATCTATTCAAGCCATGAAAGGGCATGCTCAAAGGCTGTACACTCTAGGCACACTTTCAGTATCAGAAGGAGAGAGTGAGAGAATGGCCAGACCCCAGGGTGAGTTCTAGAATCCATAAAAGAACTATCCCACACAGATACACGGCCAGCAGGTACGGAAAAACAATAGAATCTACCATCATGTTGGCCGTTGTAGTCTCACTGGGGGAAATCATTGAGAATTCAAGAAAGCTCACAAGCAAAGAAGACACCTCAAGCCTTACTAGAAAACAAGATGATTAAGAAGGGGTTGTATATAAAAAGCTGAAGACATCCAAAAGAATGAGCTCCAGTTACTCCTTGAAGGAACAACCATTTTTTTTCTGATGAATTTGATATAGGGAGGTAACTACGGTGGAGCTGAAAAATGGCAGGACCATGAAGTACTTATCAGGAGTACTAGTCCAGAGTTCTTCTTCGAAGGAGGAGAGAAGAACTCTCTCAGGAGGAACAAGTTGTTCTCCTTGAGGCCTATGTTCGTAGAGTCATACAGACTCATTATGGGGAAGTAATCTCATGAATGGGATAACAACTCTGTGTCCAGTTCCCCAAAACAGAGTTCCAATCATACTCTGCAAACAAATATCTGAGATTCTTCCAGGCCGGAGCTTACATGGGTCCATCTTCTCTACTGATCAAGAAGGAAAAAGACCAACATTTTGCCATCAATAAGGGGAGTATAAATAAGTTAGAGGTTTTGGATGCATTGGTTCAAGGGGAGTTGTTGGACCAAAAGAACCAATGACCAAGATCAGAAAACCTCTAAGTCCCACACGGTATCACAACAACTGCTAAAGCTCATCAGCAGTTTGACAAGTGCTGAGACTTCAAAAGCTGAGATCAAGTGCTGAAGACCTTAACAGCTGAAGAACCAAAGTGCTGAAGTACAACAGCTGAGAACACAAGTGCTGAAGCTGAATGACCAAAGTACTGAAGTTACAACAGCTGAAGAATTCACAAGTGTGAAGTCAACAACTGATGTACAAAGTCTGAAGACAAAGATGAAGACATCAGCTGATGATATCTACTGAAGTCATCAGCTGATGAAACACCTGAAGGTCAAAGTCTGAAGATCAAGTACTGAAGCTCAGTAGTTGTCACAACTGCTGAAGAGTACTTCGGTAGTTGTGATATCAGTAGTTTATTCTATGTTTCAGTGTTTTGTAAAACGACGAAGAGCTTGTTCTTCAGTCGTTGTAGTTTCAGTAGTTTTATATTTGTACCTAACATGTGATATGTTCTCAGTAGTTGTGAACATTTCAGTAGTTTGTTAAGAATTAGTTATTTTTGTATTGGATCTGCCAGTGTCACTTTCAGTGATAACAGCAGTGACTGTTGCACTCTATATAAGGAGTGACAACCAATTGTACAAATGGGGATGAGAAGAGTAATGAATGGAAAATGAATGATTGATTTGATTAGAAATATTCTACATCTACAAACATTCCTAGAAATCAGAAATACATATCTCTCCCTATAACGTATGCGATCTTAATGCTTACAAGTATCGATTGCTTGCTACAATTTGTCTAATTCTTGTTTGTATTCCGATGCTTTGTATTCTGATACATCAAACTTGTGATCACTGATCCTGTCAGTCTCTGTAATCCCATAATCTAGAAGTTGGTTCTGAAGCCAGAGTACCTGAGAGGTGCAACTTGCAGCAGCAATGAACTCTGCTTCAGCAGTTGATGTAGCAACTGAGGTCTGTTTCTTGCTCTGCCAAGAAATCAAGCAGTTGCCTAGGAACTGACATCCACCAGAAGTTGATTTCTGGTCAACTTACACCCTGCATAGTCACTGTCAGAAAAAGCAACTAATTTACCAGAATGTCCAGTAGAATACCATAAACCTAGAGATGGAGTGCCTTGTAGATATCTAAAGATCCTCTTGACTGCAATCAGATGAGACTCTTTAGGTGCAGCCTGAAATCTAGCACAAACACATGTAGCAAACATAATATAAGGTCCAGAAGCTGTTAAATACATCAAGGACCCAATCATACATCTGTAAAGTGTTTCATCAACCACTTTACCTTTCTGATCTGTATCCAGTTGTGTGGTGCTGCACATGGGGGTAGAACAAGGCTTACAGTTTTGTAAATCAAACTTTTGCAAAAGATCTTTTGTGTATTTGGACTGATGAATGAAAATTCCATCAGCCTTTTGTTTGATTTGCAACCCCAGAAAGAACTGTAACTCTTCCATGGCACTCATTTCAAACTTCTGTTGCATGAACTTTGTAAAGGCATCACACAACTTTGGATCAGAGGATGCAAAAATGATATCATCTACATAAATTTGAACAAGTAGATTATGCTGCCCAGCTTTCTTAATGAATAAAGTCTTATCTATGGAGCCTCTAGTGAAATTATTTTCCAGAAGAAAGTTTGATAATGTCTCATACCAGGCTCTAGGAGCTTGTTTTAACCCATAAAGAGCCTTATCAAGCTTATACCCAATTAGGATGTTTATTGTCCTCAAAGCCTGGAGGTTGACATACATAAACCTCTTCTTTAATTTTTCCATACAAAAATGCACTTTTGACATCCATTTGAAAACCTTTAAGGTTTTGATAAGCAGCATAAGCTAAAAACAATCTAATTGCTTCCAGTCTGGCTATAGGGGCAAAGGTTCATCATAATCAATACCTTCTTCTTGTGCAAACCCCTGAACAACCAGTCTGGCTTTGTTCTTAACAATAAGCCCGTTTTCATCAGTTTTGTTCCTAAACACCCATTTAGTGCCTATTGCACACTTACCTGGAGGTAGAGGAACTAGTTCCCACACTTGCTGTTTCTTGAACTGAAGAAGCTCAAGCTGCATGGCATCAACCCATCCATTGTCCTTTAAAGCAATGTGATAATTCTTTGGCTCTTGCTGACTGATGAAGAGAGCATAGAAGCAGAAATTTGACAATTGACTTCTTGTTGATACTCCAGCATGATATCACCAATGATTTGAGACATAGGGTGATTCTTCAGATCTTGATACACAATGAGATCTGTGCAAGTGTTTGTAGCAGGCTCAGCAGTAACAGATGGTGATGGTGAATCATTTCCTTGAAACCAATCAGTGGATGGTAATTCAAAGGAAGTTGAATTCGAAGAGATCTCATCAGCATTTGTTGTGGATGGTGCTACTGGAGCTACAGGAACATCAGGTCTAGCTGAATCAGGCAGTTGATCACTAAACCTGAAGAGGTGAGTACGGAAATCATCATCATCATCAGCACCAGCAGTACCACCAGGTGGTGAACTGTTGACAGGAGCAACAGCAGGAGTTTGATAAGGAACATATTGCAGTATGTGCAAATCAAATAACTCCACAGGGCTTTGTGGAATCTTGTCCTTTGGAGATTCATTGAACTTAACATGTAGAGTTTCTTCAACCATCTTTGTTCTGCAGTTGAAGACTCTGTATGCCTTGCAAGTAGATGAATAACCAACAAAATACCCTGCATCCACCTTAGGATCAAATTTATGGAGTTGATCCTTTGTGTTGAGAATAAAACAGGGACACCCAAATGCTTTGAAAAATGAAATCAGAGGAGCCAAATGATGTAGAACTTCATATGGAGTCTTCATCAACCTCTGATTTACTAAAACTCTATTTTGCACATAGCAAGCTGTGTTGACAGCTTCAGCCCAAAAGGTCAGTGGCAAACCAGAGTCAGCCAGCATGGACCTTGCAGCTTCAATGAGGGTCCTGTTCTTTCTGTCCACTACTCCATTTTGTTCTGGAGTCCTTGGGATGCTAAACTGCCTTTTGATTCCCTTTGAAAGATAGAAGTCATCAAGTGTATGATTTCTGAATTCAGTTCCATTGTCACTCCTAATACACTTGACTGGAAGGGAATACTGCTTCTCAATATACAACACAAAGTGAATAATCTTCTGAGCAACCTCATCCTTTGAATGTAAAAAGAAAGTCGATACAAATCTTGAGTAATCATCCACAATTACCAGACAGTATTTCTTCTTTGCCATGCTCATTACTCTCACAGGACCAAATAGATCCATATGCAGTAATTGCAAGCAGGCAGTGGACTTGGGCTCTTCAATAGGAGGGAATGAGACTTTGTGTTGTTTTCCTTTTAAACAGGCAGTGCAGGTTTCATCACAGTGGAACTCCTTTATTGG
This sequence comes from Flaveria trinervia, assembly GCA_025506515.1. Taxonomy (NCBI): domain Eukaryota; kingdom Viridiplantae; phylum Streptophyta; class Magnoliopsida; order Asterales; family Asteraceae; genus Flaveria; species Flaveria trinervia. The sequence continues at coordinate 28,884,138 of CM046453.1, read as the reverse complement.
TAAGCCTCTGACTAAACTATTGTGGGTAAGCTGATTCATGTTTTTGAAATTAACATGACCCGGCCTTTTGTGCCACAGTTTAGATTCTTGAGAAGAGGCTTTGGAAAATAGGCAAGGATTGCCTCTTAGATCTATTTTCTTGGAAAGATCTAAGGCATACACTCTTCCTGTCCTGTTGGCTTTCAGGAGAGTGTGATCATCCAACACCTTATCAATCAAATGCAGAACTTTGGATGACAGAATCCTACAGTTTTGACTGGTGAAAAGAGCAACATGGCATTTATCACACATTTGACTGACACTCAAGAGATTGTACTTGAGATTTTCCACATGATTAACATCATCAAACTTGATTTCTCGATTGGAGACAAAGCCATTTCCAATGATGTAACCCCTAGCATCATTGCCAAAAGAAAGAAATCCTTTCTTTCCTTGAGAGTAGTCATGAAGGAGAGAGCTGTTCCCAGTCATGTGCATAGATCCCCCACTGTCTACATACCAGATGCTACTTTGGCATGTTGAAGAACCCTGCAATAATAAACAATCAGCTAGTTTTGGAGACCCAAACCTTTTTGGTTTTGGGCCTGGTCTCATCAATAGATGGTAAACTAACAAGTTTATTTGGAACAACAGCCTGAGAGGAAGAAGATGGTGAAGAAGAGGAATCCTTTGGCTTGGACCTCCTTTTATGTGGTTTCAACAAAGGAGCATCTAGTTGGTAAACTCTACCCAACAGATGTTGAACCATCATAACCAGCTGTGTCTGATTTTGTGATAAAGCTTTCAGCTCATCAGACACATTGCCAGTGGAGTTTGATAAGTTCCTATGTTGCACCTTCTTCTTCTGAGCACTCTCAGCTGTCACCTGTTTAACCCTTTCCTTTTTGGATTTCTTTGAAGACTTAAGGGTTACAGAATTTGATGTTGCTGATACAAATGTGGTCTCAAACTCATTTTTCATTTTTACCATTTTCTTTTTAATTTCTTCTTTTTGTTTGAGTTTGGAACCTCTTACCAACAATCATCTGTAAGATGATTGAACAAACCACATACATCACATGGTTTCTTCTTCATCTTAGGTTGATCATCAACTAAAGAGGGTGAAGCAACTGGAGACTTGCTCTTCAGTGCTTTGGAAGCATTGTTTGCTTTCTTGACTTCCTCTTTAGTAGCCTTCAAACTCTTTCTACTGATAGTTATCTTCTTTTCAGTACTAACAGTAGTTGAAGTTTGAACTTCAGGTGTTAAATCCTACTCTCTAGTCCTTTCAGGACTTTCAGAATTTACTCCTGAGTTGATCGACTCATTGATCATGTGAGTGTCAGCAGTGGAACCATCAACATCAGCTGATAGGTTCTGAGATAGCTTGATGCTGACTTCTACTTCTGATTGTGCTGTATCAGAAAGTAGATCACATGATGAGATGGATTGGTTATTACTCTCACCATCAGATTCTACCTCTGCTCTTGGAGTAAAATCTGTAGGTGGAGCAGTGTGATTGTAACCAATGCCAAACTTCACATTGGAAGCAGATTGCTTACTAAGAAGCATTTCAAAACCTTTGCATGATTGTACCCATCTATCACACTCTACCTGGGTAACTGCAAGGGTTTCTTTGAGATCTTTGTACTTCTCTAGAAGTACCTCTTCTCTAGCCTTATCATCAATCATTTGGCATTTCAGTTTATAAATCTCATCATTTTTATCTTTAAGCACAGACTCAAACTCAGCTTTTCTTTCGGAAAAAATTTGTTCTAGCTCAATGTTCTTATTAATTAAAGCTACATTTGCTTCTCTAATGGAAGCAAATGCTGCTATGCATGTTTCAGAACATAATTTGGCTTTTGCCTCAGAGGATACCTGTGATACCTGAGGTGTAGAGGCATTAGAAAATGAAGTATCAGCAGACTCCAAAGCCATAAGAGCTAGATTCCCAAAAGGACTGTCACCACCATGTTGACCAGCACCTGAGAACAGTTGTTCATGACCAGACATGTCATCTGGTAAACTGCTCCAGTCAACAACTCCTGGGGTGAAGAAGCTGTGTTGTTGAGGTTGAGTTTGTTGTTGAGATTGGGATGGCTGAGGTTCTGGTAGTGCATGAGGTTGTGGTGCCATATGAACTTGAACTTGATTTGACTGTGGCATGTAATAACAAGGGTAAGGATATGGCATTTGACCCTGAGGAACAAAATATGCCGGAGATTGTTGTTGAGGATGATGACTAGAAGTGACAGGATGTTGCCCTTTGTGTTGTTGACTATTGCCAGGAAAAGTCACAAAGGGTGCAGTGGAGTTAGATCCAGTTGATCTACACTCTCTTGCAAATGTCCAAGCCTTTGGCATTTGTGACACCTCAACTTGCTCTTGTCAAAACCAACTTTGGTTTTCCCAGAGAGTCCTGGGAATTTTCTTCCAGTTCTTTTGTAGAACTTCTGAGATCTGATATTTATCAAGGCCATTTGGCTCAAAATATCCATCTCTTCTAAGTCGTCATCAGCAATCCCCTTGAGATTATCCATAATGAAGCATAAATTGTCATTATTACACCAGTAAACTGACCATCAACACTCACAAATGCAGAATCAGAAGTGTTGGAAGAGAAATTAATACGCTCATCATACTGGCATTTAGATGAAGCATATTCTGACTCATGACCGACCAAGGCAGTGTTGCCTGGTACAAAGTCTTCAGTGAGCTTTCCAAATGAAGACAACTTTCTCTTCTGTTCTATCTCTCTCTCAAACGTGAGCAGTTTCCCATGGAGTTGGGTGAGAGATAGTTTGTCCAAACTTGCACTGGAGCGTAGGACAATAGTATATGTGTCCCATCTCTCAGGCAGTGATCTGAGAAATCTGTTATTCATCTGAATATTTGTGTACTCAAGTTTGACCATTTTTAATTCAGAGATCAAACAAGAGTACCGCTCAAATTGTTAGTCAGTGTCTCACCCTTTCTATGAGAGAATGTCTCATATTGTTGGGAAAGGATTTCTCTATTATTTGCCAAGACCTCATCTGTTCCTCCAAATTGTTCTTTCAAGGCATTCCAAAGGTCATGGGCAGTTTCATGATGCATTAGCCCAGTATAGATTTCATTGGGCAGTGCCATGGCCAGAATTCCATGGGCTTTTGCATAAATTTCAAGCAACTTCTTATCCTCATCTGAGTATTGCTCCCTCCTCTTCGGAACCATTTGATTGGTTTCCGGGTTATTCACCATAGGCTTGTGTGGACCATGTACCACTGATGTCCAAGAACCTGCGCTGTTAGCAGACAGGTGATGGAGCATTCGTCGTTGCCATATGTTATACTCATTCCTAACCAGCATTGGTGGCTTGGTTGAGGAACCAGTATTGTGAGGATTATTGGAGGGAGTATTCATTTTCAGTTCAAAAACAATTTAATTCAAGCTTTTAAAAGTTTTACACAGACCACAACAAACTCAATGAAAACCAAGAAAAGATCTCAGGATGAATGACCAGAAATACAGAAAATTCAATCTCTATAACCGTTTCTTGCAAAAACAAAAGCTAATTCAATCAAACTTAGATCTTGAATAGCAGTTTCAATGATCAATTATTAGATCGATCAATGATTAACCTGCTCTGATACCATTTGTCAGGATCAGCGATCACAAGTTTGATGTATTAGAGTTCAAAGCAGCGGAATAAGAACATGAATTAGACAAATTGTAGCAAGAAATCGATACTTGTATGCATTAAGAGCACATACGGTTATAGTGAGAGTATATTTCTTATTCAAGGAATGTTTATAGATATGGAATATTTCTAATCAAATCATTCATTATATTACAATAGGTTGTTACTCCTTATATAGAGTGCAACAACCACTGCTGTTATCACGGAAAGTGACAACTGGCAGATCTATTACAAAATTAACTAAATCTTAACAAAGTACTGAAATGTTCACAACTACTGAGAACATATCAGAGTGTTAAGTACAGAATATAAAACTACTGATTAGAAACTACTGAAACTACAACGACTGAAGAACAGGCTCTTCAGTCGTTTTACAAAGCTACTGAAATATAAAACTACTGAAACTAGAAATATAAAACTACTGATATCACAACTACTGAAGAAGTACTCTTCAGTAGTTGTGACAAACTACTGACGCTTCAGTACTTGATCTTCAGACTTTGACCTTCAGATGTTTCATCAGCTGATGACTTCAATAGATATCATCAGCTGATGTCTTCAGTCTTTGTCTTTAGACTTTGTACATCAGTTGTTGATCTTCAGCACTTGTAAACTCTTCAGCTGTTGTACTTCAGTACTTGGTCTTTCAGCTTCAGCACTTGTGTTCTTCAGCTGTTCAGCTTCAGTACTTGTGTTCTTCAGCTGTTGTACTTCAGCACTTTAGTTCTTCAGCTGTTGAAGTCTTCAGCACTTGATCTTCAGCTGTTGAAGTCTTTAGCACTTGTCAAACTGCTGATGAAGCTTTAGCAGTTGTGTGATACCATGTGGGACTTAGAGGTTCTGATCTTGGCTCATTGGTTCTTTTGGTCCAACAGGAGTCATGCTCGCTAGCATGAGACAAGACACTTGGACAGAGTCCTCAGTGTACTTGAGCCAATCGTTGTAGGCCTCCTCATCATCTCAGTAGGTTGACCGGGGATAGGGTCGTCTAAAACATATGATCTTCTCTCTTGCTTGAGAACAATTCTCAAGTTCGATACCAATCAATAAAGTTATTTGATTTAGACATTCTTTTTGGAGGATCACTCGTAATGATTGGTTGGACGTGGATGAGTATGGTGATTATCATTGTTGGTGGCCATCTACAAAATTTAACAAAGATCTATTTTAGTATTTTCGATATTGTTATTTTTAATAATTATTGTCTTTTAAGGTCATTTTATATTAAATTCTAGAACCCAACATTATATTTAAATTGTGGTTAGGTGACCTTTATCCCACGATTTAAATAATAAGGTGGTCAACGATTGACGGTTGCAACCATTTACAACTTCTAGAGGTATGGGATCGACTTTAAACATCGTATGTAAAGTCGGCATGTTAATCCATCAACACCATTGGGAAACTATATTGTAGGTGATCCATTTAACATGGTTTGCAAATCAAGAACATCCTACTTACACACACGTGTGAGTTTGCCAAAATGAGTGGTTAGGTGACCTTTATCCACGAATATGGCATTCTCACCTTAAGTCATAAGTTCCCTCAAAATGGTTAGGTGACCTTTATCCCACTAAGAGTTCCCAAGTGACTCAAGTGCTATGTAAAAGGACGGTGTTGATCTTGTTTTCAAATGTTCAGAGGTTTCATAATTTTAGTTTAGAAAACTCTTTGTACTTGTATTGCATGCTTTCAAATACAAGGTACCCTTTGGTCCTTTGATTAAAACCTATTTTAATCTTTAAAATCATTAAATCATTTTAATAACATTTTATCACCTTTTAATCATTAAGAACATCATTTTTATAGCTTGTTAAGTTTGTTAATTAGTTTGTAATGCATATCAAAATATCACCATACAATCAAATAACAAACATACAAACAAGCATAAAACACAAACAACATAATGTGCATAACCAAGCTACTATTGTGACCACACTTGTTTGCCATCACAAGTGTGGTCATTAGGTCTTTCCTAAGGGTTGAAATCAACACAAAATGAGGTCGTCATAGGCCCCACTTGAACTTGCATCCATATGCATCAATACATGTCTTTGATGTCCATCTTTGGGTCTTGATCTTGTGCATCTTCCTATTACAAAAATTGTATCCTAATAAATTTTTCTAATAAAAGAAATGCACCTAATCTATTAATTACATAACCAAATGAACAAAAATTACAACCCAAATAATAAACATAAATATTACAACCCAATTGAATGAATAAAACCAACCATTCCAATCATCCAAATCAAAGGGGCCAAAGGCTAGGTTATGCACTATCAAGAAAACAATCATAAACATCATTCAACAAACTAAATAAACCCCATCAAATCCAAAATTTTCAGCAAACATAAACTGAAAATTTGGGTTTGTTTGTCCAAACAAACAACATCCAAAATTATCAACCAATTGACATTTCCATCTTTCAAAGTTTAATCATAAGCATGAAGATATAACTATGAAAGACTTGGGGTTTACACAATCAGCCAAAATCAGCCTCTAATAGGTTGATAATAATCTTCCAAAACCGATTTTAAAGAACAAGAACAAGCAAGTTATCCTCATAACCGGCTCTTGATGCCATTGTTGGGTTTGCAAGAACATAAAACTAAGTTTAACCCATTAAACTTACTGAAAACGCAGCGGAATATCAACATATTATTGACTTACTTATAAGCTGAAAAATATGTTCATTAGGTGACCATTTGAATGTATAAAGCAAACCTAAAACAAAGGATCTTAAATATGTGAATAAGCAAGCATGAACACATAAAAACAAGCATAATAGACAGCCATTAACAAGCTGCCAAAACTACCTTTCAGCAGGTGAGAACAATACTTCCAAAAGGGCTGCCAAAAATGTGGATTTGATGAAGATGGAGATGTCAAAATCGGCCAAGACTCCAAGAAGAGGAGGTCCTCAAGCTAGTATACCCCAAGCAATATGCAAACACTCTTCTTGTTAGGGAGATTAACACCAAGAGTGATTCCAAATCCACTCAATCAGCTGAAAAAACCGAGAACTCTTTTGGGAGAGAAAAGACTTCAAAAACCACTTTGCATGTGTGTGTTAGATGATATGGTAGTGTGTAGACCAGCACTCAAGTGATTAGTGTTCAAGAAGGTGAAAACCCTCTCATTGGAGAGGGTTTGGGTGGCCAAAAACACTTGACCAAAAAATTTTCCCTCTTAAAATTCACTAAACAAACTTTATCGATTGGTCCCTTGTAAGTTTGTACAATTAACATTTAGTTGTAAAACTTATACACTCTTTTAATACTTAATGTTATCTAACTAACTTAAATAACACTAAGTAATATTCTTGAACAAAATATCCTAATAAGTTGTTCCATCTCTCATGCAACTTATTTAGAAAACCCATTTTCTAAATTTGGTGTTCTTATTCAATTACATGATCATATCATCAATTGAATATTAATTGGTGTTTGCTAAGCTTGTTATTGGGTATAACCCGACTTGGATCATAACGTACTAACCGCATCAATATTCTATGTGTCTTGGACACATAGAATCCAACATAAGTGTCCTGTTCCTTCTCTCAGCAACACCATTTTGTTGAGGAGTTCTGGGAGCACTATATTGTTTGGCTATCCCTTTTGAGTTACAGAATAAGTTAAGAATGAAGTACTTAAACTCAGTCCCTTGATCACTTCTAATATTTTTAACCTTGTGATCAATTTGATTTTCTATTTCTAGATTAAAACATTTTAATGTTTCAGCAGTTTCATGTTAGTTCTTAAAAAGAATACCCATATGAATCTTGTAAAATCATCAACTATCACAAGGCAATATGATTTCCTTCCAATGCTCATTATACTTGTGGGACTAACATGATCCATGTGCAATAACTGTAATGGAGTAGTGATAGAGTTAACACATTTGGATTTGTGAGATGTCCTATGTTGTTTCCCTTTCAGGCATGCAACACAGTTATCTTTGTAGAAAAACTCTTTTTTAGGAAAACCATGTAGAAAGTTATTTTTATCCAATTATTTACTGTCTTAAAATTACATGACACATTTGTTTATGCCATAGTGTGATCATCACTATCAGCTTTGGAAAGAAAGCATGATACTTCACCGTTAGGGAAGCATTGTTCATATCCTGCTTGTACGTATCCCTTTCCTAGGAGATCTAAGAAGCACCAATTCCGGAGGAATTTTCATCCCTGGTTTGAGGATAATGTACTCATGTTCTGTGAAAAGCATTTGGTGTTTTTATCACAAAATTGAGAAAACACTTAAGAGATTGTGTTCAAGCTGTTTGACAAAGTGAACTTTGTCAACCTTTAGTTTACCATTGGATATACTCCCTCTGCCGGAAATATATCCTCCGGCCTCACCTCCATATTGGACAGGACCTCCATCATAGTTTTGAAACTGTTGAAGGAGAGATCTGTTCCCTGTCATGTGCCTGGAGCATCCACTGTATACTATCCAGACATTGTTGTTCTTGTCATATGGATGTCCCTGCATACAAGATGAGATTTTTAATTTTGTTTGGAAGCCCAAGCCTTGCTGGTATTGGGTTCTTCAAGGATAATGACATAATTGAACAAAAGATATGCATGGGGGTTCAGTAGAGGTCTTTGAAGAAGAGGTTTGGGCTGCAGCATTTTCCTTGATCTTCCAGTCCACCCTTTGGTTGATCTTGGAGGATGAGTTTGCTGAAGGTTTTACAACATGGCCATCTTCCGAAGCTTTTTTTTCGGAAGTAGCCTTCACCACCTTTTCTTCCGAAGCAGTCTTCTTCTCAGATGGTTTCAAGGGAGCTTTCTTGTTCTTCCGAACCTTAGTAGCTTTTGCTTCTGAATCCATTTTCCCTTCGGAAGAAGGAGTTTCTTCCAAAAGCAACCTTGCTTTCGAGACTAGCTTTCCCTTTTTCATCACTTGAACCATTTGAAAAGGTCCAAATGTGAAACCATCCCTCACTCCTTCTTTTCTAACATTATTTTCATAATGTGTGCTTGCAGCATAGTAGTAACAATCTTTTGCCATGGGGTTTGCAGACCACACATTATGCATGCAACGTTAGTTTTGGGAATGAGAGGGTTGTAGTTTCTTGGGCTTCTTTTCTTCATCTACAACTTTCCCTTCAACTTCTGATCCTCTGGCATCATCGAAGTGCTCGTATTACACTCCTTTCCTCAATCAAAAGTACCTAACACTTGGAATCCAACTGAGATAAAGACACCTTTCTGCTTTAGGTTAATCTTTAGCGTGGACTCAGCCACCTTCTTGGCAGTTCTTCTAGCATGTTAGCTATGCTTCTTCTAGCCTTAGTGGTTAGGATTTTATCTTCACAGGAGGAGATGGGTACATCTACCTGTTCCTTCCTTGTGGTGGCCACTATTGTTGCTTCATCCTTCAACTCTAGTGAAGAAGGGACAACAGTAGCAACCTCTTGCTCCTTAGTACCACATCTAGGCTGTCTAATAGACTCATAGGAGTGTGGTGTAGCAATTTTATTGGTTCCCAAGCCTCCTTTGTTTTGATAACAGAGTTTGGAATGGGAGGATGATACAAGAATAGCTTGGAAGTTCTGCACAGAAATAACATGCTTCCTGGCCTAAGCCTCAGCAGTGACAAGCTAGGCTCGAGCCTCAGAAAATTTGGATATCAGATCCTTGATTTGAGTCTTGTAGTTGGTGTGTTCATGTTTTAAAAGAGACGTAGTTGTCTCTAACTCCTCAATTTTCTTTGATAGTCAGATTCAGCTCTTTTAAAATCAGGTTTTAATATGTTTAAAGACTAAATATCATATTTGATTTCCATATTGTAATCCTGATAAAGTTTAACTTTAGCTATATAGGCTTGAGTATAGAGCTGTTCATATACCTGAGTATCGTCTATTCTAGCCATGAGAGCTTGAGCAGGAGTCACATCTTGTACCATGAAGCTCTAGTCAACTTCTTAAGCCATTGCAGTTGTTTCAGTTGACTTCTTAGTGGGCTTTGAGGTTGAGGGATGTGTGGAGGCCTGTGGGGTTCCCGGATTGGTCTTGGGAGCCCTGTATTCCCTTGCAAAGTGACCTAGTTGGTTATAGTTGTAACACTTTGCCTTGGTGTTGTCAAACCCAAACTTGTTGGTAGGTGGATTTTGAGGGAAATTCCTTCCAGTTCTCTTAAAGAACTTCTTCGCTCTATAATTTAAAAGAGCCATCTATTGGACTATGTCCACGTACTCTACATCATCTGGAGTGAAACACTCAAGATCATCAAAGCAGTATTGAAAATCACCAGAGTGTCCACTTCTTCAGACAAAGGCACAACTTTCCTAAAAGGAGTTGTGTTGAGCCTGTTGAGACCTTGGAGGCTCAGGATAAGTGATGTATGGTCCAGGAGAGCAGGATAACTGCTGGTAGGTCAGGTAATGTTGAGGTTGTGGGGGTAATGAGCCATCAGCAACGATTAAAGCATTGCTAGCAGGAAGACTCATAGGAAGACTTATAATTCAAAATTGCATCTTAATCTAATAAATTATTTTAAAGTCCCAAACTCTTTGTTCCTGTGTACTATCAATTTTTATAAACACTAATTCAGTATCACACATACGATCTCATTTCTATTAGCTAGATTGTCCTCCCTCAATTTTTAAGTACTGAAATTAAAACAACTAATTTAGTACTAATTTAACCTATTCTCGTATGGAGTAATAATTGATGTTGACTTAAAGTTCATTTTGCAGCAGCCATAATCCAAGTCACTATATGCTGCAAGCTCAAAGTTATCGTCATGAGGATACCACAACCCAAGTGTTGGCGTAGCCTTCAGATAACGAAATATCCTTTTGACTCCTATGAGATGGTTGACTTTCGGTTTCACCTCTGGAGCACAGACACGTCGCGTACATGATATCAGGTCTTGAGGCAGTGAGGTACATGAGGGATCCGATCATTCCTCGGTACATGGTGGCATCGACCAGATCACCATATCATTGGGTGCTACATCGTGGTTTTGTAGCAAGTGGAGTCCCAGCTGTCGAAGCATTCTCCATATCGAACCGACTTAGGATATCACCTACATACTTGGTCTGATGTAGAAATATGCCCTTTGGTGTCTGATCCACCTATAACCCGAGAAAGAACTTCATCTCTCCCATGGCACTCTTTTCAAATTCAGCTTTCATTACTCCTTCAATTATTTACATAGTTCTTCATTCTTAGAACCGAAGATTATATCATCAACATAAATTTGAACAAGCAGTATGTCACCATTGTTTTCTTTGATGAACAGTGTACAATCAATTACTTCTTTGCGAAAGCCGTGTTTCACAAGATGACTTGAGAGTTTTCATACAATGCTCTTGGGGCTTGGTGAAGCCCATAGAGAGCCTTTTCTGGTTTGTAAACTCTATCCTCATGATACGGATCCTCAAATCCTCGGGTTGACTGACATACACTGTCTCCCGGATTTCACCATGAAGAAATGCACTCTTGACATCCAGTTGATAAACTTTGATCTTCATGTTAGAGCCATAGGCTAGGAAGATATAGATTGCTTCCATTCTCGCCACAAGAGCAAAGAATTCATTGTAATCAATCCCTTCGACTTGTTGAAATCCTTGAACTACAAGTCACGCCTTGTTTCTGATTATGACCCGTTGGTCATCTTTCTTGCATTTCAAGACCCATTTGGTGCCAATGACCTTAGCACCTTTAGGTCTATCCACCAGTGTCCATACACCTAACTTCTTGAATTGAAGAAGTTTTTCTTGCAAGGCACTTACCCATGCCTCATTGTTTAGGGCTTCACTGACATATTTTGTTTCAAACTGAGACACAAAACATCGATATGCACCATCGTGAAGATACCCCTTTTCCATTACCGAGGCATAATGTGCTTAGCATAGTTGATTTTGTTGTCTCAAATCCTGATCTTACATCCCTAATGAGATTGTCCATAGGATGATAGACATTTAAGCATGATGTAGGAGTGGTGGGAACAACTACCTCATTATCCAGGTTGTGAACCCCCGGTTCAGTATCTGAGGCACTGGGAGTGTGAGGTTCCGAAGTGTCAGAGGCATCAACATCAGATGCTTGTGTACTTGCCGTAGCAGGAACCTGTTCCTCCTGATCCACCTAATCATTCTCCACGTCTTCATCATCAAAGGAAGAGTCACTTACTTCCAGTGCTTCCCCTAACTGACTGGAAGAGTCACCATGTGAACCTAACATTGTTGAGTCTTGTGACGGTGTGTTTAAGACATCATACATCATTTTGGTTGCGAACTCATCTTTATGAGGGGAGAGAAAGATGTTGAAGGACTTCAAGAATCAATCATAATCGAAGAAGAATGCGGGTCCTTTTCTAGCAGGGGGTGTTGTATCTCTGAACATCGATGTTACACCACACTTCTACTTGACCCGTTGAGTTGTTATAAACTCTATTATTTGGTATGTTGTATCATAGAAAAATTCCTCCTTTAGCCTTATCACTGAACTTCCCCGACTGAGTCTTCTTTAGAAGAGTACATGGTGCTCCAAACGGTTCGAGGTACTCAAGGTTAGGTTTACGTCGTTGCAATAACTCGTAACACTTTTTAACATGACTCTTGACCACTAAGACTCGATTTACGGTGTAACACGCATTAGCATATGCCTCATTCCAGAATTGAATGGGTAGTTCGAGTCTGCTAGCATCCTCCGGGCTGTCTCTATCATGCTGTGATTCTTTCTCTCAGCAATTCCGTTCATTGAGGAGTGTAGGCAGATGTGAACTGGTGCACAATTCCTTTTTCTTTGAAGAATGCCTCCATCCATTGGTTCTTGAACTCGGTACCGTTGTCTGAGCGAACTTGTCATACCTTCAGCTTGTAGAGTGACTCCAATGTACTTACTAGCTCTTTCAATGATTCAAATGTCTATGATTTGGATTTCAGAAACATCACCCAAGAGAATCTTGAGTAATCATCTGTAACTACATAGCAGTACAAGTTGCGAGCAATGCTCCTCGTACTGATTGGACCAAACAGATCCATGTGAAGAAGCTCAAGTGGCAACTCAATGGAATTAACTTTCTTAGCCTTACGAGGCTTCTTGGTCTGTTTTCCTTTCTTACAAGCGACACAGGATTCCGGGAATTAGAAGTTCTTAGTGTTTACTCCACGCACTAGATCATTCTGGATCAAGTGATTTATCTTCCGGAGATTTATGTGTCCTATTGTCCTATGCCAGGAGATGGAGTCTTTCTCTGTTGCCTTTAACAAGAAGCATTGTACTTGATGATCAGTTGTGGAGGCATTTGACAGATCCAAGACATATAGATCGTTATATATCTTGAAGCTGACATTAAGACTTGATCCTTCGGATCACATACTCCTTCTTTAACACATAGCACTTCTTGTTATCAAAGACTACGGTGAATCCTTGTCACAAATCTAGGATACAAAAAGTAAATTATTTTGAAGTTGTTGAACATAGTTTACCTTATCAAACATAACTTTCTGGTTTCCCACTACCCCTTGTGCAGTGATGTAACCTCCTTTATTTCCAACAAATGAAACTTGTCCTCCTTAATTTGTTTGACATTTGAAACGATAGACAGGTTCCCAGTCATGTGCTTGATGCTCTGCTATAAACAATCCAGGTATTTGTAGTAGCACTATAGTGGACACCGTGCACATTCAAGGAAATGATGAGTTTAGGTTAGGTGTGCGCAGATCATTCTGCTTCTTGTTCTGATTATCAGACACTGGACCTGATATTTCGTTACATAAGCCAGTTTTGTGTAGGGCCTATTGTGATAAACAGATGACTGGCTATGGTTTGAACTTTATGTTCACTAATTCTTTTTAGTGGAGTGATAGAACTCCTTTTAGAAGAACCTAGTTAAGGATCATGAAGTTCAATTTTCTTTCATGGTGTCTCATAATAAGGACAGTTAGATGCAATGTGTCCATACTTTCCATAGTTATAGCATGATCTACTTTCAACATGTTGGTGGAACGGTTTCTGTGGGGAAGTGCATGACACATGTGTAACATTAGTTTGGTTGGGTATTAACGCTTCTTGTTTTTATGTTTTAGCTTCTTTAACAAAATTCACCGTTTGAACATTTTTAACATCTTTAACCTTTTGTGGAATCTAGATCACTACCTAGAGGAGTGGACACCACATGATCCTTAACAAGGTGTTATTTACTGGTCTACATTTAGCATTTAATAATATATCTTGTGGTGGTCAAACCACCATGTATCCCAACCCCTCCCTATTGTTTTGTTCTCTCGCAAAGTGCTAGACTATGTGAGAAGAACTCGTCCAACTGTGCAGTTTAGATACTTTGACTTCCAAACCTGCTTTTTCTTTCTTAGTTTCTTCTAGGGAGTTTAGATAGAACTTTATGTCGCTTGCTTGGTTAAAAGAAACAACTTCAGTTTCCCTTAATTGTTTATTTAACAGTTCTATTTTCTCTTTATAACTGTGCTCATTTTGTTTTAAAATACGATTAACCTCTGTTCACAGTCGTAAGTCATTTACTAAGCTATTATTATGATCTAATAACCTAGTAAATTTTGAATCAATGCTGTCTCTAAATTTATTACATTCATGACACGCATGATTATCACAAATTTGGTATGTGGTACTTATGTGTGAAGACTCGGTTGAATCAGCCTTCAGTGCAGAGTTTGACTTCTCAAATGCTGGAAATTCTGAACCTGTAGTTCTGAGTTCCTGTTCATTCAGGTGAGTAACCACATCAGCAGTATCTTCATGATCTGACATTACTAGTTCAACTGCTATATCACCTTCACTTGTAGTCTCATCATCCAAAACCTCAACATTTGCAATGTTGGACTCACCCGGGGATACAAAATGAAAGGTCCAATCTTGACCTTCGTCATCTTGTGCAGTCAGAGCCTTAGGATCTTTGCTTGATGGTGCGGCTTCACTTGTGGGTTTGTGTTTACGGTTGAATGATGTGAAAGGATTACCATTACCTGTCTTCTTGGGCTTCGCACATTCACGTTTGAAGTGCCCCTTTTTCTCCACAATTGAAACATGTAACTTTGGTTTTGTCGAAACCAGAAGTTGTATCCTTTGTAGCTATCAAGTTGTGTCCAGTTTTCTTCACAAACTTCTTGGCTCTTCGGACAGCACTAGCCAACGCCCCCATAGTGTCCATTCTTTCCAATTCATTCTCATCCACCAGCTTATAATCCTCATCAGCCAAATGATAATTTCCGATCTTTCCTACAACTAGACCATCATTAGATTTAACAATCGCATCAAAGAGGTCCATATGCTCCTTTCCAACCTCCACAGTGATATTCCTAAGATTCTCGGTCTTCAACTTTGTAGCGTTTGATTCAGGTACTATATATTGGGGGCTAGATGACCGTGACATTTCAGATCCTGAAGTAGTGGCTTGCGGAGGAGCTGCTGAACTTTATACAAATGCAGTTTGAAGTGGTGCTCCAGTGCTTTTTGAGGTGGAAATTGAATTATACAGTGATGAGTTCTGATCATACAATTCTTTCTGAGACCTGTACTTCATCCTTAGTTCCTCCTCCCTCAGTTTGAGGATGAAGTCATTTATGTCTAATTTGGCCAGTAAATTGTTCTGTCTCAAATTAGACACAAAGACGTCCCACTTTTCTCGTAGACCATCGGCAAAGCTTGATATCTATCTTCCATTGACGTTGTAACCCCATGAGTGTGTAACTCACTCATTAAATGGTAGAATCGGTCTATGACATCATCCAAGCTTTCCTTACCCATCGATGAGAAGTTATCTAACTCCTTCTTCAATGCTTTCGCCTTTAGAGCTTTTAACGATGCATTCCCATCGTATCGTTTTTCCAGAGCCTCTATAATTTCTTTGCATTTTTATTCTCAGAAAATTGGTGGAAAGTATCCTTAGGTATTGACTGAGTGAATAGAGCATACACCTTTTTCTCAGCATTGTACTTCACCTTCTGGCTATCAGTCATGGAACCTAGAGTAATTTTGACGCCATCAGCACCAACTGGCATACTATAACTAGTCTCGATTGATTCCCATAGATTGGGATCAACACCATTCCAATAAATTATGAACCTTTGCTTCCATTGTGGGTAATCGTCTAACGTTATAAGCTTAGGCGGCTTATTGTGATTCCCAATTTCATTTTCCAGAAGTAAGAGGTTCTGGTTACACAAGTCCCTACCTGTTCTAAATGCTAAGTAATGATCTTCCATTTCTTTATAATTTGAGAGTTAGAACAAAACTGTTTCACTGGTGCGAATAGAGAGATGTGATTAGGTCAATCGTGCGGGTGGACTAATGCGATGGAAAAAACGTGCGATTGAACCAATGTGAACGAGTCAATCGTACGATTGAGCAAGTGTGGATGAATAATGCTAATGGGGTTTTCAGTTGTACGAGTGGATGGAAAACTAAGTTCAATTGTGCGTATGAGAGGTGCGATTGAGTTTAGTCGTGCCATTGAGTTTAGTCGTGCGATTGAGCCAATCATGCGACTAAGGCTACTGGACTTGAAAATTCGAAGATTTTTGGTACTTTAGCACAAAAATATGATTTTTCACAAACCCTAATCTGCCGTAAGCCGAAAAACATAAAATTTTAGATCTAGAGACACTAAAAACATTGTTTTACTTAAAATAATGGTGTTTTGAATGTAAAAATGTGAGATTTAGACCAATAATGATTGAATCACATGCAAAATGAAGAGCCAAAGCTCTGATACCACTTCTAGGATCATTCTCGTATGGAGTACTAACCGATTTTGCGCGTATACTAACTCAAATAGTGCAGAGTCCTATTTGATTGGCGATCCAATCACGGAGAACACAGTTAAGATCAATCTAACAATTAATGAAACATAACGAATGATTAGAACACGATCAACTATGATCTATGAACTTGGAACAGGTTTTCTTGAGTCTTTAGACGGCTAGGGTACGATTATGTGCGTAGGTATTTGAATTGTTATGTTTTTCCACGATTTAGGTGGTATTTATACGTTAGGGTCTTCCATTCATACGACTGAACCATTAGCATGGTTTAGTCATGCGACTTAAGCATGCAATTGATCCATCCGCACGACTGAAGGTCCAGTAGTACGACTGAGTCAATCTTATGTCTTAATCGTGCGACTGATCTAGTCCCCTGGTTTAGTCGTGCGACTTGTCCATTAGCATGAAGTATTCATGCGTATGGTCCGTTTGCATGGTCCATTTGCTTGAGAACTTCACACGATTCAGTTTGAACATGTTTCTCAATCATTATTGACCAAGAATCAAGCATAATAACCACAAACCTATATAGTTAGTTCAATATACTTTATTACATAACAAACAATGAAATATTAAACAATATATGCATCAACCACACATTGCATTTCATTCATACCCATTCAATTACATATATATAAGACATGAAATACATTTTACATTGAGCTCCTAAACTAGGTACATATGTATCAACAAACTCCCCCTTAGACCTAGTTTACATCATTGTCTAACATTCTTCATTAGTTGTTCTAATTTCTTGTACTTTTCCTCTCTTGTAGCTCCGGCATGTATCTCAAATGGAAAACAGAGCCTTATCACATTCTGAAACTGGAGGGCTTGTACAATATCCTACGAGTCATAAAATAGTGGCCACTTGTATAACGTATAAATATTGTCAGCAGACAAGTTAGTCAACCACATAGGGTCAAATACCCGCATAATATCCATTTGGCTTTCCTTTTGTAAGACTATGACCATTTCACATGTTCTCCAATCGTATTACCACCACTTGAAGTGTGGAGTGAAGTCCTGTGCATTTCCCTTAGAGGGATTTTGGACATCGTACGTGGAGGACTCCACTTCAGCACTACCTTGGCTTTCCAGTAATAGGATCAACTTCAGACTGTCTCATGTACCTCTTAGGTCGTTGAGGTCTGAAGTTGACCAACCTTGTTGATGGGGTTTGTGAGACACCAAAATTTCGTTTAACCACTTAAACATTCTGAAAAACGCAGCGGAATAACAACTTAAAACATGATTTTATAAGCTGAAATATGTGCCCTTTAGATGACCATTTAAATGTAAAAACAAACCCATGTATCAAGGATCATTATATGTGTATGAACATGCTATGTATGCATAAAATGAACACAATATGACAGCCATAAAAGGGCTGCCAAAATACCTTCCAGCAACCTCAAAAACGTGGATGACAAGAATGAGATGAAGAAGATGATGATGTCTTTATGCAGCCCTCAAAGAAGAGAACCTCAAGTAGTAATACCACAAGCTTCTTCTTTCAAACACCTTGCTATGCTAGGGAGCCTATTGCACCAATATGATCTTCCAATCTTCCTTCAAGTACGAAATCCAGCCCCAAAATGCAGCCAAAATCCGAATTCTTGTGGTAAGAATGGGAGTTCTTGCCTTGTGAGTTTTGAGAGCGAGAGAGGTGAAAAGATGGAAGAGTGTGTGTCACCTGAAAACCTATTGTTTTCAAGACAAAAATGGGGTTTCCAAAGGGCCCTTGGCCGGCCGCAAGGCCAAATCCAAAAGGGTTTCCCACCCAATTTTTAATTTAAAAAAAAAACACTCTTTCATGCATTTTAGTTATAAAATTAAAACAAGTCTAATTTTATAACATGTCACACTTTTATTTGACACTTTTAGCCAACATAAAAAAAGTATCAATAAAATCCCATGAACAAAATTATCCATATAATATTGTTCTTATCACAAAAGCAATATTTAGAAAACCAATTTGCTAAATAGGTGCTAATATTTATTGTATGATCTTATCAACAATTAAATATGTGGGTGCTTGTTAAGCTCGTTATTGGGTATGACCTGACTTGGATCATAACACACTAACCACATCAATCTTTTAGTGTCTTGGGCATACAAGATCCAACAATCTCCCACTTGCACAAGATTCATAAAAGATTGATGCAAGCAGTAAATACTGCCTAACAACAGTTTACTACCCCTAGTACGTATGACTAAGTGCCATTCAATAACATCACCCTCTTCAAGTACCATACTTGAAATGTTTTAGGTGAAACAATCATCTATCCTTTTATCACAGATGTCATGTTAAAATCTAGAGACACCAAGTGATCATTCTCATTGATTTAACTTTATCAGGCCTTAGACATCTTACTCTCAACGAATAAGAGGGATAAATCCCATTTTGACTACATACGTCTCTCACAATTACCTTATATTATACCTGAATTCAGACTTTTGTACTGCCATATTTCAGAACAGCGAAGAACTGAGTTAAAGTATAACATTTGGTAAGTATCAACACCCAATATGTATCTCAGGTCAGAGGATACAAAATGATGTTCGCCTTTACTTAAAATTACTTGTGATCAATGAGGAAGATTCCATGTCGTATATTTGAGATGCAGGTCAGTCCAATATTTGCATCCCACAAATATCTATGAACCTTGGTAGCAACCCATTGCTTTATATTCATCTTATGAATATCAACCAATCCAAGTTCATAATAATCTTACCCTCACACTTGTTCCCACAGTATGAACGATACGGACATTTAGAGTAAACAATTTTACTCATGGATAAACATGCTTAATTGGAACATTAATTGAAACACTATAACCGAGTAATTTTATTTAAATAATTAAAGGTTCCACATATCCAAATATTAGATAACCAGATCAAATCCAATCACTAGAATACCGAAGTCCCATGGCACAAGTATGACCTTCATGCTTTGCCTTTTCAAGGAGTTTTGTGAGTGTATCCGCAATGTTTTGATCCGTGTGAACTTTGCGAATACATATCTTTTTTTCAACTTCATCCCTTGTAGTTGAATCTCCGTTCAATGTGCCGAGTCTTTTGATGTGCACAAGGTTCCTTGATTTGTGCAATCGCACCCTCGTTGTCACAAAAGATCTCTAGGGGATCCTAAATGGAAGGGACTACCCCTAGATCGGATATGAATTTCTTCAGCCATGCAGCTTCCTGTGCTGCCATTGAAGCGGCGATGTATTCTGACTCTGTAGTGGACAACGCTACGACTTCTTGCTTTGAGCTTCTCCAAGAAACAACTCCCCCATTCGGAATAAAGATGTACCCTGATTGAGATCGTGAATCATCTCGATCGGTTTGGAAACTCGCATCCGTGTAACCTTTACGACGAGTTCCTCATCACCAGACCCATAAATCAAGAACATGTCCTTAGTCCTCCTAAGGTACTTCAGAATATTTTTGACAGCCATCCAATGACTATCACCAGGATTTTGCTGGTATCTACTTGTCATGCTTAAGGCACATGACACGTCCGGTCTAGTGCATATCATTACATACATGATCGATCCTATAGCAGATGCATATGGGATTGCCTTCATTCTATTTTGCTCCTCTTTTGAGCTTGGACATTGAGTCGTACTCAATATTGTCCCTCTTTGAATAGGTACAGTACCTCTCTTAGAGTTTTCCATCTTGAACCTTTTCAAGATTTTGTCAATGTATGCACTTTGATTCAAACCAATTAGCCGCCTTGATCTATCCCTATAGATCTTTATTCCAAGAATATAGGCAGCTTCACCAAGATCTTTGATGGAAAAACAACTTCCAAGCCAGGTTTTTACACCTTCCATGGTTGGAATGTCATTTCCAAATAGTAGTATATCATCAACATATAATACTAGGAAGGTTATTTTGCTCCCACTAGCCTTCTTATACACCACAAGCCTCATCAGCGTTTTTAATGAAGCCAAATTTGCGTTACCTCCTCATCAAAACGGTGATCCAGCTTCTCAATGCTTGTTTCTCTAACTTACATACTTTATAAGGATGTTTTGGATCGCGAAACCCTCGGCTGAACAATATAGACATCTTCCTCAAGATATCCATTTAGGAAAGCGGTTTTGACATCCATTGGCCAAATCTCATAATCATAATGAGCAGCTATTGCAAACAATATCCTTATAGACTTTAGCATCACAACAGGTGAGAAGGTTCATCATAATTAACCCCCTTGAGTTTGAGTGAAACCCTTGCTACAAGTCTAGCTTTATAAGTATCCAAGTTTCCATGCTATCGGTTTTTGTTTGACAGGATCAGTGATCACAAGTTTGATGTATCAGAATATAAAGCAGCGGATACAAACACGAATTAGACAAATTGTAGCAAGCAATCGATACTTGTAAGCGTTGAGATCGCATACGGTTATAGGGAGAGAATATGAATTTCTGATTTCTAGGAATGTTTATAGATGTAGAATATTTCTAATCGAATCAATCAATCATTCCATTCATTGCTCATATCATCACTCCATCAATTACAATAGTGTCACTCCTTATATAGAGTGCAACAGTCACTGCTGTTATCACGGAAGTGACAACTGGCAGATCCAATACAGAATAATAACTAATTCTTAACAAACTACTGAAATGTTCACAACTACTGAGAACATATCAGCAAGTTAAGTACAAAATAAAACTACTGAAACTACAACGACTGAAGAACAAGCTCTTCAGTCGTTTTACAAAACTACTGAAACAAAGAAAATAAAACTACTGATATCACAACTACTGAAGAAGTACTCTTCAGCAGTTGTGACAAACTACTGAGGCTTCAGTACTTGATCTTCAGACTTTGACCTTCAGGCGTTTCAAGCTGATGACTTCAGTAGATATCATCAGCTGATGTCTTCAGTCTTTGTCTTCAGACTTTGTACATCAGTTGTTGATCTTCAGCACTTGTGAACTCTTCAGCTGTTTTGTTCTTCAGTACTTTGGTCTTTCAGCTTCAGCACTTGTGTTCTTCAGCTGTTGTAGTCTTCAGCACTTGTCAAACTACTGATGAGGCTTTCAGCAGTTGTTGTGATACCGTGTGGGACTTAGAGGTTTTCTGATCTTGGCTCATTGGTTCTTTTGGTCCAACAAACTCCCCCTGAACCAATGCAGCCAAAACCTCTAACTTATTTATACTCCCACTTATTGATGGCAAAAATGTTGGTCTTTTTCCTTCTTGATCAGTAGAGAAGATGACCCATGTACGCTCCGGCCTGGGAAGAACCTCAAATTTGTTTGGCAGAGTATGAATGGGAACTCTGTTTTGGGGAACTGGACACAGAGTTTTATCCCATTCATGAGATTCACTTCCCCATAATGAGTCTGTACGACTCTCTTGTGTAGGCCTCAAGGAAGGTGATTTGTTCCTCCATGGTTAGCTCTTCAGCACCTCCTTCAAACAATGATTCCGGCCCATAATACTCAGACAGGTATTTGGCCTGTTTCCCATTCTTTAGCTCCACAGTTGTTATTACTCTGTAAGCAAACTCATCCGGGTGATTACCCTCTAGGAACAACTGGAGCTCATTTTTTCCTGACTTCCTCAAGCCTCTTGTAAACTAACCCCTTTTTCACTATTTTGTTTTCCAGCATCTTCTGAGGGGTTAGATTAGCTTTGTAGGCCTTCTTGAAGTCTTCTAGGATTTCCCAGGGTGAAACTACAAAGACCAGAGAGATCACTTCATCTACGATCTTTTTCACCTGGCCAATGTATCTCCGAGGTATATTGTTCTTATGAATTCTGTGAGAGACCCTGGGATCAGGCCAAATCCTCACTCTTTCCTTTTGATATTGAAAGGTATGCCTGAGAGTGTAAAGTCTGAGGGCTTGCTCCTTCATATTGATGATGGAAGATGTGGCTGCATAAGCTTTGTCAACTCTCTTCAGCAATTCCTCATCATGCTGTTTATGAAGCTCTTCTTCTTCTAGCTTCACTTTAACCATTTGTCTCTGGACTTCAGGAGTAATTGCTGAGGAGTGACTTGTGGCCTTAGGCAACTGAATCACAGCTGATAGCGGCAGCCTGTCTTCATCATCTTCTTCATCTTCTTCTAGCCTCAATATCCTTCTCTTCTTCTTCAAGGGTATATCATCGGCTATGGGTTTTGAGGGTAAGGGAGTTGGTTTGGTGGGTTGTGTTTTGGGTGGTTTTGGTGTGGGAATGTTGACAGGCTGTGTGCTAGCATCCTTGAGGTGAGTGTGGCTTTTGATTGCTTTGCTAGCTCAGTCCTGCTCCCAGCACCCACTTCATTCAAAGCTTCAATAACAAGCCCCTTGTATGCTTCAGACGAACAGATCTTGGTGGTGATTGCCAAGATACTGTCCCTGGACCAAGCTTTGATCTCAATCATTGATCTTCCAAGATATTTTGCAATAAATCTTATCATGATTTCTAGCCTTTCTCTTTCTAACACTTCATAACTTGCCCATCTATTCTGGATTTCTTCAATCTCTAGTCGTCGAATCTCAGAGTCAAGTTTGTTGGTGTCATGACCTTGCCTGAACAGCTGATCAATGATGTTGTCCATTGATCTACTGTGTTCGGCATCAGCCTCTTTTATCAGTAGCTCCAAGGCTTTATCTTCAGCAATGTGCTCATCAGCACCTTTCTTTCGCTTGTAGGTGAGCATTGGTTGCTGTTCTTTCTCCTTTTGGGCTTGCTTCGCTTCCTTCTTTTCCTCGGATCTTTTCCTCTTCTGTTCTTTCACTGCAGGACTCTCCCCCTTTTTGGTTGCATTGGAGGAAGGGGTTGAGACCGCAGAAAGAGTCTTGTGGACAGCAGCATCAACCAAGGGCTGTAATGTTGAGGAAAGCCTCTCATCAAGGGCTTTGATCACTATATCAGTGATTAGGGGGGTGATGAGAGGGAGGAATTTTTGAGTGCAGCACCTATTTGCTCAGGAGGTTCTGTTCCTGAGAAGTAGGGCCTGAAGCGAGGCAGGTGGTTGATTTTGGGGTGGCTCTGTATTTGGGAAACCTTCAAGGGAAGGTGCCATCTGTGGGTGTATGAGGGTGGCAGATGGACTTGCATCCTGAGACATCTTGGCCAGCAGCTCTTTGAGTCTGCTAACCTCATCCTCTAGAATGGTGTTTTGAGCAACTACATCGAAGAAGAAGCTCAGGTCATCATCAGTTGATACTGAATCACCTGACCTCCTGCTTAGAGCAGGATGAACATGCACTGGGTGTAGACCAGTTGGTGCATGTGCCCCTTGTGCTTGGTACTGGGGACTTCCAGCCTCAGGACAATGTCCATCATCAGCAGTTGCCTCTAGGGAGGTCTTAGCAATGTTACCAGCCTCACTCTGGTCATGTGCTGAGTCAGAGGAGGTGGCAGCCTCACTAGATATTCTAAGCTCCTTCTCTACACCAGGATAGAATTGGGAACCCCTGTGCTGTGGGTTCTCAGATGCACTGTGTTCCTCCCCCTCAATTGTAGAGGTATTCCCAGTAATAAGTGGTTTCTGGGGAGGGGGTGAGGAGTGCAATTGAGTCAGCACTTGAGCAACTATTAAAGTTGGGCTGTGAGGGGCGGTTGTTTGGGGTACGGGGGTAGAAGCAGTGTGCACCTGGGGTGGATGGTGCTCTTCAATGGCAATCTCCTCAAGTGAGGAAGATCCCAGATAAGTAGGTGCCCCTTGGGTTGCTGCAGGCTCCTGTTGAGAGGAAGCCTGAGCGGCTGTGGCTGGAGGAGTCATGGTATCCACTAGGGGGTTTGGACTAGTGGATATATCCTGCGTTTGTTGTGCAGGAGCATCCTCAGGGGACTCAATTCCCTGAGTAGCCATTTTGGGTTTCTTTTTGGTGAGTTTGGTGGGGACATTGGATTTGGAGGTGGTGGCTGTGGGTTCCAGCTGCGTGGGTTTTCGCAGCTTGGCAGCCAGTTTGAGTGTCCGTCGGAGTTGTGCCGGGAGTATACTTCTGGCAAAACAGCCGTAGCAGGGACTCCCAAGCCAACAAGTCCCTCAGCATTAAGCTGGTCTATTATAATGGCCATTATGAACCGTGGATAGAGTATCCAACGGTTGGCAGTTAGTTTTTGCCATATCTTTGAGCTCTGAAAAAATTAATTCTGAAAAATTCAGTGGTTGTTGCTCAAGGATAGAATACATTACCTGCTGCCATTTGGTGGACATTTGATCCCAATGATGTCTTAGGGGCCAAACATACATTGACCATGTGAAAGATCAGGCGCTCAGCGTCATTAAGTGTTTCTTCATGATGGTGGTGGCACTGAGATCACCTTGATATCCATGCTGAGCAAATGATAGATCTAGGGTGCCCTTCGGATATCCAGCAGGAGAGGTAGCATCACTCAGTTGAAGAATTTTACGGATTGTTGCAGGAGTAATCACTACTTCTTTGTTGTTGACGACTGACCGGAGGGATTGTTTTGCTCTCCTCAGTAGTGACATTAACGTTCATCCAAAATTGGTTCAAGGATTCGGTATGTAAAACGGGGTTCAGAAGGAATGCCTTGTTGTATTGGGACTGAACCATAAGATCGATAGCAGTCTCGAACTTAGTCCAGATCGGCGATTTTGTGAGGTAGGCAACACAGTTGTGTCGCGGTTTAATTTGCATAGACGCCGAATGGAAATTTTTTGGAGAGGAACGTTAGGTTTGAAGAAGATAAAGCATGGAGAGCTCAGGTTAAGGGTATTTATAGGGTACGGGTGAGGAAACGACTGAAGGATGTGGTGTTAGTCATCAGTAGTTTTAAACGACCGTTGACATGGTATTATCCTTTCAGACGTTGAAACAGCTGAAGTCGCGGTGTTAGGCATCAGTAGTTTAGAAAACTACTGAAGACCGTGGTTTTGACTTCAGGTGATTGAAACAACTGAGGACATGGTGTTTGTCATCAGTAGTTATGAAACTACTGAAGACAGTGGTTTTGTCATCAGCTGTTTAAACAACTGAAGACTTGGTATTGGTCATCAGTAGTTATAAAACTGCTGAAGACGTGGTTTTGCTTCAGTTGTTTAAAATGAAACAGCAGTGGTACAAACGACTGAGGAGAAAGTTCTCTTCAGCTGTTTTCGTCAATTCTTAGCTTTTCAGCTGTTTCAAACTGTCCTCAACACATTCATCAGTCTTTATGGCTGATTTCAGTTGTTTCATAGGACATCAGTACTTATCTGTTTTTACTGATTGCAGTAGTTATGACTGCATCAGTAGTTGTAACTACTTCAGTAGTTTAGAGCAGATGAAGTACTTCAGTACTTGTGAGAACTTTTAGCCTTCAGTAGTTATAAAAAGTACTGAGGTTAAAAGAGCTCATCAGTACTTATTTGTGACAGGCACTCATGATCATCAATATGAATTACTGAGATCATCAGTAGTTGTCACCTATTCTAGCTGCAGCATACCAAGCCTTAACACCAGGTTTTGGAAAGTTGAACTATCCAAAGGCTTAGTAAAAATGTCTGCAAGCTCATCAGCACTGGGCACAAACTTAGGATCAATCAGACCTTTTTCAAAACAATCTCTTATAAAATGATGTCTGATCTCTATATGTTTGGTCCTAGAGTGCTGGACTGGATTTTTGACAATGCAAAGAGCTGAAGCACTATCCATTAACAATGGAGTCTTAGTCTCTGTAATGCCATAATCCAAAAGTTGGTTTTGAAGCCAGAGTACCTGAGATGTACAGCTTGCAGCAGCAATGTACTCTGCTTCCGCAGTGGATGTAGCAACTGAGGTCTGTTTCTTGCTCTGCCAAGAAATCAAGCAGTTGCCTAGGAATTGACATCCACCAGAAGTTGATTTCCTGGTCAACTTACACCCTGCATAGTCACTGTCAGAAAAAGCAACTAATTTACCAGAATGTCTGGTAGAATACCATAAACCTAGAGATGGAGTGCCTTGCAGATATCTAAAGATCCTCTTGACTGCAATCAGATGAGACTCTTTAGGTGCAGCCTGAAATCTAGCACAAACACATGTAGCAAACATAATATCTGGTCTAGAAGCTGTTAAATACATCAAGGACCCAATCATACATCTGTAAAGTGTTTCATCAACCACTTTACCTTTCTGATCTGAGTCCAGTTGTGTGGTGCTGCTCATGGGAGTAGAACAGGGCTTACAGTTTTGTAAATCAAACTTTTGCAAAAGATCTTTTGTATATTTGGATTGATGAATAAAAATTCCATCAGCCTTTTGTTTGATTTGCAACCCCAGAAAGAACTGTAATTCTCCCATGGCACTCATTTCAAACTTCTGTTGCATCAACTTTGTAAAGGCATCACACAACTTTGGATCAGAGGATGCAAAAATGATATCATCTACATAAATTTGAACAAGTAGATTATGCTGCCCAGCTTTCTTAATAAATAAAGTCTTGTCAATGGAGCCTCTAGTGAAATTGTTTTCCAGAAGAAAGTTTGATAATGTCTCATACCAGGCTCTGGGAGCTTGTTTTAACCCATAAAGAGCTTTATCAAGCTTATACACCCAATTAGGATGTTTGTTGTCCTCAAAGCCTGGAGGTTGACATACATAAACCTCTTCTTTAACTTTTCCATACAAAAATGCACTTTTGACATCCATTTGAAAGACTTTAAGTTTTTGATAAGCAGCATAAGCTAAAAACAATCGAATTGCTTCCAGTCTGCTACAGGGGCAAAGGTTTCATCATAATCAATACCTTCTTCTTGTGCAAACCCCTGAACAACCAGTCTGGCCTTGTTCTTAACAATAAGCCCATTTTCATCAGTTTTGTTCCTAAACACCCATTTAGTGCCTATTGCACACTTACCTGGAGGTAGAGGACCAGTTCCCACACTTGCTGTTTCTTGAACTGAAGAAGCTCAAGCTGCATGGCATCAACCCATCCATTGTCCTTTAAAGCAATGTGATAATTCTTTGGCTCTTGCTGACTGATGAAGAGAGCATAGAAGCAGAAATTTGACAATTGACTTCTTGTTGATACACCAGCAGTGATATCACCAATGATTTGAGACATGGGTGATTCTTCAGATCTTGATACACAATGAGATCTGTGCAAGTGTTTGTAGCCGGTTCAGCAGCAACAGATGGTGATGGTGAATCATTTCCTTGAAACCAATCAGTGGATGGTAATTCAAAGGAAGTTGAATTCGAAGAAATCTCATCAGCATTTGTTGTGGATGGTGCTACTGGCGCTACAGGAACATCAGGTCTAGTTGAATCAGGCAGCTGATCACTAAACCTGAAGAGGTGAGTACTGCAATCATCATCATCATCAGCAGTACCACCAGGTGGTGAACTGTTGACAGGAGCAACAGCAGGAGTTTGATAAGGAACATATTGCAGTATGTCCAAATCAAATAACTCCACAGGACTTTGTGGAATCTTGTCCTTTGGAGATTCATTAAACTTAACATGTAGAGTTTCTTCAACAACATCTTTGTTCTGCAGTTGAAGACTCTGTATGCCTTGCAAGTAGATGAATAACCAACAAAGTATCCTGCATCCACCTTAGGATCAAATTTGTGGAGTTGATCCTTTGTGTTGAGAATAAAACAGGGACACCCAAATGCTTTGAAAAATGAAATCAGTGGAGCCAAATGATGGAGAACTTCATATGGAGTCTTCATCAACCTCTCTTTACTAAAACTCTATTTTGCACATAACAAGCTGTGTTGACAGCTTCGGCCCAAAAGGTCAATGGCAAACCTGAGTCAGCCAGCATGGACCTTGCAGCTTCAATGAGGGTCCTGTTCTTTCTCTCCACTACTCCATTTTGTTCCGGAGTCCTTGGAATGCTGAACTGCCTTTTGATTCCCTTTGAGAGATAGAAGTCATCAAGTGTATGATTTCTGAACTCAGTTCCATTATCACTCCTAATACACTTGACTGGAAGGGAATACTGCTTCTCAATGTACAGCACAAAGTGGATAATCTTCTGAGCAGCCTCATCCTTTGAGTGTAGAAAGAAAGTCCATACAAATCTGGAGTAATCATCCACAATTACCAGACAGTATTTCTTCTTTGCCATGCTCATTACTCTCACAGGACCAAATAGATCCATATGCAGTAATTGCAAGCAGGCAGTGGACTTGGACACTTCAATAGGAGGAAATGAGACCTTGTGCTGTTTTCCTTTTAAACAAGCAGTGCAAGTTTCATCACAGTGGAACTCCTTTATTGGTAAGCCTCTGACTAAACTATTGTGGCTAAGCTGATTCATGTTTTTGAGATTAACATGACCAAGCCTCCTGTGCCATAGTTTAGATTCTTGAAAAGAGGCTTTGGAAAATAGGCAAGGATTGCCTTTGAGATCTATCTTCTTAGAGAGATCTAAGGCATACACTCTTCCTGTCCTGTTGGCTTTCAGGAGAGTGTGATCATCCAACACCTTGTCAATCAAGGGCAAAACTTTGGATGACAGAATCCTACAGTTTTGACTTGTGAAAAGGGCAACATGGCCTTTATCACACATTTGACTGACACTCAAGAGGTTGTACTTGAGATTTTCCACATGATTAACATCATCAAATTTGATTTCTCCATTGGAGACAAAGCCCTTACCGATGATGTAACCCCTAGCATCATTGCCAAAAGAAACAAATCCCTTCTTTCCTTGAGAGTAGTCATGAAGAAGAGAGATGTTCCCAGTCATGTGCATGGATCCCCCACTGTCTACATACCAGATGCTATTTTGCATGTTGAAGAAACCTGCAATAATAAACAATCAGTTAGTTTTAGAGACCCAAACCTTTTTGGTTTTGGGCCTGGTCTCATCAATAGATGGTAAACTAGCATGTTTATTTGTAACAACAGCCTGAGAGGAAGAAGATGGTGCAGAAGAGGAGTCCTTTGGCTTAGACCTCCTTTTCTGTGGTTTCAACATAGGAGAATCTAGTTGGTTAACTCTACCCAACAGATGTTGTACCATCATCACCAGCTGTGTCTGATTTTGTGATAAAGCTTTCAGCTCATCAGACACATTGCTAGTGGAGTTAGATAAGGTCCTATGTTGCACCTTCTTCTTTTGAGCACCCTCAGCTGTCACCTGTTTAACTCCTTCCCTTTTTGGATTGCTTTAAGGACTTAAGGGTTACAGGATTTGATGTTGCTGATACAAATGTGGTCTCAAACTCAGTTTTCATTTTTACCATTTTCTCTCATTAATTCTTCCTTTTGTTTGAGTTTGGAACCTCTTTTGTACCAACAATCATCTGTAAGATGATTGAACAAACCACATACTTCACATGGTTTCTTCTTCATCTTAGGTTGATCATCAACTAAAGATGGTGAAGACTTGTTCTTCAATGCTTTGGAAGCATTGGTTGCTTTCTTGACAGCATCTTTAGTAGTCTTCAACTCTTTCTACTCTACTGCCAGTTTCTTCTCTTCAGTACTGACAGCAGTTGAAGTTTGAACTTCAGGAGTTGAATCCTGCTCTCCAGTCCTTTCAGGACCTTCAGGATTGACTCCTGAGTTGATCAACTTATTGATCATGTGAATGTCAGCATTTGGACCATCAACATCAGCTGATAGGTTCAAGGAGGACTTGATACTGACTGCTACTTCTGATTGTGCTGTATCAGAAGGTAGATCACATGACTTGATGGATTGGTTATCACTCTCACCATCAGATTCTACCTCTCTGCTCTTGGGGTAAAATCTGTAGGTGGAGCAGTGTGATTGTAACCAATTCCAAACTTCACATTTGAAGCAGATTGCTTACTAAGAAGCATTTCAAAACCTTTGCATGATTGTACCCATCTATCACACTCGACCTGGGTAACTGCAAGGGTTTCTTTGAGATCTTTGTACTTCTCTAGAAGTACATCTTCTCTAGCCTTATCATCAATTATTTTGCAATTCAGTTTATAAACCTCATCATTTTTATCTTTGAGCACAAACTCAAACTCAGCTTTGTTTTTGGAAATTACTTGTTCTAGCTCAATGTTCTTATTAATTAAAGCTACATTTGCTTCTCTAATGGAAGCAAATGCTGCTATGCATTGTTCAGAACATAATTTGGCTTTTGCCTCAGAGGATACCTGTGATACCTGTGGTGTAGAGGCATTGGAGGATGAAGTATCAGCAGACTCCAAAGCCATAAGAGCTAGATTCCCAAAGGGACTGTCACCACCATGTTGACCAGCACCTGAGAACAGTTGATCATGACCAGACAAGTCATCTGGTAAACTGCTCCAGTCAACAACTCCTGGGGTGAAGAAGCTGTGTTGTTGAGATGAAGGTTGTTGATGAGATAGGGAAGGCTGAGGTTCTGGTAATGCATGAGGTTGTGGTGTCATAGGAACTTGAACTTGACTTGACTGTGGCATGTAATAACAAGGGTACTGATAAGGCATTTGACCCTGAGGAACAAAATATGCCGGAGATTGTTGTTGAGGATGATGACTAGATGTGACAGGATGTTGCCCTCTGTTTTGTTGACTGTTGCCAGGAAAGTCACAAAGGGTGCAGTAGAGTTTGACCAGTTGATCTACACTCTCTTGCAAAGTGTCCAAGCCGTTGGCATTTGTGACACCTCAACTTGCTCTTGTCAAAACCAACTTTGGTTTTGCCAGAGAGTCCTGGGAATTTTCTTTCCAGTTCTTTTGTAGAACTTCTGAGATCTGATATTTATCAAGGCCATTTGGCTCAAAATATCCATCTCTTCTAAGTCATCATCAGCAATCCCCTTGAGATCATCCATAATGAAACATAAATTGTCATTATTACCTCCAGTAAACTGACCATCAACACTTACAAATGCAGAATTAGAAGTGCTCGAAGAGAAATTAATATGCTCATCATACTGGCATTCAGATGCAGCATATTCTGACTCATGACCCACCAAGGCAGTGTTGCCTTGTATAAAGTCTTCAGTGAGTTTTCCAGATGAAGACAGCTTTCTCTTCTGTTCTATCTCTCTCTCAAAAGTGAGCAATTTCCCATGGAGTTGGGTGAGAGATAGTTTGTCCAAACTTGCACTGGAGCGTAGGACAATAGTATATGTGTCCCATCTCTCAGGCAGTGATCTGAGAAATCTGTTATTCATCTGAATATTGGTGTATTCAAGTTTGACCATTTTTAGTTCAGAGATCAAACAAGAAAACCTTCATATTGTTGAGTCATGTCTCACTCACCCTTTCTATGAGAGAATGTCTCATATTGTTGGGCAAGAATTTCTCTATTATTTGCCAAGACCTCATCTGTTCCTCCAAATTGTTCTTTCAAAGCAATCCAGAGGTCATGGGCAGTTTCATGATGCATTAGCCCAGAATAGATTTCATGGGCAAAGCCATGGCCAGAATTCCATGGGCTTTTGCATCAATCTCAAGCAACTTTTTATCCTCATCTGAGTATTGCTCCCTCCTCTTCGGAACCATTTGATTGGTTTCCGGGTTATTCACCATAGGCTTGTGTGGACCATGTACCACAGATGTCCAACACCCTGCGCTGTTAACAGACAGGTGATGGAGCATACGTCTTTGCCATATGTTATACTCATTCCTAACCAGCATAGGAGGCTTGGTTGAGGAACCAGTATTGTGAGGATCATTGGAGGGAGTGGTCATTTTCAGTTCAAAAAACAGTTTAGTTCAAGTTTAAAAAGAAGTTTTAGACAAACCACAACAAACTCAATGAGAACCAAGAAAAGATCTCAGGATGAATGAGCAGAAATACAGAAAAATTCAATCTCTATAACCGTTTCTTGCAAAAACAAAAGCTAATTCAATCAAACTTGGATCTTGAATAGCAGTTTCAATGATCAATTATTAGATCGATCAATGATTAACCTGCTCTGATACCATTTGACAGGATCAGTGATCACAAGTTTGATGTCAGAATATAAAGCAGCGGAATACAACACGAATTAGACAAATGTAGCAAGCAATCGATACTTGTAAGCGTTGAGATCGCATACGTTATAGGGAGAGAATATGAATTTCTGATTTCTAGGAATGTTTATAGATGTAGAATATTTCTAATCGAATCAATCAATCATTCCATTCAATTGCTCATATCACTCCACATTACAATAGGTTGTCACTCCTTATATAGAGTGCAACAGTCACTGCTGTTATCACGGAAAGTGACAACTGGCAGATCCAATACAGAAATAACTAATTCTTAACAAACTACTGAAATGTTCACAACTACTGAGAACATATCAGCAAGTTAAGTACAAAATATAAAACTACTGAAACTACAACGACTGAAGAACAAGCTCTTCAGTCGTTTTACAAAACTACTGAAACAAAGAAAATAAAACTACTGATATCACAACTACTGAAGAAGTACTCTTCAGCAGTGTGACAAACTACTGAGGCTTCAGTACTTGATCTTCAGACTTTGACCTTCAGGCGTTTCATCAGCTGATGACTTCAGTAGATATCATCAGCTGATGTCTTCAGTCTTTGTCTTCAGACTTTGTACATCAGTTGTTGATCTTCAGCACTTGTGAACTCTTCAGCTGTTGTTCTTCAGTACTTTGGTCTTTCAGCTTCAGCACTTGTGTTCTTCAGCTGTTGTAGTCTTCAGCACTTGTCAAACTACTGATGAGGCTTTCAGCAGTTGTTGTGATACCGTGTGGGACTTAGAGGTTTTCTGATCTTGGCTCATTGGTTCTTTTGGTCCAACAGTTTTCTTCTTGAAAACCCACTTACTTCCAACTATTTTGCAATTAAGAGGTGGTACAACAAGTTCCCAAACTTGATTGTCATACATGGATTGCATCTCAACGCTCATGGCTTCAAGCCATTTGTCACAATCCAAATTGGACACTGCATCATGATATGTGGTTGGTTCATCTGAATCTACCACATAGCATCCATCCATGAAAAATCCGTATCTTTCAGGTGGATTACTAATTCTACCACTTGTGCGAACGTTTTGTGTGTATTGATCAACCACTTGATCATCCTCAACATCCTCATGTTGAGTGCTAGTTTCAACCAGATGTGCATCGGGCTGTGGTTCTTGATCTTCCTCAAGATCCACTGTTCTACTACAAGTTCCTTCCATAAGGAACTTTGTTTCTAAGAACTCACCCTTTCTGGCAACAAACACCTTTTGTTGCAGTGGATCATAGAAATAATATCCCATAGAATCTCTAGGATATCCAATGAAGATACACTTGGTGGATCGGACATCCAATTTGTTTGGGGTGGGAGTCTTAACATAAGCCTCACAACCCAGAACCTCAAGTATGATATGGATATCTCAAAAGGTGTCTTTTCAACCTTTTCGGTTGGGGCTATATTCAGAATACGGGCCGCGGAGAGCAAAGCAAAACCCCAAAATGATAGAGGTAATGTGCTTCTAGCCATCATAGATCGAACCATATCCAATAAGTTCAATTCCTCCTTTCAGACACACCATTATGTTGTGGTGTTCCAGGTGGAGTGAGTTGTGAGACAATCCAACAACTTCAAAGATGATCTTGAAAATCATCACTTAGGTATTCACCACCTCTATCGGTGCGGAGAATTTTAATTGACTTGTTGAGTTGATTTTCTACTTCATTTTTGAAGATTTTGAACATTTCAAAAGCTTATTTTTATGGCTTAATAAGTACACATACCCATAGCGACTATAATCGTTGGTAAAGGTAATGAAGTATTTTTCACCATTCCTAGTCATTGGCTTAAAAGGACCACATACATCCCAATGTATGATATCTAATAAATCTTTTGCCCTTTTGTTAGTTCCACTAAAGGGTGCCTAAGTCATTTTTCCTTGTAAACAAGATTCACATACATCAATGAATCACATTCATTTGTTTTTAAAAGACCATTCTTTTGAAGTGTTTGTATACGTTTCTTGTTTATATGACCAAGACGACAATGCCAAAGGTAGGTATCACTCAAATCTAATTTGAGCCTTTTGGTGGTTGCTTGGTATATTGAGCTATCATATGTTGTGTTTTCATGAACCAATTCATAAATACCATTACAAGGTATAGCCTTAAAATAAAACATATGATTTAAAGAAACATGAATGTCATTGTCAACAAACTTGAAATCATAATCATATTGTCTTAAATGGGAAACAGAGATATGTTCCTAGTCAAACTAGGAGCATATAATACATTATGTAAAATGACTTCAAAATCACTTGGAAGCTTCAAAATGTAGTCTCCTTGGGCTTCCACATGAACCTTTGCACCATTGCCCATGAAAAGACTTATTTCCCCTTTCTCATAATGCTCATTTCTTTTGAACCCCTGCAACAAATTGCAAATGTGAGTTCCACATCCGGTATCTAATACCCATGTGTTAGAAGAAATAACATTTAGCTCAACATGTATCATATAAATTATACCTGAGATTTGCCCCGCATCCCTCTTTTCTCTCAACTCTTTGAGATAGACTCGACAATTTCTCATCCAGTGCCCTATCTCACCACATTTGAAGCATGGGTCGTTTACAACAACCTTTTGCTTCTTCTCCTTGGGCTTCGGAGGTTCCGCCCTAACAACCATCTTCCCTTTTCCCCTAACATGCCCCTTCCTTTGGCAACAATTGCCTTAGGAGGGGGTAGAGACCTTCTCTTTCTCCCACATCATTAATGGTGAGAACGGGTAAAACCCTTTTACCCATTCCAACCTCGGCTGATTTGAGCATTGAATGAAGTTCATTTATGCTCTTGTCCCATCCGTTCATGTTGTAATTCATGACGAATGCCTCAAACCTTTTAGTTAGGCCATTAAGGATCAAATCCGTGGCCAACTCCTTTGAGACAGGATAATTTAGCCTTTGAAGGCGGTCGATGTGGCTTTTCATCTTAAGAACATAAGATGAAACCGATTGGGATTCCTCCATCCGACATGCATGAAGCGCTCGAACCGTTTCGAAGTGCTCCACCCTAGCTTGTTGCTTGAACGTTTCCCGCAACTGAGTGATCATGTCATAAGCTCCATGGAGCTCATACTCCTTTTGGAGGTCGGGTGTCATACTTGCTAACATTAGGCAAGAGACTTGGATGGAGTCTTCCATATATTTAACCCAATCATTATAGGCCTCCACATCCTCCTCGTTAGGTTCATCAGGGATGGGATCATCAAGGATGTAGGCCCGCTTTTCTTGCTTGAGAACGATTCTCAAGTTGCGGTACCAATCCATGAAGTTGTTAGGTGTTAGACAATCCCTTTGAAGGATCGCCCTCAGAGATTGGTTGTTTTGGTTTTGTACATCGTTATTAGTGTTGTTGTTGTCGGCTATCTACAAGATTTTAGAAAGATCCATTTTAGTAATTGTGATAAAAATTATTTCATTTATGAACACCCTTTATGTCGCATAGACTATTAATAATAAAATGCTAGAATCCAACGTTATATTTAAATATTGGTTAGGTGACCTTTATCCCTTTATTTAAATAAACAAGGTAGTCGTGAATGACAATTGCAAACTATTGTAACTTCTAGTGGTATGGGATCGTTTGAGCATCTTATGTTAACAACGGCATGTTTATCCCATCAACACCTTTTATAAAACATATTTTAGGTGATCCATTCAATATATTTTATAAATCAAGTCGTCCTACTTACACACACGTGTGAGTTTACTACATAAGTGGTTAGGTGACCTTTATCCCACAAACATAGTATTCTCACCTCAAGTTACAAGTTCCCTCAAAGTGGTTAGGTGACCTTTATCCCACTAAGAGTTTGCAAGTAATTTAAGTGTTGTGTAAAAGGATGGTGTTTAACTTATTTCCAAAAGGGGTTAACAATTACACAATTCGGTTAAGAAAGCTCTACGTACTTGTATTTGCATGCTTTCAAATACAAGGTACTTTATGGTCCTTTGATTAAAACCTATTTTAATCTTTAAAATCTTTAAAATAAATAAATCATTTTAATAACCTTTTATTAACTTTTAATGATCAAGAGCCATCATATTTAGTTTGTTAATTAGTTTGTTATGCATGTCAAAATATCAACCATACAATCAAATAACAAACATATAACCAAGTTAAAATAAACATCCATATGTGCATAACCATAGCTACTATGTGACCACACTTGTTTGCCATCACAAGTGTGGTCATTTGGTCTTTCCTAAGGGTTGAATACAACACAAAATTTGAGGTCTTTCTTGACCCCCACTTGAACTTGCATCCATATGCTCCAAGTCTTTCTCTTTGTGTCTTCCTCTTGTGCTTCCATCTAGTGCATTTCCATTTACAAAATTTGTATCCTAATACAAAAATTCTAATAAAGAAAATGCACTTAATCTATCTATTACATTTCAAATGAATGAATGAATAAATTACATCCCAAAAGAAACACAAAAGAATAATATTACAACCCAAATGAAAAACAACCAAAACAATCATCCATTTCAAACAAAATCAACATAAGGTCAAGGCTAGGTTATGCACCATCAAGAACAAGGATCTTATCATCCAAACAAACAATGAAACCCCACATAAAACACCAAATTTCAGCCAACATAAACTGAAAATTTGGGTTTTATACATTGTCCAAACAATAATATATATCATCATACATATCTTTCAAGGTTTAGTCACAAGCATGTGTGACATAACCTTGAAAGTTTGGGAATTCAACAAGCAAGAATATTTCAGCGCTTAAAAGGGTTATAAAATCCTATAAAACAATTTTAAGGATTCTAACAAGCATGCTATCCACATAACCGGCTCTAGATGCCATTGATGGGGTTTGTGAGACACCAAAATTTCGTTTAACCACTTAAACATTCTGAAAAACGCAGCGGAATAACAACTTAAAACATGATTTTATAAGCTGAAATATGTGCCCTTTAGATGACCATTTAAATGTAAAAACAAACCCATGTATCAACGACCATTATATGTGTATGAACATGCTATGTATGCATAAAATGAACAAAATATGACAGCCATAAAAGGGCTGCCAAAATACCTTCCAGCAACCTCAAAAACGTGGATGACAAGAATGAGATGAAGAAGATGATGATGTCTTTATGCAGCCCTCAAAGAAGAGAACCTCAAGTAGTAATACCCACAAGCTTCTTCTTTCAAACACCTTGCTATGCTAGGGAGCCTATTGCACCAATATGATCTTCCAATCTTTCCTTCAAGTACGAAATCCAGCCCCAAAATGCAGCCAAAATCCGAATTCTTGTGGTAAGAATGGGAGTTCTTGCCTTGTGAGTTTTGAGAGAGAGAGAGGTGAAAAGATGGAAGAGTGTGTGTCACATGAAAACCTATTGTTTTCAAGACAAAAATGGGGTTTCCAAAGGGCCCTTGGCCGGCCGCAAGGCCAAACCCAAAAGGGTTTCCCACCCAATTTTTAATTTAAAAAAAAACACTCTTTCATGCATTTTAGTTATAAAATTAAAACAAGTCTAATTTTATAACATGTCACACTTTTATTTGACACTTTTAGCCAACATAAAAAAAGTATCAAATAAAATCCCATGAACAAAATTATCCATATAATATTGTTCTTATCACAAAAGCAATATTTAGAAAACCAATTTGCTAAATAGGTGCTAATATTTATTGTATGATCTTATCAACAATTAAATATTTGTTGTGCTTGTTAAGCTCGTTATTGGGTATGACCTGACTTGGATCATAAGACACTAACCACATCAATCTTTTATGTGTCTTGGGCATACAAGATCCAACACTTGTGTGGTACTGTTTTGTTAAAGCAGCCTCAAACCAGCCGGACATTTTTCTCGGGTAAGCATACAACAACTTTAGACGTGCCAGCTGGTTGAGCTTAAAACCAGGGAGAGTTTTTAGATGGTGTGGGATTCTAAAGTACTCTATGCCTTTTTTTGTTTTCACTGCATAAACATTTAGATCCTCAAAATAAGCCCATGCTATGATCTAGCCTGACTCCTTTAGGTGTTTCTTGACATTGTACAACTTGGTGTAGATATTGAGCTTCTTTCCAGGACGCATGGCTCGGATCTCAGCAAAACAGGCCGCCCATTCAGCCTTTTGATGTCAACATCGTCGTCTGAGGCTTGGGCTTGACCCTTATTCTTCTCAGACTCTTTCTCCATCAGATCCATCTTGGCAAATGTATCACTGACGAGAGTATCTCCCAAGTTGGGGACTACATTTCCCTCTCGATCAGCATATTCTGAATAATGGTCAGCGGTGGCATCCTCTATCTTGATTTCATCTATGTCGTTGAGCTCATCGTCACTTGTAATCTCAAAAGTAGGAGCGTCTTTGACAATCTCATCAGGGTTGAGCCTGAACGTCTCAGTAAGCCGCTCATCAGTAAGGTCATGAATGATTTCTCCTTCCTCAGGAGTATAGCGTACAGACCTTCTGACTATCCCTCGCAAATCAAGAATCTTCGTGAGTCGAGACTTGATTTGCTAAAGGGGAGCAACATCGTATTCGTCTTACTGAGATGTTTGATCTGCTTGATTTAGACATGTAACACATCAATTGTTAGTAATTAATCAAGACATTCCAACATCTGATAGAAATATATAAAAATTAATTACATAATATTAATACAAGATTCAAGTACAAAGCTTTCACAAATACATAAACTTCTAAGCATTACTTTTGTCTTGTATAGCTGGCTTCTCAGTAGATGGGGCAGAAGAAGAAGCTCCTTGGTCACGATTTGTCTTTGTACGTCTCTCTTGACCCTGAGCTGAGGCAGATGCAGCAGCATCTCCTTCTTCGTCATTATCATCATTCAGCCTTTCCCTTGTCCCTTCTTCTTCACTAGCCTTATCATCATTACTATCGGAAACCTCATCATCATCATCATCATCATCATCATCATCATCATCATCATCTCCTACATAGTTCTTGAGGGGCTCATCTTTTGATCCCTTTAACTTGAGCATGATGGTCTTGTTAGAAGCCTCCAACTCCTCTATTCTCTTTGCTCATTGGACATTATGCACCTGGAGTTGGGCAATTTGCTCAACTTACTGTGAGATCTGTTGTGCTTGTGTAGCGTTTAGCTCCACAAGTTGGCATAGTTGGGCAACTTTCTCTTCATCCGCAGTTAATAGCTTCAGCATGATACGGTTAAGGGTTGACAGCTGTTCCTCTACCCCAATGGAGGATAGAGATGGTCCTATGGTGAATGTCGGGTGGGATGATGCTCCGGCTCGATGGCTGGTGGTAGTAGTGGTGGCAGTGGTGAATATGGGTGGTGGTATATAAGTGGGTGGTGAAAGGTAGGCTGTAGTGGTGGTGGATGGGAGTGAGGTAGTGAAAGGTGGTGTGGTAGTGGTGGTGGTGGTAGTTCTGGTAGATATGGATATGGTGGTGGTGGCTAAAGTAGTGGCTGTGGCAGTGGGAGTGGATATGGTTAGTATGAACCTTGGCCTCTTCCCTTTTTTGCCATAGGGTTGAGCCATTCTCTTTCTCCTTGAGCCCTTGCATACAGTGGCTCCTCCTTGGCTGCTGGGCTAGTCTGGGATATAAGATGGATGAGTAGCAGCCTCCTCAAACTCACCCTAGCATCGACCAAGCGCCCTAATCCCTCTCTCGATGGCAATAACCCTGCTCCCTACTGTCCGAACTAACGGCTCCTCCTCAGTCTCCTCCTTATTAGGACGGAAGTCCTGATGGAATCCTGCTGTATTAGCTCCTCCGTGGGTGGATGGTGGAGATGTAGCATGTGTGGTAGTGGCCCTAGTTTGGGTGGCACCAGTATATCCACCATCACCATTTTCATCATCATTTGAAGCGTCAGATGGGAGCACAATCGGCTCAGAGTCTGAGTCACTATCATCGTGACGCCACTTCCTCTTCGCTAGCGCCACGTAGTCCTCTCGGGCCAAGTGCCCAAACAGTCTCCTTACTAGGGGCTTCACCTGCTTCCCCTGGTAAATCCTCATCCTTCCAAGGATGGTATCATCCATCACCTCTAATGTCACAGCATCCTCTCTCTCCTTGGGCAGCGAAGGAAGATTTTGGTCGATGATCATCTGAACAAAATGAGGGTACATGCAGAAGCCTTCCCTGCCTTTGGCCTCTATGTTC
The DNA here is from genome assembly GCA_025506515.1 of Flaveria trinervia. NCBI lineage: Eukaryota > Viridiplantae > Streptophyta > Magnoliopsida > Asterales > Asteraceae > Flaveria > Flaveria trinervia. Next base: position 28,843,738 of record CM046453.1, on the reverse strand, counting down.
TCCACCAAGTAGGTGAAGATCATCCTCAAAAAGGTAAAAGGATGATTCAGAACTAGAGCCACATAGGCATTTTGGATCTGATTAGAAAGCTCATCAAAACCTCCCTTCCTCAAGGCTATACACCTCAGCAGCACATGGGCTATGAACTTAATTTGGGGGCACAGGTTGCTCTTGTTGATCACACCTGCGTTAATGTCCCCCGAGTACTTAGCCCGAAGAAAACATCCTCGAACTGTCAACGGATGCAGTCTGGTAGGGCAATCGCCATCATCTCCCAACTCTAAGATCGTCGTTAGATCCTCCTCACTGATGTCAATGGCCTGGCCAAAGATGGAACTCCGAATACGGTGAAGCTCTGAGGACCTATCTACCATAGCGCTTTCCCAGAAAACCTGTTGTATCGACCTGTATGGTGTGCACTGAGTGGAGATCGCTCTAAAGATCCCTGATCTCCATAGAAATGAAATAAGGCCCGCGAACTCAGATGCGTTTCGGGATGTCATGTCTAGATGAGCACATATGTTGTGCTTTGTGTTCACCGTCCACTGACTAGCCATGATACTATAACACAAGAAAGATAAATATTAGAGTGTGTGTAACTGAATGACATTTTAATTTATTGGACTTGAATCGTTCTATTATGTCGCTCGTATGGACAATGCGACTGAGTCTGAATCGTGCGATTGACCTCATTCGTGTGATTGAGCAAGTGACTGGGCTTAGTCGTATGTTGTCCCATGCGGTTGACATAGTCGTGCGATTGAACTCAAACATATGGTATAGTGGTGCAATTGTGCCATTCGCCTAGATCAGTCGGCCGATTGAAGTTCGTCAGTATGTCCATTCACATGACAGTTTGTGTTTACATTCAAATTCAAATCTTGAGCAAAACTTGATGTTAGACATTGTGGTTTGGCTCTTGTTACAGATGTCATGCTAAATCCAAGGACACGGAATGATCATTCCTTGTTGATTTAACTTAATCAGGCCTTAGACATCTTGCTCTCAACGAATAAGAGGAACAAATTCCATCTTGACTATATACTGTCCATTATTTCAGAGCAGTGAAGAACTACCTCAAGGTATAACACATTGGTGAATATCAAAACCCAATATGTATCTCATGTCAGAGGATACGAAATGATATTCGCCTTTACTCAACTTCACTTATGATCAATCTAGAAGATTCCATGTAGTAAGATTTCAGATGCGGGTCAGTCCAATATTTGTATCCCACAAATATCTATGAACTTTGGGATCAACCAATTGCTCTATATTCATGCCTTATGAGTATCCACCAATCCATGTTCATAATAGTCTTATTTTCATATTGTTTCCCACAAACATGACCGACTACGGACATTTAGAATAATAAACATATTCATGGATGTATACATGCTCAAAGGAACTTAACTCAGAATATCACAGATATATAAAAGAGTTAATTAGTACATTGTTCAAAACTTTTAAATACTAAACAGATCAGTTCCAATAACTAGAATATCAAAGTCCTAAGGCATAAGTTTGACTTTCATGCTTTGCCCTTTCAAGGAGCTTCGTGAGTGGATCCGCATTGTTTTGATCGGTGTGAACTTGACCAATACATAATTATCCTTTTACAACTTCATCCCTTAAGTTGTTGAATCTCCGCTCAATGTGTCTAGTCTTTTGATATGCATGGTGTTCCTTGATTTGTGCAATCACATCCTCGTTATCACAAAAGATTTCTAGGGGGTCATGAATGGTAGGGACGACCCCTAGATCAGCGATAAAGTTCTTTATCCATGCAGCTTCTTGAGCTGCTAATGGGGCGGCTATCTATTTGGATTCTAAAGTGGATAATGCTACCACGTCTTGCTTTGAACTCTTCAAGGACACTGCCCCTCCATTCCTAATGAAGACATACCCCGATTGTGATCGAGAATCATCTCTATATGTTTGGAAGCTCGTATCCGTGTAACCCTTTACAATGAGTTCCTTTTCACCTAACCCATATATTAGAAACACATCGTTAGTCCTCCTAAGGTATTTCAATATACTTTTAACAGCCATCCAATGGTTATTACCTGGATTCTGTTGATATTTGCTTGTCATGCTTAACGCGCATGACACATCCGGTCTAGTGCATATCATCGCATACATGATGGATCCTATAGCAGACGCATATGGGATGTCCTTCATTCAATCTTGCTCATCCTTTGAGCTTGGACATTGAGATGTACTCAATATTGTCCCTCTTTGAACAGGTACCATACCTTTCTTAATGTTTTCCATCTTGAACCTTTTCAATACTTTATCAATGTATGCACTTTGGTTTAAACCTATCAACCGCCTCGATCTGTCCCTATAGATCTTTATTCCCAAAATATAGGCGGCTTCACTGAGATCTTTTATGGAAAAACAACTTCCAAGCCAGGTTTTAACACCTTCCATGGTTGGAATATCATTTCCAAAAAGTAGTATGCCATCAACATATAATACTAAGAATGTAATGCTCCCACTAGCCTTCTTATATACAAAAGCCTCGTCAGAGTTCTTCATGAAACCAAATTTCTTGATCTCTTCATCGAAACGTTGATTCGAACTTCTTGATGCTTGTTTCAATCCATAGATTGATCTCTTTAACTTGCATACTTTATTAGGATGTTGTGGATCCACAAAACCATCAGGCTGAACCATATGGACAGTCTCCTCGAGATGTCCGTTAAGAAATGTGGTTTTGACATGAATTTGCGAAATCTCGTAGTCATAATATGCGGCTATGGCAAACAATATCCTAACTGAATTTAGCATTGCCACAGGCGAGAAGGTTTCATCATAATCAACCCCTTGAGTTTGAGTGAAACCTTTTGCTACAAGTCTTGCTTTGTAAGAATCCAAGATTCCATGCATATCGGTTTTCTTCTTGAAAACCCACTTGCATCCAATCGGTTTGGAGTTAAGTGGAGGGTCAACCAATTCGCAAACTTGGTTGTCATACATTGATGCATCTCTACGTTCATGGCTTCCAGCCATTTGTCACAATCCGAATTGGACATTGCATCATGGTATGTAGTTGGCTCATCGGAGAGAAGCACATAGCATCCATTCATGAAAAATCCATATCTTTCAGGTGGAATGCTAGCTTTACTAGATCTGTGAACGTTTTGTGTATATGATCAACCTCTTGATTATCGTCAACTTCCTCTTGTTGACTGCTAGTGTTAACCAAACGTGTATCGGCTTTTGGATCTTGATCCTCATCAAATTCCACTATTCTATACGTTATACCTTCCATAAGGAACTTAGCTTCCAAGAACTCTGCCTTTCGAGAAATAAATACCTTTTGCCCTATTGGATCAAAGGAGTAGTATCCTACATAGTCTTTGGGATATCCAATAAATATACACTTAGTGGATCGACTTTCCAACTTGTTTTAGGTGTTTAGCTTAACATAAGCTTCACAACCCCATACCTTTAAATATGATAGTGATGGAACTCTCCCATGCCATATTTCAAAAGGTGTCGAATTTACTTTCTTAGTCGAAGCCATATTCAAAATACGAGCCGCGGAGAGAAATACGAAACCCCAAAATGATAGAGGTAGTGAGCTTATAGCCAACATAGGTCGAACCATATCCAATAGGGTTTGATTTCTACTTTCAGACACACCATTATGTTGTGGTGTTCGAGGTGGAGTATGTTGTGAGACGATCCCACAACTTCTTAGATGGTACTAAAAAGCCTCACTGAGGTATGCACCTCCTCTATCTGAACGAAGAACTTTGATAGTTTTATTAAGTTGATTTTCTACTTCATTCTTGAAGATTTTGAATATTTCAATAGCTTCATGTTTATGAGTCATCAACTACACATAACCATATCGACTATAATCGTCGGTGAAGGTAATGAAGTATCTTTCACCATTTCTTGTCATTGTCTTAAAAGGGCCACATACATCCGAATGTATGATTCCCAATATATCTTTTGCCGTCTCATTAGTACCACTAAAGGGTGCCTTGGTCATCTTCCCTTGTAAACGAGATTCACACTTATCCAAATGAACATTTTCATTTGTTTTCAAAAGACCATTCTTTTGAAGTGTTTGAATTCGATTTTGATTATGTGACCAAGATGACAATGCCAAAGATATGAATCAATTAAACCCATTTTAAGTTCCTTGGTGCTTGATTGGTATAATGAGTTATTATAGGATGAATCATCATGAACCAATTCATAGATACCATTAAAAGGCATAGCCTTAAAATAAAACAAATCATTTATATGAACATGAATACCATTGTTAACAAACTTATTCATAACCACATTGTTTTAATGGGAAACAGAAATTATGTTCCTAGTCAAACTAGGAGCATACAAAATATTCTTAAGAACAACTTCCAAACCATTTCAAAGTTTCAAAATATAGTCTCCTTGGCTTGAACATCAATTTTTGCTCCATTGCCCATATAGAGACTTGTGTCACCCTTCTTGAAGTGCTTATTTCTTTTGAACCCCTGCAACAAATTACCAATGTGAGTTCCACATCCGGTATCCAATACCCATGTGTTTTGAAAAATAACATTCAAACCAATATGTATCATGGAAGTTGTACCTAAGGTTCGCCCAGCATCCCTCTTGTTTCTCAAGTCTTTGAGATAGGTTGGACAATTCCTTTTCCAGTGTCCTATCTCGCAACACTCAAAGCATGGATGGTTCTCTGTTACCTTAGGCTTCTTCAGCTTAGGCTTTGGAGGTTCCGTTTTAGCCTTCCATTTCCCTTTACCTTTGATGTAACCCTTTCCTTTCGCAACATTTCCCTTGGGTTTGGAGAATGGCCTTCTGTTATTGCCTCCCTCATTGATCGAGAAAACATGTATAACCTTTCTACACATCCCTGCCTCGGCTGTTTTGAGCATTGCATGAAGCTCACCAATGCTCGTGTCCCACCCGTTCATATTGTGATTCATTATGAACATCTCAAACCTTTTGGTTAGGCCATTAAGGATCAAATCCGTGGCCAGCTCCTTTGAGACGGGACAATTAAGCCTCTCAAGGTGATCAATGTGGCTTTTCATCTTAAGAACATAAGATGATACCAATTGGGTTTCTTCCATGCGACATGCATGAAGCGCTCTAACCGTTTCGAAGCTCTCTACCCAAGCTTGTTGAAGGAACATTTCCTTCAATTGGGTAATCATGTCATATGCCCTGATGCTCCAAGTCCTTTTGGAGTTCAGGAATCAAGGTTCCCAACATGAGGCAAGAGACCTACATGGAATCCTCAGTGTATTGAAGCCAATCATTATAGGCGTCAACATCCTCGGGGTCGGGTTGGTCAGGAATGGGATCATCAAGGACATAGGCCTTTTTCTCTTGCTTGAGAACAATTCTCAAGTTTTGAAACCAATCCATAAAGTTATTATGGTTAAGACGATCCCTCTCTAAGATGGTTCTCAGCGATAGGGTAGGGATGGTCAGGGTGGTAGCATTATTGTTTGCCGCTATATCTACAAAATTACCAAGTTCATATTAGTATTTCAAAAAAATTACATTTTAAAATACCCTTTACATGTCTCATAGACAATTAATAATTAGAATCTAGAACCCAATGTTACATTTAAATGATGGTTAGGTGATCTTTATCCCATTATTTAAATTAACAAGGTAGTCAACATTTGATAATTGCAACCTATTGCAACTTCAAGTTTTATGAGATCGATTAAACATCTTATGTTTAGTCGGCATGTGAAATCCTATCAACACCATTGTACGCCATGCTTCGGTGACCCTATGCACATGGTTTTCAATTCAAGTCGTCCTACTTACACACACGTGTGAGTTTACACATACAAGTGGTTAGGTGACCTTTATGCCACAAATATGTTAAGCTCACCTGAAACACACAAGTTCTCTAAAAGTGGTTAGGTTGTTAAAACCCCACAAAACCAATTTTACAAGGATAATTGAAGCTAGTCATCCACGTATCCAGCTCTAGATGCCAATGTGGGGTTTGTTGGACCAATCAAAGTTGCTTAACCTTTTAAACAAGAAAAACGCAGTGGAAACAAAACTTAATATAATGTTTTGAAAACTGAAAATTAAGGCACATTATATGTCAACAACAAACCCAAGAATGTAAGGATCATTTATATGTGTATGAACTAGCTAACAAGCAAAATATAACAACCAAAATAAACTATGGAACTACCTTCCAAAGCTGCCCAAAACAGTTAGATGAACTACCTTCCAAAAGGCTGCCCAAAAACGTTGGATGTGAAGAAGAGGATGAAGTCTTGAAGGACCAAAACACTAAATAAGATTTCCTCAAGCTTGTATACCCACAAGCCTCAAGCAAAACACTTTGTTGCTAGGATTTTGACACCAAAATCACAAGAAAGAAGCTACAAAAAACCCTTTTTCCAGCCTTGTTTTTCTTCTAAGATGAGAGAAAAAGATGAGTCTTGCATGTATGAGATAGAGTGGAAAATTGGAGAGTGTGTCTAGTTCAAGTGGTGTGTTGTCTCAAGGCAACAAATGACCAAACATACCCCTCAAGGGACAGCTGAAATTTTTGATTAAAATGGGTTATCCCCATTTTAAACACCCACTTAATTTGTGAACTAGTTATATTATTAGTTATATAATTAACCTTTTAACTAACTTATACACACTGTTATTATTTGATGTTATTTAACCAATTTAAATAACATTATAAATAATATCCATGAACAAAATATCCTTATAAGTTGTTCTTTCTCACATACAATATATTTAGAAAACCCTTTTTTCTAAATTGGTGTAACTATTTAATTTCATGACCATATCATCAATTAAATACACATTGGTGTTTGCTAAACTTGCTATTGGGTATGACCAGACTTGGATCATAACGTACTAACCACATCAATGTTCTATGTGTCTTGGGCATAAAATCCAACAGTCCAATCGCAAGTCTGGTCAATACGTTGGGTTAGTCGTGTGATTGGGCTCGTACGCATGGTCCAATCGTACGACTGGTCCATACTCATGGTCTAGTCGTGCGAATGGCTCATACTTATAAGTTTGACTTTATGACCATTCATACACTTAGCCCTTATAGTTATTGATAAGGCATTTTGACCATTGATCATCTCAGACATGACTATTTTAACTTAGAAAACTGTTGATCGCCTTAGACGTGATCCTTTTACATTTGAAATCCCATTGGTCATCTCAGGCGTGACCTTTTTATTGAGTAAATCCCATATTGAATTCTGATGCGTTGTCCAACATTTAACTACTAAGTTAACTAACATTAACTGAATTAAATAACTAAAAATAAAACAAAACTAAAAACAGGTTGTTGAACAACTTAGTTTGAGCTTGAAATCACCAATGAGGTCTACTTATCCATTGTGTTGAATCTACCGACACATCATCTAATGGTCTAGCAACCTCTAGATCTACTTTCTTCATGTTACCTTAGTAGCAGCTAGTTTTACTATCATTTTTCCTTTTATGTTGCTTAGACTTCTCAGACCTATAATTCGAATTTTGCATCTTAATCTAATACATTCTTTTAAAGTCCCAAACTCTTTGTTCCTGTGTACTATCAATTTATATAAACACTAAATCAATATCACAGATACGATCTCATTTCTATTAGCTAGATTGTCCTCCTCCCTCGTTTTTTATGTACTGAAACTAAAACAACTAATATAATATTAGTTTAACCTATTCTCGTACAGAGTACTACCGATGTTGACTTGGAGTTCATTTTGCAGCTGCGATAATCTGAGTCACTATACACTGTAAGCTCAAAGTCATCATCATGAGGATACCACAACCTAAGTGTTGGCGTACCCTTCAGATAACGAAATATCCTTTTGACTCCTATTAGATGGTTGACTTTTAGTTTCGCCTGATATCTGGAGCAGAGACACGTCATGTACATGATATCACTTATTGAGGCAGTGAGGTACATGAGGGATCCAATCATTCCTCGGTACATGGTGGCATCCACCAGATCACCAATTTTGTCGGGTGCTACGTCGTGGTTTGTAGCAAGTGGAGTCCTAGCTACCGAAGCATTATCCATACCGAACCGAATTAGGATATCACCTACATACTTGGTCTCATGTAGAAATATTCCCTTTGGTGTTTAATCCACCTGTAACCCGAGAAAGAACTTCATCTCTCCCATGGCACTCATCTCAAATTCAGCTTTCATTACTGCTTCAAATTCTTTACATAGTTCTTCGTTCTTGGAACCGAAGATTATGTCATCAACATAAATTTGAACAAGAAGTAAGCACCATCCTTTTCTTTGATGAACAGTGTATAATCATTGACTTCTCTGCGAAAGCCGTGTTTCACAACATGAGTTGAGTGTTCTTCAAACCATGTTCTTAGGGCTTGGTGGAGCCCGTAGAGAGCCTTTTCTAGTTTGTAAACTCTGTCCCCATGATACGGACCCTCAAATCCTTCGGGTTGACTGACATTCACTGTCTCCCAAATTTCACCATGAAGAAATGCACTCTTGACATCCAGTTGATAAACTTTAATCTTCATGTAAGAGGCATAGACTTGGAAGATCCGGATTGCTTCCATTCTCGCCACAGGTGCAAAGGCTTCATTGTAATCAACCCCCTCAACTTTTCAAAATCCTTGAACTACAAGTCGAGCCTTGTTTTTGATTATGACCCCTTGGTGATCTTTCTTGCATTTCAAGACCCATTTGATGCCAATGACCTTAGCACCTTTAAGTCTATCCATCAGTGTCAATACACCTAATTTCTTGAATTGAAAAAGTTCTTGTTGCATGGAACTTACCCATGCCTTGTTGTTTAGGGCTTCACTGACATATTTTGGTTCAAATTAAGACACAAAACATCGATACGCACTATCATGAAGATACCCCTTTTTCATTACCGAGGCATAATCAGCTGAGTATAGCTGATTTCTTGTCTGAAATCCAAATCTTACATCCCTAATGAGATTGTCCAGAGGATGATAGACATTTAAGCATGATCCAGGAGTGGTGGGAACAACTATCTCATTATCCAGGTTGTGAACCCCCGGTTCAGTATCTGATGTAGTGGGAGTGTGAGGTTCCGAAGTGTCAGGGGCATCAACATCAGATGCTTGTGTACTTGTAGCAGTAGGAACCTATTCCTCCTGATCCACCTGATCGTTCTACACGTCTTCATGATCAGAGGAAGAGTCACTTACTTCCAGTGCTTCCCTTGAATGACTGGAAGACTCACCTTGTGAACCTGATGTTGTTGAGTCTTGTGACGGTGTGTTTAAGACATCATACATCATTTCGGTTGCTAACTCATCTTCAGGAGGGGAGAGATAGATGTTAAAGGACTTAAAGAATCAATCATAATCAAAGAAGAATATGGGTCCTTTGCCAACAGGGGGAGTGGTGTATCTCTGGACGTCAACATTACACGAAACTTCTACTTGACCCGTTGAGTTGTTGTAAACTCTCTTATTTGGTATGTTGTATGGTAAAAAAATTCCTTCTTCAGCCTTCTCGCTGAACTTCCCTAACTGAGTCTTCTTCAGAAGAGTACATGGTGCTCCAAACGGTTCGAAGTACTCAAGATTAGGTTTACGTCGTTGAAGTAGCTGGTAACAGGTTTTACAATCATGCTTGACCACCAGGACTCGATTTAGAGTGTAACATGCATTAGCAACTGCCTCATTCCAGAATTGAATGTGTAGTTTTGAGTCTCCTATCATCGTTTGGGATGTCTCTATCAAGCTGCGATTCTTTCTCTCAAGAACTTCGTTCATTTGAGGAGTGTAGGCAGATGTGAACCGGTGCACAATTCCTTTTTCTTTACAGAATGCCTCCATCCATTGGTTCTTGAACTCGGTACCGTTGTTTGAGAGAACTTGTCATACCTTTAACTTGTAGAGTGACTCCAATGTAGTTACCAGCTCTTTGAATGATTCAAATGTCTATGATTTGGATTTCAAAAATAGCACCAAGAGAATCTTGAGTGATCTTCTATAACTACATAGCAGTACAAGTCGCCAGCAATGCTCCTCGTACTGACTGGACCAAACAGATCCATGTGAAGAGGCTCAAGAGGAAACCCAATGGAATTAACTTTCTTAGCTTTATGAGCCTTCTTGGTTTGTTTTCCTTTCTTTCAAGCGACACATAATTCTGGTAATTGGAAGTTCTTAACGTTTACTCCATGCACTAGATCATTCTGGATCAAGTGATTCATCTTCTGGGGATTTATATGTCCCATTCTCCTATCCTAGGAGATAGAGTCTTTCTCTGTTGCCTTTGACAAGAAGCATTGTACTTAATGATCAGTTGTGGAGGCCTTTGTTAGATCCAAGACATATAGATTATTATATCTTGAAGATGACATTAAGACTTGATCCCCCGACATCACATACTCCTTCTTTAACACATAGCACTTCTTGATTTCAAGACTACCTTGAATCCTTTGTCACAAATCTGGGATACAGAAAGTAAATTATTTTGAAGTTGTTGGACATAATTTACCTAATCAAACTTCACTTAATTTGTTTCCCACTACCCTTGTGTAGTGTGTAACGTCCTTTATTTCCAGCAAATGAAATGTGTCCTCCTTTAATTTGTTTGACGTTTGAAAGGATAGACAAGTTCCTAGTCATCTGCCTTGATGCTCCACTATCAACAATCTAGGTATTTGTAGTAGCACTATAGCGAACACCCTTCACATTCAAGGAAATGATTAGTTTAGGTTAGGTACCCAAGACTTAACTGGCTTGGGTGACCCGGAGGCATCGCACATCATAAATTCTACCCACTGTCCATTTGAGGGTGATGACAGATCATTCTACCTCTTCTTCTTATTATGAGACACTCGATCTAAATTTTCTTTCCATAGCCAGTTTTGTAGGGCCTATTTGTGATAACAGATGACTGGCTTATGGTTTGAACTTGATGTTCACTAATTCTTTTTGGTGGAGTGACAGAACTCCTTTTAGAAGAACTTGGTTTAGGATCATGAAGTTCAATTTTCTTTCATGGTGTCTCATAATAAGGACAGTTAGAAGCAATGTATCCATACTTTCCATAGTTATAGCATGATCTACTTTAAACATGTTGGTCGAACGGTTTCTGTGGGAAGTGTATGACACATGTGTAACTTTAGTTTGTTTGGATTTTAACACTTCTTGTTTAGATGTTTTAGCTTCTTTAACAAAATTCATTGTTTGAAGATTTTTAACATCTTTAACCTTTTGTTTATTTGGACTAAGACATGGTGCACGTGATTGGTTAACTTGTTTGGTCTTTTTGGGTTTAGAGTTAGACATGTTTGAAGCTAACTTTACCTTAACCTTTTCAAATTGTTCATCCAAATTAACAATAGGCAACTTACCTTAGATTTTAAAGTGGCCTCCTTCTGTTTAGTGACTGATTCCACTTGTTTACTTGGGGAATCTCGATCACTAACTAGAGGAGTGGACACCACATGATCCTTAGTAGGGTTGTTATTTACTGTTCTACATTTAGCATTTAACATTATCTCATGTGGTAGTGGAACCACCTTGTATCCCAACCCCTCCCTATTGTTTCGTTCTCTCACTAAGTGCTGGACTATGTGAGAAGACCTAGTCCAACAGTGCAGTTTTTGTTTTAATGAATTTACTTCAACTTCCAAATTTTTTTTTCTTTCTTAGTTTCTTCTAGGGAGTTTAAATAGAACATTATGTCATTTGCTTGGTTAAAAGCAACCACTTCGGTTTCCCTTAGTTGTTTATTTAACAGTTTTATTTTCCCTTTATAACTGTGCTCATTTTGTTTTAAATTCTGGTTAGCCTCTGTGCACAGTTGTAAGTCATTTACTAAGCTATTATTGTGATCTAATAACCTAGAAAATTTTAAATCTAACCTGTCTGTAAATTATTACATTTATTACGTGCATGATTATTAAAAAGTTGGTGTGTGGTACTTACTTGTGAAGACTTGGTTGAATCAGCCATGAGTGCAGTGTTGACTTCTCAGATGCTGGAGATTCTGAACTTGTAGTTCTGAGATCCTCTTCATTCAGGTGAGTAACCACATTAGAAGTATCTTCATGATCTGACATTACTAGTTCAACTGCTATATCCCCTTCACGTGCAGTGTCATCATCCAAAACCTCAACATTTGCAATGTTCAACTGACCCAGGGATACAAAACAAAAGTTCCAATCTTGACCTTATTCATCTTGTGCAGTCAGAGTATTAGGATCTTTGCTTGAATGATGAGAAAGGATTACCGTTACCTGTCTTCTTGGGCTTCACACATTCATGTTTAAAGTGCCCCTTTTTCTCCATAGTTGAAACAGGTACTTTGGTTTTGTCAAAACCAAAAGTTGTATCCTTTGTAGCTATCAAGTTCTGTCCAGTTTTCTTCACAAACTTCTTGGCTCTTCGGACAACACTAGCCAACGCCCACATAATGTCCATTCTTTCCAATTCATTCTCGTCCACCTACTCATAATCCTCATCAGCTAGCTGGCATTTTCCGATCTTTTCTGCAAATAGACCATCATAAGAATGAACAACCGCATCTAAGAGGTCCATATGCTCCATTGCAACCTCCACAGTGATATTCTTGAGATTCTCGGTCTTTAACTTCGTAGCGTTTGATTCAGGCACTATATATTGGGTGCTAGATGACCCTAATGTTTCAGATACTGAAGTAGTGGCTTGCGGAGGAGCTGCTGAACTTGATACAAATGCAGTTTGAAGTGGTGCTCCTGAGCTCTTGAGGTGGAAGTTGAATTATACAGTGACGGGTTCTGATCATAAGATCCTTTTTGAGACCTGTACTTCATCCTTAGTTCCTCCTCCCTTAATTTCAGGATGAAGTCGTTTATTTCTAATTTAGCCAGTAAATTGTTCTGTATCAAATTAGACACAAACAAGTCCCACTTCTATGGCAGACCATTGACAAATCTTGATACCTTATCTTTTATTGACGTTGTGACCCCATGAGTGTGCAACTCACTCATTATTCGGTAGAATCGGTCTATGACATCATCCAAGCTTTCCTTACCCATCGATGAGAAGTTATCGAACTCCTTCTTCAAAGCTTTCGCCTTTAGAGCTTTTACTGATGCATTCCCGTCGTATCGTTTTCCAAAGCCTCCCATAATTTCTTTGCATGTTTATTCTCAGAAAACTGGTGGAATGTATCCTTAGGTATTGGCTGAGTCAACAGAGCATACACTTTTTTCTCAGCATTGTACTTCACCTTCTGGCTATCAGTCATGAGCACCAACTGGCATACTATAACATTGATTCCCACAGATTGGGATCAACACCATTTAGATAAATTTCGAACGTTTGCTTCCATTGTGGGTAATCGTCTAACTGACAAGCTTAGGCGGCTTATTGTGATTCCCAATTTCATTTTCCAGAAGTAATAGGTTCTGGATACGCGAGTCCCTACCTGCAGTAAACGCCGAGTACTGATCTTCCATTCCATTATACGTTGAGAGTTAGAACAAAACTGTTTCACTCGTGCGAGTAGAGAGATGCGATTTGGTCAATCTTGCGGGTGGACTAATGCGGATGAATCAATCATGCGATTGAACGAATGCGGATGAGTTAATCGTGCGTTTGAGCAAGAGCAGATGAACAATACGAATGGTGTTCAGTCGTACGAGTGGATGGGCGACTGAGTTCCATTGTGCATATGAGAGGTGCGATTGAGTTCAGTCGTGCGATTGAGCCAATGGTGCGACTGATGCTGCTGGACTTGAAAATTCAAAGATTTTTGGTGCTTTGACATAAAAATACAATTATTCAGAAACCCTAATGTATCGGAAGCCAAAAAACGTGAACTTTAAGATCTGGAGACACTGAAAAACATTGTTTTACTTAAAAAGATGGTGTTTTGAATGTAAAATCATGAGATTTACACCGAAAAAGATTGAATCACATTCAAAATGAAGAGCCAAAGCTCTGATACAACTTGTTAGGACCATTCTCGTACGGAGTACTAACTGATTTTGCGCGTATAGAAAGTCAAATAATGCAGAATCCAATTTGATTGGGGATCCAATCAGGGAGAACACACTTAAGATCAACCTAACGATTAATGAAACGTTATGAATGATTTGAACAAGACGAACTGTGATCTATGAACTTGGAACAGTTTTCTCGAGTCTCTAGACGGCTAGGGTACGATTATGTGTGTAGGTATTCGAATTGTTATGTTTTTCCACGAATTAGGTGGTATTATAGGTTAGGGTCTTCCATTCGTACGACTGAAGCATGTGATTGATCCATCTGCACCACTGAAGGTCGAGTCGTGCTACTGAGTCAATCTTATGTCTTAATCGTGCGAGTAATCCTGGTTGAGTTGTGCGACTGGTCCATTAGTATGAAGTATTCATGCGCATGGTCAGTTAGCATGGTGCATTCGCATAGGAACTTCACACGATTAAGTTTGAACATGTTTCTCAATCATTATTGACCAAGAATCATGAACAATAACCTCAAACCTATATAGTTAGTTTAATATACTTTATTACACGATAATCAATGAAATATTAAACATTATATGCATCAACCACACATTGCATTTCATTCTAACCCATTCAATTACATATATGTAAGACATGAAAGACATTTTGCATTAAGCTCCTAAACTAGGTACATATGTATCAACATTAACCTTAAAACTTGTGATATATACGTTTAGTACCTTGTAAAAGAATTTGTTAGAACATCGTTTAATTCTTATTGTCATCTTATACATATATATGTCATGTGAGTTTCCTTGCCCCTTTTTTATATTACTTCACACCATTTTGGGGTGAAACATGTTAGACTTATCACATACACTTGTAAACATTTAAATCTTGTAAAGCGCTTGCAATTCATACTTTTATTGTTATGGTTATTTGTGTTATTGTAAGTCTTATATGAGATACATTTTTTGTTGACAATCATTAACTTTTGCTAGCCTAGGGACGTCTTAGATCCTTGGGCCTGACAAGCCTATTTGGTGCTAAAGCTGATGTATTGTTGTCTCCTGATGACGTATGACTTGTTCATCATGGGAAACAAGTACACTTAGCCAATCATATAAACTTTTAATTAACTCGAGGTTTGATTGTATTTATATATGTTTTACAAACTTGCTAACTCATAACCTTTCACATGAATTGCTATTTGTAACCATTGATATATTATCTATATAAAACCCTGGGAAACTCACCAACTTCATAGTTGACCTTTTATTTTTAAGATGTTTCAGGAAATGCCCAAGTTTGAAGTCATCATTTGAAGTTTGTTTAAATCTAGGATTTGGAACTAGAATAATGAATAAAGGCTTTGGATTATTTTTGTTTTATGTTTGACTTATTTTAGGTGGAGACTTATGGTTGTATTTGCATTTGAAACTTATGATAATAATATTTACATTTAAAGATAGCTTTATGTGGTTGTGAACAATCTTAAACCTAACATCTCGATGATTCTGCTGTCAATGTTGGGGTTTGACAACGTCCAGGAAGTCACACACAACTTGTACGTTGGACAATTGTCGTTATGACATGTCCACATCCTTCACGTAAGCCAGGTAGGTGCTACATCTGTGTTTCATGCACTTCCCTGCCACCACCATCGAAATCACCTTTTGGATCGTAGTAACTCGATCATTGTTAGGTGCTATTAGTTGGATTATCTTCTTACAACACATAATACTTGCTTCATGGGCTACTAGCCAATCCATCCCTAGGACTACATCAAACCCTCCTAAGGTCATCACAAGCAGTGTAACACGAAACCTGTAACATTCGAATTCTATGTCATAACCTTCTAATAGATCAAAAATCCTGGTAGACTTACTAATGGCAGTTTCTACATCGTAAGGCCCATCTATACTTCTACTTCTAACAAGCAAATTAGCTGTTGGACCAAAAGAACCAATGAGCCTGATCAGAGAAACCTCTAAGTCCCACAGGACATCACAACAGCTGAAGAAGACCTGATCAGCTATTCTACAAAGTCTGAAGAATACAACTGCTGAAGTATTTCTGAAGTACTGAAGACAAAGACTGAGACAACAGCTGAAGATCTAAAGTCTGAAGACTTCAACAAGTACTGAAGACAAAGACTGAAGATCAACAGCTGAAAGACAAAGTCTGATGTTCAAGTACTGAAGACATCAGCTGATGCTAACAGCTGATGACAACAGCTGAAGAGGGCTTCTTCAGTTGTTGTGATGGTTTTTCTTCATCAGTAGTTTTCTTTTCCTTTCAGTAGTTTGTTTACTTTTCAGTACTTGTAAACAACTGAAGAGGTTGTTCTTCAGTTGTTGTAGTATCAGTAGTTTTATGTTTTTCAGTAGTTGTAAATAAGATGTTTAACACTTAGGAACATTTGTAAGAAGATGTCAGTTGTTGACATCTTCAGTAGTTGTTAACATCAGTAGTTATAAAACGGTTACATGTCACTTTCAAGTGACATCAGCCTACGTCACTCTTTCCTTTATAAGGAAGGATGACTCACGTGTAATCGTGCTATTGAGGTCGACAATGTTAATGCAATATTCCTTTTGTCAGATATTTCTCTCTGTATAACAAAATTCTTTTATCGCTTTATATCGAATGTTCTTGCTTGAATTTGTCTAATTCTGAGCTATTCCGCTGCTATATTGTTCAATCGATTAAACCAGGGGCTGAGATCCTAACAAATGGTATCAGAGCAAAATCAGTTAAAGGAAAAAGGAAGAGGACAGATGGGGAGAAGGAGAAAGAATCAGAGAAGGTAAATGAGAAGGAGTTGGCTGTTATAAGTGTGGAGGAGACTGAGTTTGTTCATGAGAAGGAGAAGGAGAGTGAGAAGAGCTGAAGTGAATGAAAGTCAAAAAGACTTTCATGTCACATATCAAAAGAGGAAAGGAGAGTCGGAGAAGGAGAAGGAGCTGAATGATATGGTGAAAGAAGCTGATGCCAACCTAACCGTTCAATGGATAAAATCATTGATCAGTTATATAGGCAGGGTTTTGACATCAAAAACTAGACTCCGAGATCCGAAGGTTGGAGACAGAGGAGATCAACTCAGATGGCTAGTTATGATGCCTTAGAAAGAGAAAGGTTGGAGATAATGATTAGATTTATAGCCAAATACTTGGGAAGATCTCTGATAGAAATAGGGCCTGGACCAGGGACAACATCTTGGCAATAACCACCAAGATTTGTTCCTCTGAAGCATACTCCAAGGGTTTAGTGATTGAGGTATTAAATGAAGCTGGGGTTGGGAACCGAAAAGAACTGACAAAATTTACTAAAGCCTCCCTTACAGCCAAAATGTTAAAACAGTCTGAAAAGCCTCTATCCTCAAAATCACTACCTCCACAACCCACTAAAACACCCCTTTACCCTCTAAACCAACCATCCAACCCACAAAACCAAATCCTTTACCTCCAAAACCCACTGCCAGTGATGTACCTAGACAAAAGAAAAGAAAGGTACTGAGGGCTGATGAAGAAGAGAGGATGAAGACAGACTGCCACTCTCTGCAGTTATCACCTTGCCTAAGGCTAATCCAATGTCCATCACTCCTGCTTCTCAAATGCATGATGTGATGATAAAGATTGAAGAGGAACAGATGCAAAGACATGATGAGGAAATGCTGAAAAGCATTGACAAAGCATATGCCACATCCTCTTCAATGATTAGCATGAAGAAAGAAGTCTTAAGATTGTACACCCTTGCTAATACCTTTCAATACCAAGGAAAAAGTAAGGATATGGCCTGATCCTAGGGTGGCACACAGGATTGTCAAGAAAGAAATTCCTTCAAAACAAGGGCCAAGTGAAGAGGGTTGTCGACGAAGACATCACTATGGTTCTTGTAGTGTCCCCTTGGGAAATTGTAGAAGAGTTCAAGAAAGCTTATGAAGCCAAACAACCACCCCAAAAGATGTTGGAGAATAAAATCATAAAGAAGGGATTGGTTTACAAAAGACTTGAAAACTTCAAACAGATGAGCTCAACCTGCTCTTAGAAGGGACTCATCCAGATGATTTGCTTACAGACAAATAACCACGTTTGAGCTCAAGAATGGAAAACAGGCCAAGTACATCTCTGAAGTGTATGGCCGAGAAGGACTGTTTGATGGTGTGCCAGAGGTGCTGACAATGGATGAGCAGATCATGTTTCTAAGGGATTACACCAGGGAATCATATAGGCTGATACACGGGAAGTAGATCTCATGGTTGGGGTAACAGCTCAGTGTCCAAGTCCCCAATACAGAGCTCCCAACCATATCATGCAAAACAGATCATTAGAGACTTCTTCCCAGGCCGGTGCTGAAAAAAGGTCACTTCTCATCTGATCAAGAGGATAAAAAGACCAGTCTATCTGCCAAAATAAGTGGGACTCGTCAATAACTTAGAGGTTTTGCCTGCATTGGTTCAGGGGAGTTTGTTGGACCAAAAGAACCAATGAGCCTGATCAGAGAACCTCTAAGTCCCACAGGACATCACAACAGCTGAAGAAGACCTGATCAGCTGTTCTACAAAGTCTGAAGAATACAACTGCTGAAGTATTTCTGAAGTACTGAAGACAAAGACTGAGACAACAGCTGAAGATCTAAAGTCTGAAGACTTCAACAAGTACTGAAGACAAAGACTGAAGATCAACAGCTGAAAGACAAAGTCTGATGTTCAAGTACTGAAGACATCAGCTGATGCTAACAGCTGATGACAACAGCTGAAGAGGGCTTCTTCAGTTGTTGTGATGGTTTTTCTTCATCAGTATTTTCTTTTCCTTTCATAGTTTGTTTACTTGTTCAGTACTTGTAAACAACTGAAGAGGTTGTTCTTCAGTTGTTGTAGTATCAGTAGTTTTATGTTTTTCAGTAGTTGTAAATAATATGTTTAACACTTAGGAACATTTGTAATAAGATGTCAGTTGTTGACATCTTCAGTAGTTGTTAACATCAGTAGTTATAAAACGTTTACCTGTCACTTTCAAGTGACATCAGCCTACGTCACTCTTTCCTTTATAAGGAAGGATGACTCACCTGTAATCGTGCCATTGAGGCCGACAATCTTAATGCAATATTCCTTTTGTCAGATATTTCTCTCTCTATAACAAAATTCTTTTATCGCTTTATATCGAATGTCCTTGCTTGAATTTGTCTAATCTAAGCTATTCCGCTGCTATATCTGTTCAATCGATTAAACCAAGGGGCTAGATCCTAACAAATGGTATCAGAGCAAAATCAGTTAAAGGAAAAAGGAAGAGGACAGATGGGGAGAAGGAGAAAGAATCAGAGAAGGTAAATGCGAAGATTGGCTGTTATAAGTGTGGAGGAGACTGAGTTTGTTCATGAAATGGAGAAGGAGAGTGAGAAGAGAGCTGAAGTGAATGAAAGTCAAAAGACTTTCATGTCACAAATCAAAAGAGGAAAGGAGAGTCTGAGAAGGAGAAGGAGCTGAATGATATGGTGAAAGAAGCTGATGCCAACCATAACCGTTCAATGGAAAATCATTGATCAGTTATATAGGCAGGGTTTTGACATCCAACAACTAGACTCCGAGATCAAAGGTTGGATACAGAGGAGATCACTCAAGATGGGCTAGTTATGATGCCTTAGAAAGAGAAAGGCTGGAGATAATGATTAGATTTATAGCCAAATACTTGGGAAGATCTCTGATAGAAATAAGGGCCTGGACCAGGGACAACATCTTGGCAATAACCACCAAGATTTGTTCGTCTGAAGCATACTCCAAGGGTTTAGTGATTGAGGTATTAATGAAGCTGGGGTTGGGAACCAAAAGAACTGACAAAATTTACTAAAGCCTCCCTTACAGCCAAAATTTTAAAACAGTCTGAAAAGCCTCTATCCTCAAAATCACTACCTCCACAACCCACTAAAACAACCCCTTTACCCTCTAAACCAACCATCCAACCCACAAAACCAAATCCTTTACCTCCAAAACCACTGCCAGTGATGGTACCTAGACAAAAGAAAAGAAAGGTACTGAGGGCTGATGAAGAAGAAAGAGGAGGATGAAGACAGACTGCCACTCTCTGCAGTTATCACCCTGCCTAAGGCTAATCCAATATCCATCACTCCTGCTTCTCAAATTCATGATGTGATGATAAAGATTGAAGAGGAACAGATGCAAAGACATGATGAGGAAATGCTGAAAAGCATTGACAAGCATATGCCACATCCTCTTCAATGATTAGCATGAAGAAAGAAAGTCTAAGATTGTACACCATTGCTAATACCTTTCAATACCAAGGGAAAAAGTAAGGATATGGCCTGATCCTAGGGTGGCACACAGATTGTCAAGAAAGAAATTCCTTCAAAATACAAGGGCCAAGTGAAGAGGGTTGTCGACGAAGACATCACTGTGGTTCTTGTAGTGTCCCCTTGGGAAATTGTAGAAGAGTTCAAGAAAGCTTATGAAGCCAAACAACCACCCCAAAGATGTTGGAGAATAAAATCATAAAGAAGGATGGTTTACAAAAGACATGAAAACTTCAAACAAGATGAGCTCAACCTGCTCTTAGAAGAGACTCATCCAGATGAGTTTGCTTAGAGACAAATAACCACGGTTGAGCTCAAGAATGGAAAACAGGCCAAGTACATCTCTGAAGTGTATGGCCGAGAAGGACTGTTTGATGGTGTGCCCGGGGTGCTGACAATGGATGAGCAGATCATGTTTCTAAGGGCTTACACTAGGGAATCATATAGGCTGATACACGGGAAGTAGATCTCATGGTTGGGGTAACAGCTCAGTGTCCAAGTCCCCAATACAGAGCTCCCAACCATATCATGCAAAACAGATCATTAGAGACTTCTTCCCAGGCCAGTGCTGAAAAAGGGTCACTTCTCATCTGATCAAGAGGATAAAAAGACCAATCTATCTGCCAAAAAAGTGGGACTCGTCAATAATTAGAGGTTTTGGCTGCATTGGTTCAGGGGGAGTTTGTTGGACCAAAAGAACCAATGAGCCCGATCA
>CM046453.1:28669557-28822677 GCA_025506515.1 Flaveria trinervia | reverse complement strand
GAAAACCCATTTTCTAAATTGGTGTCATAATTTATTGGTGTTTGTTCAGCTTGTATTGGTATGACCCGACTTGCATCATATCACACTAGCCACATCAACTTAATATGCATCTTGGGCAGATCAGGTCTTTTCAATCTCCCACTTGCACAAGATTCATAGAAGGTTGATGCAAGTAGAAAATAACGCCTAGCAACTGTTTGCTACCCCTAATGTATATGATTAAGTGCCATTCAATACATCGTCCTCCTCAAGTACCTTACTTGAAATGTTTTAGGTGAATTAATCATCTATCCTTTTATTTCAGATGTCATGTTAAATCCCAGAGACACACAATCGTCATTCTCTGATGATTTACTTTAACAGGCCTTAGACATCTAACTCTCAACGAATAAGAGGAACAAATTCCATCTTGACTACATACGTCTCTCACATCACCTCATGTCACACCTGAACCCAGCCTTTTGTACTGCCATATTTCAGAACAGCAAAGAACTAAGTCAATGTATAATACTTGGTGAATATCAAGACCCAATATGTATCTCAGGTCTGAGGATAAATTGATATTCGCCTTTACTCAATATCTCTTATGACTAATCACAAGGTTCCAAGAAGAAATAATTGAGAACGGGTCGGTTCCAATATCTATATCCTATAGATACCAACGAACCTTGTGTGACATCCGTCACCTTATGGTCCGTCGAACGACATAAATAAACATAGAAATATTTAATTATTCTTCCTTTTCTTCATGAACTCCTGCTTTAAGGAATCATGTCTGCTTATTTTCCTTTGTGCTTGTACTTCCTTCGAGAACGTGTGTTAAGCATAAAACTTTTATAAATTTCATCACCATTACCACCAAATATGTCATTTTTTTCTTTTATTTCGACCATTGTCATTAATAAAACCATTTTAGACTATCAAATGCCATTAAACACGCTTTTAACCTTAATATAACGAACATTTTAAGGTCGTAATCAACCGAAACAATTTTGGGAAACTCGAGGGTTAAGTGCAGGAACTAAACTTATAATTTTGCAAACTTGGGCTGGATATATAAACCCCATTCCAGCCATTCCTGACTCACTTCATCTTCTTCACCTCTTCACTCCCTACACACACATTTTCTTCATTCTAGCACCAAAATCTACCCGTGTGGTCTCGTTTTCGTCGTCTAGTCTTCATCTACAGCCTCATCTACTCATTTCTAGCACGTAGACGACTTTGGTTGTCTCTTTTCTTGTCTTTTTACTGCTGTGATTTCTAGGGTTTCGGGTGCTCGGGTTCATCCGAGCACATGAGGTCGTGTGGTGCGTGTGAGGTCTTTCTGCTTGTGTTTCATGTTTGTGTATGTTTGTTGAGTGTTTCTGGAAGTCCTCGTGGTATAAAACTCGCGTTGAGCAGCTCGGGGCTGCTCAACCCGACTGCAGTCGCGATTCTGCAGTTCAGGCGACTGGGTCTGTCATGTGATTGAGCCGTGCGACTAAGTGAGTCGTGCGACTGAATCATGCGTCTAGGTCAATCGTGCGACTGAGTTGTGCGACTAGGCATGTCGTGCGACTGAGTCGTGCGACTGGGTGTTTGTATGCGATTGAGCGTGCGACTGAATCATGCGTCTAGGTCAATCGTGCGACTGAGTTGTGCGACTGCATGTCCGTGCGACTGAGTCATGCGACTGGGTGTTTGTATGCGATTGAGCCGTGCGACTGAATCATGCGTCTAGGTCAATCGTGCGACTGAGTTGTGCGACTAGCATGTCGTGCGACTGAGTCATGCGACTGGGTGTTTGTATGCGATTGAGCCGTGCGACTGAGTGAGTCGTGCGACTGAATCATGCGTCTAAGTCAATCGTGCGACTGAGTTTGCGCTAGGCTTGTCGGGCGACTGAGTCGTGCGACTGTGTGTTTTGTGTGAGATTGAGTCAGGTGACCGACTGAATGTATGCATTGTGCGTGTTTCGCACGACCGAAGTCCAATCGCACGAATGAAGGTTCAATCGCACGAAAGTAGCTAATTCGCACGATTGAGGGTTGATTCGTGCGCATGGAGGTTGGGTCGTGCAAATGTGTGTGTTGTGTGGTGCGACTGAGTCCAATCGCACGAATGAAGGTTCAATCGCACGAAAGTAGCTAATTCGCACGATTGAAGGTTGATTCGTACGAATGGAACGTGGGTCGAGCGTCTAGTCCTGTTGTGTGACTGATGTTGAGTGTGAATTTCCCTTGAACGTCTGATGATGATAAGGCAACATCAGTAAAAGTGTCATTGCTTGACCCCAAGATTAAAGTCAACGCTATCAACATGCACATACTATTTCAATTGAAATAAACCTAACATTTTACAATTACCGACAACCCATTTGAAACTACAATACTTAACAAGTGTCATCTTTCATAATAATGAGGTCTTTACAAGGATGTCATAAGCAATGACGACTACTCGTAGTACTTGGATCTACATAAGATCTGATACGTGTGTCCGCTTGGTGTGTGTGCCACCCACGACCGAACCGATACAACCCGAACCGACCAAACATTACTATACACTTGTACGGTCATTAACTTAACAATAATTGTCAATAGGTGTTTGACCGATCATTGCATTCCACTGTTGGAAATCTCGATCTTCCATACTTACCACTTAACATGTGAGTTTCGTGCCCCTTTTTATGCTTATACTACTTTACAACATTTACAAACATGGGGGAAAAGTATGCTCGCCCGTTTTCTATGCTGTACAACATACATACAATTTTCATACAAGGAATCAACGTGATACTGTTTTGCAAGTACTTATCTCATACATGCTTGGGTCTGCTGTGTGGTTCTATCTTTGCAACTATTTCATTCCAGTGCGGGAACGACGGTTAGGTATTGGTAGTACTACTGGGTTGACACCCCCCACTCGTGTTGGTATACTAGTTAGTACCAACATAGTCAAGTACTGGCCTTGGGAGAATATATGCCCACAATTTCTGTGTACGTCGCTAGTTTAGTTGCAAAGCTCATGTCATGTGATTTTACTTGTGATAAACTGTATTTGCGGTATTCCATATCATTTACTTTATACCATCACTTACACTTTTATTACTTAAACCTCGAGCTCACCAACAATTTTGTTGACCATTTTGTTGACCATTTTGAGCATATCAACCAATCCAAGTTCATTATAGTCTTACATTCATAGTTGTTCCCACAAGTATGATCGACTACGGACATTTAAAATAACTTATTTATTTACGGATTTAAACATGCAAAAAGGAAGAACAAATGAAATTTATAACCAGATAATAAGGTCAAATAACATAGTTCTATCTAAATACAAAATTGATCAAGTCCAATCACTAGAATATCAAAGTCCTAGGGCACAAGTATGACTTTCATGCTTTGACCTATCTAGGAGCTTCGTGAATGGATCCGCAACATTTGATCGGTGTGAACTTTGCGAATACATATCTTTCCCTTTTCAACTTCATCCCTTATGTAGTTGAATCTTGTTCAATGTGCCGAGTCTTTTGATGAGCACGAGGTTCCTTGATTTGAGCAATCGCACCATCGTTGTCACAAAAGATCTCTAGGGGGTCTTGAATGGTAGCAACTACCCTTAGATCAGCAATGAACTTCTTAAGCCATGCAGCTTCTTGAGCTACCAATGAAGCGGCGATGTATTCTGATTCTGTTGTAGATAGTGCGACTACATCTTTCTTTGAGCTCTTCCAAGAGACTGCTCCTCTATTCATAATGAAGACATATCCCGATTGTGATCGAGAATCATCTCGATCAGTTTGGAAACTCGCATCCGTGTAACCCTTTACAACGAGCTCCTCCTCACCAGATCCATATATTAAGAACATATCCTTAGTGTTCCTAAGGTATTTCAGAATACTCTTAGCATCCATCCAATGACTATTACCAGGATTCTGTTGATATCTACTTGTCATGCTTAGAGCACATGACACGTCCGGCCTAGTACATATCATTGCATACATGATGGATCCTATAGCAGATGCATATGGGACTCCATTCATTCTTTCTTGTTCAACCTTTGAACTAGGGCATTGAGATGAGCTCAATATAGTTCCTTTCTGAATAGGTACTAACCCTTTTAGAATTCTCCATCTTGAACCTCTTCAAGATCTTTTCAATGTATGCACTTTGGTTTAAACCTATTAATCGCCTTGATCTATCTCTATAGATCTTTATTCCCAAAATATAGGCGGCTTCACCATGATCCTTATGGAAAAAACAGCTTCCAAGCCAGGTTTTTACACCTTCCAAGGTTGGAATTCGTTTCCAAAAAGTAGAATGTCATCGACATATAATACAAGGAAAGTAATAATGCTCCCACTAGCTTTCTTATACACACAAGCTTCATCAGCGTTTTTGATGAAGCCAAATTTCTTTACTTCATCATGAAAATGGTGATTCCAACTTTTTGACACTTGTTTCAATCCGTAGATTGATTTCTTTTACTTGCATACCTGCTTAGGATGTTTTGGATCAACAAAACCTTCAGGCTGTTCCATATGGACATCATCCTCAAGATATCCATTAAGGAAAGCAGTTTTGACATCCATGTGCCAAATCTTATAGTCATAATATGCTGCTATGGCAAATAATATCCTAATAGACTTTAGCATTGCCACAGGGGAGAAAGTTTCATCATAATCAATCCCTTTTGTTTGAGTGAAACCTTTTGCTACGAGTCTAGCTTTATAAGTATCCAAGTTTCCATGCATGTCGGTTTTCTTCATGAAAACCCCACTTACTTTCCACTATTTGACTTAAGAGGTGGTGTAACCAATTCCCAAACTTGGTTATCATACATGGATTGCATCTCAACGTTCATGGCTTGTTGCCATTTGTCAAAATCAAGTTTTGACATTGCATCATGGTAGTGGTTGGTTCATCCGAATCTACCACATAGCATCCATCCATGAGAAATCCATATCTCTCAGGAGGAACACTAATTCTACCAGATCTACTAACGTTTTGTGTATCTGATCATCCATATGATCATTCTCAACATCCTCATGTTGATTGCTAGTATCAACCAATTGGGTATCGTTTTGTGAATCTTGAACCTCTTCAAGTTCCACTGCTCTTCCACTAGTTTCTTCCGAAAGAAAATTACTTTCCAAGAACACTGCTTTTTCGAGCAATAAACACTTCTGCTGCTGTTGGATCATAGAAATAATATCCAATACAATCTCTAGGATATCCAATGAAGACACACTTGTCGATCGGGCTTCTAGATTGTTTTGAGTGTATTGCTTAGGATAAGCATCACACCCCCAAACTTTTAAATATGACAATGATGGAACCCTTCCATGCCATACTTCGAAAGGTGTCCTTTCAACTTTCTTGGTTGGGGCCATATTTAAAATACGGGCCGCAGAGAGCAATGCGAAACCCCAAAATGATAGAGGCATGTGCTTCTAGCCATCATAGATCGAACCATATCCAATAGAGTCCGATTCCTCCTCTCAAACACACCATTATATGTGGTGTTCCAGGTGGAGTAAGTTGTGAGATAATCCCACAACTTCTAAGATATTCTTGAAATTCACTACTAAGGTACCACCTCCTCTATCTGTTCGAAGAATTTTGACCGTTTTGTTGAGTTGATTTTCTACTTCATTCTTGAAGATTTTGAACATTTCAAAAGATTCATGTTTGTGTCTTAACAAGTACACATACCCATATCGACTATAGTCATCGGTAAAGGTAATGAAGTATCTTTCACCATTCCTAGTTGTTGGTTTAAAAGGTCCACATACATCCGAATGTATGATCCCTAATAATCTTTTGCCCTTTCATTAGTCCCACTAAAAGGGGCCTTTGTCATTTTACCTTGTAAACAAGACTCGCATACATCAAATGAATCATTTTCATTGTTTTCAAAAGACCATTCTTTTGAAGTTTTTGCATACGATTCTTGTTTATGTGACCAAGGCGACAATGCCAAAGATAGGAATCACTCAAATTAAGTTTGAGCCTCTTGATGGTTGCTTGGTACATAGAGCTATCATATGTTGTGTTATTATGAACCAATTCATAAATACCATTACAAGGTATAGCCATGAAATAAAACACATGATTTAAAGAAACATGAATATCATTGTCAACAAACTTGAAATCATAATCATATTGTCTTAAACGGGAAACAGAAATAATGTTCCTAGTCAAGCTAGGAGCATACAATACATTCTTTAAAATGACTTCCAACCCACTTGGAAGCTTCAAAATGTAGCCTCCTTGGGCTTCCACGTGAACCTTTGCACCATTGCCCATAAAGAGACTTATTTCCCCTTTTGCATAATGCTCACTTCTTTTGAACCCCTGCAACAAATTGCAAATATGAGTTCCACATCCAGTATCTAATACCCATGTGTTAGAAGAACTAACATTTAGCTCAACATGTATCATAAACATTGTACCTGAAGTTTGCCCCGCGTCCCTCTTCGATCTCAACGCTTTGAGATAGACCGGACAATTGCGTTTCCAATGGCCTACTTCACCACACACAAAACACGGGTCATCTTGAGCAACCTTTTGCTTCTTTTCTTTCGGTTTGGGCAGTTCCATTTTTGCTTTACCCTTACCCTTCCCTTTGACGTGCCCCTTCCCTTTGGCAACATTTGCCCTAGGGTCGGGAGGTGCCTTTTCCTACTACCACCTTCATTGATTGTAAGGACCGGTAGAACCTTTCTACCCATGCCTGCCTCGGCTGTTTTGAGCATTGAATGAAGCTCACCAATACTCTTGTCCCATCCATTCATGTTATAGTTCATAACGAAGCTATCAAACTTCTTGGATAGGGAGTTGAGGATCAAATCCGTTGCCACACTCGTTGGACACACGACAGTTAAGCCTTTCAAGGCGATCAATGTGGCTCTTCATCTTGAGAACGTAAGATGATACCGATTGGGTCTCGTCCATTGGACATGCATGAAGTGCTCGAACCGTTTCGAAGCGCTCCACCCTTGATTGTTGTTGGAACATTTCCCTGACTGGGTGATCATGTCATAGGCATTGTGGTTCTCAAAGTCCTTTTGCAAATCAGGAATCATACTCGCTAGCATGAGACATGAGACTTGCACAGAGTCTTCGGTGTACTTGACCCATTCGGCAAAAGCCTCAACGTCATTTTCATCGGGTTGATCGGGAATGGGATCGTCTAACACGTAGGACTTCTTTTCCTGTTTGAGAACAATCTCAAATTTCGGTACCAATCCATGAAGTTCCCATGGTTTAGACGTTCTTTTCAAGGATGGTTCTTGGTGATAGGTTATGGACGGTCGGGATTGCGTTGTTGTTGTTAGCCATCTACAATATGCACAGTTCCATTTTAGTATTCATTGATATAATAATATTTCATTTATTAATACCCTTTTATGCTCATAGACGATTAATAAATAAAATTTTTAAATCCAACGTTACTTTTAAATATGGTTAGGTGACCTTTATTCCATTATTTAAATTAACAAGGTAGTCATGAATGACAATTGCAACCTATTGCAACTTCTAATGGTATGGGATCGTTTGAACATCTTATGCTTGAAACGGCATGTTTATTCCATCAACACCTTTGTAAAGTAATTTTAGGTCATCATTAATATATTTCACAATCAAGTCGTCCTACTTACATACACGTGTGAGTTTACTACATAAGTGGTTAGGTGACCTTTATCCCACAAACATGGTATTCTCACCTCAAGTTACAAGTTCCCTCAAATGGTTAGGTGACCTTTATCCCACTAAGAGTTTGAAAGTAACCTAAGTGTTGTGTAAAAGGATGGTGTTAAACTTGTTTCAAAAGGGATTTAGTTTAGATGGAATGTCATATGTACCATATGATTGTATGCATTCACCATATGGTACCCAATTTGTCCTTTTAAATAAAACTCATTTTATGTTGCAAATCATTAACCCTTTAATTAAACCATTCTATTTGTGCTTAATGATTAGAGAACGAATTTCTTGTTATAGCATGTTTTAATTGATGGTTTGTTAATCACATCCAAATATTCAAAACAAACATCAACATAAGCAATCAACCAAGCATAAACAATCCATCCATATATGCATAACAAAGCATACTAAATTGAGCACACTTGTTAGCCAAAACAAGTGTGTCAAAAGGTCTTGTCCTAAGGGTTAAGACATGACACAAGGATGGCAAAAGGACTCCCACTTGAAACCACATCTTCAAGCATCCTCTTTGTCCATCTTTTCTTCAAATCTTGATCTTGAGCATCCTTACAAAATGTATCCTAATACAATTTTTCTAGTAAAGGAAAAACTCCTAATCTATTTATTACAAACCAAATGAATAAATAATTACAAAACGGGACTTGAAACATAAAATTAAATTGTTACATAGCCAAATGAATATATCATGACAACCAATCAATCAATCCACAAGGTCAAAGCTTTGTTATGCATAACCAAACAACATATCCAAATATGAACATATCATCGATTTTGGAAGCCCCTTTTCAACCCATATTCTTGGCCAACATAAACCAAGAACAAATGGGTTTGGTCCAAACAAACAAACAAACAAACAAACATGACCTAAATTTTAAAGATCCTAACATGCATATAAAATAGTATCTTTAAAATCAAAAGAGGTAACCTTTCAGCCCTTCTAACTCTCGGCCATATGGTGTCACACACCACAAAACCGTGAACTAGAAAGTCAAAAACATGTATGCATTCGTATAAGTGGCTCTGGATGCCATTGTAGGGATTTAACAAGTTTATCAAAGTTCATATAAGCTTGTATATATGAAAAACGCAGCGGATAATTAGTTTTAAAACTTGTTAATATGATTTATTAAAACCATTTAATAAGCAAACCCCAAACCATGGATCATTATACGAGATGCATACAAAAGGATTTATATATATGAAGTTAAAACAACCTTTGGAGCAGCAGAAAATCGATATTGTTAGGTGAAAAGGATGAGTTTCATGGCTGAATCTTCAAGAAAGAAGACCTCAAGATGGTGATACCCCAAGCCACAAACGAACCTCTTGAATGCTAGGTTTCTTGACACCAACTTTCAGCAACAAAAACCCCTTTTGATGCTAAAACTTTTCTTTTCTTTTGCCTTCTTCTCTTCAAATCCGTAAGGTGAGAGAGAGAGAAATGAGAGCACAAATCCACCTTTGCATGTAGGAGAGAAGTGTCTTGGAAGGATTGAGTGTTAGCATTTAATCTTGTGTGTTTACAAGACAAAGATGGGACCCCACAAGCATGAGGGCGGCCGAAAATCCATTTGAAAAATGGATTCCCACTCTTTGTTTTGTTACATAATTAAACACTCACTAACCCTTAAGTTTATAAAGTTAAAACTTATTAAAACTTTATAAACTTAGTACTTTTATTTTTTATTATTTACTAAGATTAAATAATAATAAAAAGTACCATATGAACAATTATCCATAATGATGTTCATTTACAAAGGCAATGATTTAGAAAACCCATTTTCTAAATTGGTGTCATAATTTATTGGTATTTGTTTAGCTTGTTATTGGGTATGACCCGACTTGGATCATATCACACTAGCCACATAAACTTAATATGCATCTTGGGCAGATCAGGTCTTTTCATATGTTACAGATTTTGGTGCACAACATAGCCTTGACCTGTGTTTTGGATTTGGTTGATTGTGGTTTGTCATGTTTGTTTTGATTCTTGAAAGGGTTGTAATATGGTTTTATATTTTGGGTTGTACTTTATTTATTCATTGTTATGTAATAATAGATTAGGTGCATTTCTTTTATTAGAAAAATTATATTAGGTTATGATTTTGAAAAAGAACATGCACAAGATGAAGTCCCAAAAGGAAGGACACAAAAGACATGAACACTTGAAGCATTTGGATGTGGATTCAAGTGGGAGTTCATGGACACATATGATGTGTCATTCTTAACCCTTAGGAAAGACCTTATGACAACATTGTGATGGCAAACAGTGTAGTCAACTTAGTGGCTACGGTTATGCACTTCTGTTTCTATGATTATGTTTGTTTGATTTGTTGTATGGTTGTTGTTTGATATTTGGATATGCATAACAAACTCATTAACAAACTTAACAAGCTGAAAATTGATGGTTCTTTATCATTAAGTTATTATAAAAGGTTATTAAAAGGATTAATGATATTACTAAAAGGGATTTTATTAAAAAGTGAACCATAGGGTACCCTGTATTTGAAAGCATGCAAATATAAGGTACATAGAGTTTTCTAAACTAAGATTATGAAAAATTAAAATTTCTTTTATAAACAAGTTTAACACCATCCTTTTACACAACACTTGAGTCACTTGGAAACTCTTAATGGGACAAAGGTCACCTAACCATTTTGAGGGAAGAATTGTGATTTGAGGTGGGGATACCATATTTGTGGGATAAAGGTCACCTAAACACTTGTGTTGGAAAACCCACATATGTGTGTAAGTAGGGTAACTTGATTTACAAACCATCTTTATTGGATCACCTACAATGTGGTTTACAAAGGTGTTGATAGGATAAACATGCCGACCACACATATGATGTTTAAGTTGATCCCATCCCCTAGAAGTTGCCAAGGGTTGCAATTGTCAAATCGTTGACTACCTGTTAATTTAAATAATGGGATAAAGGTCACTAACCACTATTTAAATGTAACGTTGGATTCTAGAATTTTAAAATTGTGTATGACACATAAAGGGGCTTTAATTATTAGAATATGAACAATATCGAAAATACTAAAATTGAACGTTGTTAAATTTTTAGATGGTCGCCAACTATAATGATAATAATGATATCCCGTCCGCTCACTATCACTAATAACCATTCTTCAAAAGGAGCGTATAAACCATAATAACTTTATAAATTGGTTTCGAAACTTGAGAATGTTTTCAAGCATGAGAAACGATCATATTTTAGACGATCCAATTCCCGATCAACC
Source organism: Flaveria trinervia (assembly GCA_025506515.1). Lineage (NCBI taxonomy): Eukaryota > Viridiplantae > Streptophyta > Magnoliopsida > Asterales > Asteraceae > Flaveria > Flaveria trinervia. The sequence goes on along the minus strand of CM046453.1, from coordinate 28,811,717 downwards.
TAATGAGGAGGATGTGGAGGCCTATAATAATTGGGTAAAATACACCAAGGACTTGGTCCAAGTGTCTTGCCTCATGTTGGCAAGTATGACTCCGGATCTCCGAAAGGAGTATGAACATCATGGAGCATATGACATGATCACCCAGTTGAAGGATACGTTCCAACAATAAGCAAGGGTAGAGCACTTCAAAACGGTTCGAGCAGTCCATGCATGTCGTATGAATGACACCTAATTTGTTTCATCTTATATACTTGAGATGGAAAGCTACATTGACCGCCTCGAAAGGCTAAATTGTCCCATCTCGAAAGAGTTGGCTATGAATTTGATCCTCAACTCTTTGTCAAAAAGGTTTGACAACTTTGTCATGAACTATAACATGAATGGTGGGATAAGAACATAAGTGAGCTTCACTCTATTCTTAAACTGCCAAGGCGGCCATGGTTAAAAAGGTTTACCCGTTCTCACCATCAATGAAGGTGGGAACAAGAAGAGGCCACACCCCGTACCCAAGGCAAACTTGCCGAGGATAAAGGGCACATTAGGGGAAAAAGAAATGGAGTGGTAAGAGCGCCACCACCAAAACCGCGGAGAAGAAGCAAAATGTTGCTTCGAATGACCCATGCTTTAGTGTGGGGAGATTGGACATTGGGTAAGAAGTTGTCCAGTCCATTTTAAGAGTTGTAAGCTAAAAGGGATGCTAGGCAGACCTCGGGTACTATTTACGTGATTCATATTGATCTAAATTCAATATCCTCTAACACATAGGTATTGGATACTGGATGTGGAACTCACATTTGCAACTTATTGCAGAAGTTCAAAAGAAGTAAGGACTTGAAGAAAGGGGATGTTAGCCTCTACATGGGGAATGAGGCGAAAGTTCAAGTTTAAGACCGAGGGGACTATATCTTGAAGCTTCCAAATGGTTTGGAAGCAATTTTGAAAAATGTTTTTTATGCTCCTAGTTTGACTAGGAACATTATTTCTGTTGCCCAATTAAGACAATACGGTTATGTTTTAACATTTATTGAAAATGAAATTCATGTTTCCTTAAATGGAATATTTTATTTTAAAGCTATTCCTATTAATGGTACTTATGAATTGGTTTGTGAAAACACATTGTATGATAGCTCATTGTACCAAGCCACCACCAAGAAACTCAAATGGATTTGAGTGATACCTATCTTTGGCATTGCCGTCGTGGTCATATAAACAAGAAACGCATACAAACACTTCAAAAGAACGGTCTTTTAAAAGCAAGTGAATATGATTCATTTGATGCTTGTGAATCTTGTTTACAAGGTAAAATGACTAAGGCACCTTTTAGTGGCAAATCCGAAAGGGCAAAACATTTATTAGGCATCATACATTCGGATGTATGTGGTCATTTTAAGCCAATGACTAGGTACCATGAAAGATACTTCATTACCTTTACCAATGACTATAGTCGTTATGGTAATATCTACTTGTTAAGACACAAAGATGAAGCTTTTGAAATGTTCAAAATCTTCCAAAATGAAGTAGAATATCAACTCAACAAAAAAATAAAAATTCTCTGCACCGATAGAGGAGGTGAATACCTAAGTGATGCTTTTAGAGATCATCTTAGAAGTTGTGGTATCGTCACACAACTATCTCCACTTGGAACACCACAGGAAAATGGTGTGTCCGAGAGGAGAAATCGAACTCTATTAGATATGGTTTGATCTATGATGGCTAGAAGCTCATGATGGCTAGAACTCTATTAGATGGAACACCACAGGAAAATGGTGTGTCCGAGAGGAAATGGTGTGTCCGAGAGGAAAATGGTGTGTCCGAGAGGAGAAACGACACCTTTTGAAATACAGCATGGAAAGGTTCCATCACTATCATATTTAAAGGTATGGGATTGTGAGGCTTATGTTAAGACTCCCACCTCAAACAAGTTAGAAAGTTGTTCCACTAAGTGTATCTTATTGGATATCCTAGAGATTCTATGGGATATTATTTCTATGATCCATTGGAACAAAAGGAGTTTATTGCCAATAAGGATGAGTTCTTAGAAGCTAAGTTCCTTATAGAAGGAACTAGCAGTAGAACAGTGGATCTTGAGGAAGATCAAGAACCACAAACCGATACACGTTTGGTTGACACTAGCGCTCAACATGAGGATGTTGAGGATGATCAAATAGTTGTTCAATACACAAAAAACGTTTGCAGATCTGGTAGAATTAGTGATCCACGTAAAAGATATGGATTTTTTGTGGATGAAAGTTATGTTATAGATGCAATCCATGTATGACAACCAAGTATGGGACTTGGTTGAACCACCTCTTAACTCCAAGATAGTTGGAAGTAAGTGGGTTTTCAAGAAGAAAACCAATATGCATGGAAACTTGGATACTTACAAAGCTAGACTTGTAGCAAAAGGTTTCACTTAAACTCAACGGGTTGATTATGATGAGACCTTCTCACCAGTTGCAATGCTAAAGTCTATTAGGATATTATTTGTCATATCTGCTCATTATGATTATGAGATTTAGCAAATGGATGTTAAAACCGCCTTTTCAAATGGATATCTTGAGGATGATGTCTATATGGTTCAGCCTGTAGGTTTTGTCGATCAAAAACATCCTAACAAAGTATGCAAGTTAAAGAAATTAATCTATGGATTGAAGCAAGCATCAAGAAGTTGGAATCACCGTTTTGAGTAAGAGATAATCAAATTTGGGTTCATGAAAACGTTGATGAAGCATGTATATATAAGAAAGTTAGTAGGAGCATAATCACTGTCCTAGTATTGTATGTCGACGACATTCTACTATTTGGAAACGACATTCCGACCTTGGAAGGAGTAAAATCCTGGCTTGGAAGTTGTTTCTTCATTAAGGATCTTGGTGAAGCCGCCTATATTTTAGGAATATATGTATCTATAGGGATAGATCAAGGCGGTTGATAGGTTTAAACCAAAGTGCATACATAGATAAGATCTTGAAAAAGTTCAAGATGGAAAACTCTAAGAAAGGTATCGTACTTATCCAAAGAGGAACGATATTCAGTAAGACTCAATGACCAAGCTCAATGGATGAGCAAGCCAAAATGAAGGGAATCCTGTATGCGTCTGCTATAGGATTCATCATGTATGCAGTGGTATGCACTAGGCCAGACGAGTCATGTGCCTTGAGCATGACAAGCTGATACCAGCAAAATCCTGGAAACAGTCATTGGATGGCTGTTAAGAACATACTTAAGTAGCTGACGAGGACAAAGATATGTTCCTAAGTATGGATCTAGTGAGCAGGAACTCGTAGTAAAGGGTTACACGGATGCGAGTTTCCAAACTGATCGGGATGACTCACGATCAAAATGAGGGTACATTGTCATATTGAATGGAGGAGCATTCTCTTGGAAGTGCTCTAAGCAAGATGTGGTGGCATTATCAGCTACACAGTCTGAATACATCGCCGCTTCATTAGTAGCTCAGGAAGCTATATGGTTAAAGAAAATCATTACCGATCTAGGGGTAGTCCCTTCCATTCAGAACCCCCTAGAAATTCTTTATGATAACGAAGGTGCAATTGCTAAATCAAGGAACCCCGTGCACATCAAAAGACTAGGCACATTGAATGGAGATTCAACTACATAACGGATGAAGTTGAAAAGGGGAAGATATGTATTCGGAAAGTTCACACAGATCAAAACATTGCGGATCCACTCACGAAGCTTCTTGAAAAGGCAAAGCATGACAGTCATACTTGTGCCATCGGACTTCAATATTCTAGTGATTGGATTTGATCTTTAATTTTGTATTTAGATATTGTAACCCCTTATTACTTGAATGAATTATTTGGTTATAATATTTTAACTAATATTCCTATTTCGCATGTTTAAATCCATGAGTAAATCGTTTACTTAGAATGTCTGTCGTCGTTCATACTTGTGGAACAAGTACGAGGGTAAGACTATTATGAACTTGGATTGGTAGATATTTATATGGATGAGTATAGAGCAAAGTGTTTGTTAAGTCAATTTTTCGGGATCAAACCAACATCAAACCAAAATTCAAACAATAATACGAACTATAATTGAATGGTTTCATTGAACAAAACCTAACGATTACAAGCTCGTTACAAAATATGAATCAAGACTCTTGGCAAGGGGAAGATCGTACGACTGGACCATACTTATGGTTTAGTCTGCATATTCGTGCGATTGGACCCTGCATATTAGATGCGATTGGGCCCATTCGTGCGAGTGGACCCTGCATATGGTTCAATCGTACGACTGGACCATACTTATGGTTCAGTCTTACGAATGTCCCAATCACATCTCTCAATCGCAAGCCTGGTCCATTAGCATGGCTCAGTCGTACGACTGCGTCTCATTGGCATATGCTCCTGTGAATGACCCAATTTCATGTGTTTACAACATATCAGGTCTATTACATTAAGCCTAGACTATTTGACAAGCGACGGACACACTATATATGACTATATATGCTCCAACAAATTCCCCCTGGACGTTGCTTGCAAATAGTAGAAACACCTCTTACAATCTTCAGTCAATCTTTGCTCTGGTTGCCAATAGAATCAAACGAAAACCATATTAGGCAATGTTGCCGATCCATCAGGTTACACACGTCCCTAAAAATGAATTTAGGCACAACAGCTTTCGTTTACTTTGTAGAACACCATCACTGCAGCAAGATTCCCCATATGACTGATTTTTCCAGATAATGATACATACAGTTTTCCATTGCTTCAATCTTCACACAGGCTAACCTGATTAACATCACCACCTGCATAAATTCCCCCTCGCATTCAGCATATCCCAATATATAGACATTGTGCTCTCCTTGCGTCTTGACATGGTGTATTGGGCAAAAGGTTGAAGGTTCCAATCCACAGCTGACAATATCAACCAAATCAGCATGCACGAAGATTCATCATGGGAAACTGGTTCACATCATCACTTTCTGATTGCGTCTTCACTTTCTGTATACAAGGATTCCCCCTAAGAAGCAGAATCCTTTCTGTGCGGAAAAATATAACTTGATTGGCCCATAAGTAGTCAGATGCTCCTGACTACCCCACAAAATCAACACCAACTGCTCACATCTTCTCTTCTCTCTTTCGTGTTCCAATTACATTCACCTATTCTGGAAGTCCGACGAATAATGGGGTTCACATTGAACTTATTTGACAAACGAACCTCTGGGTGAATATGCTTTGCTCATCTTCAAATTTGTGCAAGAAGCTGTTCCAGACTCTTTTGTTTTTTTTGGTCCGGAACCAATGCGGATGAGTCAATGTGGATGGCTCATTCGTGCGACTGAACATACGACTAGTCCAGTAGCACGACCGAACATACGACTGGTCCAGTCGTACGAATGGTCCATTCGCATGGTCCAGTCGTACGAATGGTCCATTCATATGGCCCAGTCGCATGAACGGGTCTGCACGCAGATTTTCAGATCTGCAGCTGCCAGGGCTGCCCAAAACGCTAATCTGACGAATTCAACATGAACCGAAACAAAGTAGACATCATCAGATTCGAAAGGGTGATAGGAACGTGTTTTCGAATTCTATTTTAACATAGAAGCAACACACGTAACAAGATCTGAGCAAAAACACGAAGAACACGAAGTGGGTTTAACATCAAGATCTGAACTTTGATCCAGAAATCAAGAGATCGGGTTGCTAAAATGACTGTTGGATCATTCCAGCAGTAACCGCTCTGATACCAATTGTGAAGTCGGTTTCTTGGATCAATAAAAATCCGAGCATGTTCTTGACGGAAGGATGAACAACCAAAACCAAAAGTCAAATCAATAATACGAACTATCAAATATTGGTTTTATTGATAAAAACCTAACGATTACAAGCTCGTTACAACATAAGAATCAAGATTCTTGGCAAGGGGAAGATCGAGCATGATCTCCCCTCTCATCTGGCAGCCCTACGCTCCCGGCACACTGTTTCTAAAACCCTTATAAAGCCTTTAGAGAATCCTCACCCGTTCTCTACACATTGAAACGGGTATATATAGGCCTCGACCCATATTAGATGCGATTGGGCCCATTCGTGCGATTGGGCCATGCGTATGGTTCAATCGTATGACTGGACCATGCATATGGTTCAATCGTACGACTGGACCATACTTACGGTTCAGTCTTATGAATGTCCCAATCGCATCTCTCAATCGCACGACTAGTCCATTAGGATGGCTTAGTCGTATGACTGAGTCTCATTCGCATATGCTCCTGCGAATGACCCAGTTTCATGTGTTTACAACATATCAGGTGTATTACATTAAGCCTAGACTATTCGACAAGCGACGGACACACTATATAGGACTATATATGCTCCAACAGTGTTGCTACCAAAGTTCCTAGATATTTGTGGGATACAAATATTGGACTGACCCGATTCTCAAATATTACTACATAGAATCTTCTTGATTGATCATAAGTAACTTTGAGTAGAGGTGAACACCATTTGGTATCCTCTGACCTGAGATACATATTCGGCCTTGATATTTACCGACCATTATACTTTGACTTAGTTCTTCGCTATTCTGAAATATGGTAGTACATAAGTCTGAGTTCCGATATAATACAAGGTAGTCGTGAGAGACGTATGTAGTCATGGTGGGATTTGTCCTTCTTATTCGTTAAGAGTAAGATGTCTAAGGCCTGATAAAGTTAAATCAATAGAGAATAGTCACTCTGTGTCTCTGGGATTTAACATGACATCTGTGACAAAAGGAGAGATGATTGATTCTCCTAAAACATTTCAAGTAAGGTACTCGAAGGGGATGATGTTATTAAATGGCACTTCGTAATACGTATTAAGGATAGTAAACTCTTGTTAGGCGGTATTTAATGCTCGCATAAATCTTCTATGAATCTTGTGCAAGTGGGAGATTGTTGAATCTTGTATGCCCAAGACACATACAAGATTGATGTGGTTAGTACGTTATGATCCAAGTCAGGTCATACCCAATAACAAGCTATACAAACACCAATAAATATTTAGTTGTTGATGAGATCATACAAATAAATATTGACACCTATTTAGAAAATGGATTTTCTAAAATGTTGCTTTTATAATTGAACAACATTATATGGATAATTTTTAATGAGAAATTATTTGTTTTATTATTTAAGTGAGTTAAATAATGACAAATAAAAGTGTGTTGATGTTATTAAATTAAAAGGGGTTTTGAATGGGTATTTCGGCCGCCCCTTTGTGGGCCATTGGAGGGCCATTTAGTCTTGGTTTTTACAAGACTTTACTCTCTCTTGCACTCTTCCATCTAGTTCTCTCTCTCACACACATAAGAAAAGCGTTTTCTCTCTTCTTGTCTTGGCTGGAAATTCGTTTTGCAACCTGAAAAATTGGTTTTGGCTTGGTTGGATTCGGATCTACAAGAAGAATGATAGACTTGGTGTTCTAATACCTAACAAGTTAGGTTTTTCCTAAGGCTTGTGGGTATACAAGCTTCAGGAGTCCCATTTTGGAAGCTAGACATTCAAGAGCATCATCTTCTTCTTCTAATCCTTACTACAACATCTTCTCATTAAAGGTAGTTTCAAGAACACCCTATGGTTGCATTTTCGTTCATGATAACAATTCATTTCACATATATATATGATTCTTGTTCTTGGGTTTGTGTTTGGTTTAAAATTGTCCAAATTTCAGATTATTAACCACACTTTAGACCCTAATATCCGCTGCATTTTTATACTTTAAATGGTTAAAGTAGCTTGGATTAACATGTTACAAAACCCCACAATCTTAACTCCGAAAAAATGAGAGGTCTGGTTATGGAATTGGGTGAAAACATCCTTGGTGTTAGAACCTGATTTGGGCGAATATGGATTCCTCGTTTTGGGGATCAATGCGTGAAGATTATGGACGAAGCTCACAAGACTAAATACTCTATTCATCCTAGTGCTACAAAGTTGTATCAAGACATGAAGAAGGATTATTGGTGGCTGGGTATGAAGCGTGACATAGTGGAGTATGTGAGTAAGTGCCTTACTTGTCTGCAAGTGAAGGCCGACCACCGAAAGCCGTATGGGAAGATCCAACCTTTGGATATATCGGAATGGAAGTGGGAGCACATCACCATGGATTTCATTACGAAGCTAGCGCGTACCGCGCGAGGGTATGATGCCATACACGTGATAGTTTATCGTTTGATGAAGAGTGCTCACTTCCTACTGATTCGCGAGACGTATTTGATGTGCTCCAAATTATACATAAAAATCCTATCAAAAGAACATCATTTATTCCTTAATACCCTCCTTAAAATGATGAAAATATACTTAAAAATGTAAAATTGTGTTTTCAGGTGTTTAAAAGGGCATGATAGACAAAAGAAGCATATTTAGTAAGAAATTAAAGTAATCCAAGCTTTGGAGTCCAAGCATGGGGTCATGCCTCATTAAGCACGACCCTATGCTTTGCCAGAAACACACCCCCGTGCTAAATTAACACACCCCTCTGTTTGGACATCTGACAAGGACAAAAGAAGTACTAATCCATAAAAGTAGACACGGGGTCGTGCAATATAAGGCATGGGGCTGTGCCCCACCTCCAACCCGGGGCCGTGCCCCATTTAGCACGGGGTCGTGCCCGACGCAACCTGCATGTACGGGCCGACCATCTTTCGTAAGCATTGTACTAGCACGGGGCCATGCCTTTTAGGCATGGGCCACGCATAAACACTCCGGAAAGCCTATAAATACATGCCTAAGTTCACCATTTTTGGCAAGCTTTGGTGGGACAGTTACTCTACAGAACTCTCTCGGGAATCAAGACTTCAAGGTCATTTGGAGGCTCGGGGGGTGCATGCAACACTTGGAAGAAGCTCGGGATCGTCTAAACGCCATCCATTGTGGATTATCGGTTTGATTGTTCCATTTCACCGATGATTACATATCTATCTTTTTTGTTATATGTTGTGATGTTCAAGCTCATTATGAGCTAAACTCTTTTTATCATCCTAATCGGATGAAACTTATGTAATTTGTGATGAACTAATGGTGTGATAAATATTATGTTAATGCTATGGTGGTCTTGGGAAAAGTATTGATGGGTAGCATCTACATTTGAACGGGAAGTTATAAATTTATGGTTTGTGATTGTAATCGTCATACAAAAGTTGAAAAACCGTATGATTAACTTTCATTCGTGAAACCGGTCGTCATAATAAATCCATGGCTAATGAACTAGAAATGGTTATTAGAAATCATATCACTTTAACTTTCTGTTCATTTGCGGGTTCCCTTTTATTAGTTTGGAAACTTCAGTAATTGTTACGGTTTTCTAAAATTAATGGTATGTTAGGAAGGAACCTGATCAACTCTCTTTTTGACATTAAGTTATGTTTTTAGAAATCGTATGTCAAATAGGTCACAAAAGATTTACCTAAATTATTAGGGCTTCGATCTGAGCAGTAAAACTCAACCTGACAGGATCAAGTCACTACGGCAGCAGGATAGACGAGAAATCGCGCCAGCTCATCTTTATAAACATTAATATAATTACATTTATCCATATGTTTAAATCACACCACCAATTCATCACGGTTACATAAGTGGAATCTAATTAGGATAATAACTTTTATTCCCTGGTTTTATCTCCAAACGCTTCAAATCTTAGTTTACTTTCTTTCTATTATTGTTTATTTTTAAATCCTAAAAATCTTTCTTGTGCAAATTATCATTTTCTTTAACAAAAACGAAATCTGATAGTCAAACATCAAATATGTTGAGTAGGCTAGGTGTGTCCACGGATTGATACTCGGTTCTTACCAACACTATATTACCACACGAGAGGTACACTGCCTTTTGTGTGTGTGGTTTAGTATTAGTAATAACCAATTAAAACTGAATCTGTGCAATTAATCTTTATCAAAATATATATACTATCTGCACTCCATCAAGTTTTTGGCGCCGTTGCCGGGGAACACACGGCAGTTTGAAAGACAAACTAATTGATTATCTTGTATATAACTTGTTAATATATTTTTGTTTAAACTTCATTTTTAGGTAGTTTGCCCTAGTTAGTTTAGTTAGTTTTGCCTGATTCATTTTAAGCCTTAGTTAGTTTATGCTTCTCTAAGTTAGTGTATGTCTGACTCGTCTAGTTCTGAACTTCTTCCGCCTCTTTCGGAACCCGAATGACTTTTCCATCAAAGATTGCGCAATAGATCACAACAAGCAGCACCAAGTCATTGAAGAAGACATATTGGAAGATACACCATCCAAAGAAGACATGGCTAACCAAGATGAGGAAATGAAGATGGCACACTACGCGACACCGTCAATAGATGGTTATGAGTCTAGTGTTGTCCAACCAGCAATAGCGGCCAACAATTTTGAGATTAAATCTAGTATTATCCAACTCGTAGAAAACTCTGTTCAGTTCCATGCGTTACAAGACGAAGATCCTAATGCTCACATCTCACCATTCCTTCGTATCTATGCAACCTTGAAAATCAATAATTGTTCAGACGACGCCATTTGACCAAGTCTTTTTCCATTTTCACTTCGAGGCCGAGCCATTGACTGGCTTGATTCACTTCCGCCAGGTTCCATCACCACATGGGCGGAAATGGCTGATCAATTCCTTTTGAAATACTTTCCACCCAATCACACTGCCAAACTAAGAAGCAGCATCACAAGTTTTCGCCAAGAAGATGATGAATCATTACACACAGCATGGGAGAGATATAAAGTCTCCTTCGGAGATGCCCACATCACGGACTTGATCTGTGGCTACAGTGTCAAACCTTTTACCATGCAATCAGCGGAGCCCACAAGCAAGCAGTAGACCAAAGTGCGGGAGCAGATTTCGGTATTCACCAAGTAGACTCTAAAACCTTAATTGCAGCCCAATTAGAAGCTCTAACCAAAAATTTCGAACAATTGCAAAATGAGCTAAGGAAAATTGCAACACGATGCAACAAATGTGGAAATTCACACAAGACCAACGAATGCCCACAAGGCATTATGATGGTTGAAGATGTTGACTACATAGGAGGCCCAAAGAATTCATACAACAGCAACTCAAATTAGAGAAGCAACTTGAATTACAGAGATGCTAGTAATAACCAACAATCATCTAGATTCAACCAAAGGCCACCTTACCATCAATAGAAACCACCATACCGAGGTCCAAGCAGTAGTAACCAAGACCGTGGAGCATCATCAATGGAAGACTTATTGCAGCAATTGTTGTTAACCACACAAGCCACACATGAGTACATCCGGAAATCTGATCGAAGAAATGAGGAGAGGTTCCAAAGAAACAAAAATGACATCAAAAGCAACAAAGCATCATTGCAAACCATAGAGCACCAAGTAGGTCAAATAGCACAACAACTATCTCAAAGACCTTAAGGAGCTTTGCCCAGCAGCACTGTAACAAACCCTAATGCTGAAGTCAAAGCCATCACCACCAAGAGTGGCAAAACCACTCAAAGTCATGCACCCGCATTACAACCCATCCTTGAACAGGTAGAAACTGAAACTCCAAGTAATGCGAGTGATAAGAAAAAGCAACCTGTTGTTATTGAAGAACCAACCAAGAAAAACGTTCCACCACCACCTTATGTTCCACCACCTCCATATCCAGGTCGTTGAGACAACAAAGAATGGAAGCATAATACGGGAAATTCCTTGGTTGTTCAAGCAACTCCACATCAATCTGCCCTTCGTGGAGGCGTTAGCACAAATGCCAATCTACGCTAAGTTTCTAAAAGGTGTCTTGTCAAACAAAAAGAAGATGGAAGAGTTATCACACGTAGTTTTGAATGAGGAATGCTCTACAGTTCTTCAAAACAAACTACCTCAAAAGATGACTCATCAGGAAGTCTCACCATACCTTACCTAATAGGAAATCTTTCTGTCAGTAACGAGTTAGTTGATTTAGGTGCAAACATTAACCTTATGCCTTATGCGGTTTTCAAAAAATTAAACCTAGGTGAACCTAGACCTACCCGTACAAGCATCTAGTTAGCTGATCGTTCTGTCAAATATCTGAGGGGCATCGCTGAAAATATCTTAGTTAAAATTGACAAATTCGTATTTCCTTAATTTTATGATTCTTGACATGGATGAGGACAAAAATGTTCCTCTTATCCTAGGTCGACCATTCTTAGCGACTGCTTGAGCCCTTATTGATGTTTGTACAGGTAAACTCACGCTTAGAGTAGACGAGGAGGAAGTAATTTTCAATATAGGTCAATCCATGAGACACCCTCAACATCATGATGACTCACTCTATTACGTTGATGCTTGCGATTCGATCATAAGCTATCATATGGAGAAAACTCTTCAAAATGAAGCTTGCAACACTAAACTAATAGAAGTCCAAATCACCGAAACCATCTGTGAGAATAAAAACATTCAAGAACTTGAAGTTGATGAAACATCATTTCATCAAGAAGCATTTGAGATCATTGAGCAAGACCTAGAACCAAAAGCCAAACCTTCTAAAGAAGACCCTCCAATTTTAGAGCTCAAAGAACTTTCGTCTCATCTCGAATATGCTTTTCTTGAAAACACATCTCAATTTCCTATCATAATCTCATTGGCCTTATCAATTGATGATAAGAACAAGTTGCTCAATGTTCTTAAGGTACACAAATGAGCAATTCCATGGAAACTCTTGGACATCAAGGGAATCAATCCATCCTTTTGCACTCATAAAATATTGATGGAGGAGAACTTCAAATCCGTCATTCAACCTCAAAGACTATCAGGATCAGTGATCACAAGTTTGATGTATTAGATCGTAATGCAATGGAATAAGAACAAGAATTAGACAAATTGTAGCAAGAATTTGATACTCGTATGCATTAAGAACAAATACGGTTACAACGAGAGAATATATTTCTGTAACGAGGAATGTTTCCATAATATCGAATATTTCTGATCAAATAATTCTCCTTACTACAATAGGTTGACACTCCTTATATAGACTGCAATCGCTGCTGTTATCACGGGAAAGTGACAACAGGCAGATATATTACAAAAATAACTAACTCTTAACAAACTACTGAAATGTTCACAACTACTGAGAACATATCAGAGTGTTAAGTACAAAATATGAAACTACTTATAAGAAACTACTGAAACTACAACGACTGAAGAACAAGCTCTTCAGTCGTTTTACAAAACTACTGAAAAACATAAAACTACTGATGAGGTAAACCGTCACAACAACTGAAGAAGACCTCTTCAGCTGTTGTGACAACGTCTGATACTTGGTCTTCAGCACTTGTGTCTTCAGCACTTGTGTCTTCAGACTTGTCTTCAGCACTTGTCTTCAGACTTTGTCTTCAGCACTTGTCTTCAGACTTTGTCTTCAGCACTTGTCTTCAGACTTTGTCTTCAGCACTTGTCTTCAGACTTTCTCTTCAAACTTGTCTTCAGCACTTGTCTTCAGACTTTGTCTTGAGCACTTGTCTTCAGACTTTGTCTTTAGCACTTGTCTTCAGACTTTGTCTTCAGCACTTGCCTTCAGACTTTGTCTTCAGCACTTGTGTTCAGACTTTGTATTCAGCTGTTGTCTTCAGCTGTTGTGGTCTTGAGTAGTTGTTGTGACGTCTGTGGGACTTAAAGGTTTTTCTGATCCGGCTCATGGTTCTTTTGGTCCAACAAACTCCCCCTGAACCAATGCAGCCAAAACCTTTAACTTTATTGAGGTCCCACTTATTGTTGGCAGAATGGTTGGTCTTTTTCCTTCTTGATCAGTTGAGAAGATAACCCATATAAGCACTGGCCTGGGAATGAGTCCCTGATGATTTGGTTGGCAATGTATGGATGGGAGCTCTGTATTGGGGAATTGGACACTGAGCTGTTCCCCCATCCATGAGACTCACTTCCCATGTATAAGCCTGTAGGATTCTCTGGTGTATGCTCTGAGAAACATAATTTGTTCTTCCATGGTCAGGTTCTCAGCTTCACCATCAAACAATCCTTCATGCCCATACAGATCTGAGATGTACTTGGCCTGTTTTCCATTTTTGAGCTCAACTATTGTAATCTGTCTGTATGCAAACTCATCAGGATGAGTCCCTTCAAGTAACAGACTGAGCTCATTTTGTTTGAAGTTCTCAAGCCTCTTGTAGACTAACCCCTTTTAATAACTCTGTTCTCTAACATCTTTTGGGGTGGCTGTTTAGTCTCATAGGCCTTCTTGAAATCTTCTACAATCTCCCAGGGTGATACACAAGGACCACTGTGATCTATTCATCTACGATCCTTTTTACTTGGCCCTTGTATCTCGAAGGAATGTCTTTCTTTACAATCCTGTGAGCCACCCTAGGATCAGGCCATACTGTCACCTTTTCCTTCTCATATTGAAATGTGTTGGCAAGGGTGTACAACCTCAGAGCTTCTTTCTTCATACTAATTATTGATGAAGAAGCAGCATAAGTTTTGTCGATGCTTTTCAACATCTCATCGTCATGAAGCCTTTGCTGCTGCTCTTCTTCAATCTTTACTCTCACAGTTTCCATCTGTGAGGTGGGAGTGATGGGCATGGGTTTGGCTTTAGGCAATGTTAGGACTGCAGACAGAGGCAGCCTATCTTCTTCCACATCATCCTCTTCTTCTTCTAGCCTCAACACCCTTCTCTTCTTCTTCTTGGGTGCATCATCGGCTGTTGGTTTAGAGGGTAAGGGAGTTGGTTTTTGTGGTTGTGGTTGTGGTTGTTTTGGAGAGGTAATGTTGACAGGCTGAGTTAGCATTTTAGAGGTGAGTGTGGCTTTTGAGTGTTTGGCTAGCTCAGTCCTGCTCCCTGCTCCTGCTTCATTCAAAGCTTCGACTACTAAACCCTTAGTGTATGCTTCAGACGAATAGATCTTGGAGGTTATGGCCAAGATACTGTCCCTGGTCCATGATTTAATCTCAATCAATGATCTCCCAAGATACTTTGCAATGATCTGATCATGATCTCTAGTCTCTCTCTTTCTAATGCATCATAAGTTGCCGATCTTGAGTTAATTTCTTCAACTTCAAGTCTCCTGATCTCTGAGTCAAGCTGTGCAGTATCGAACCCTTGTCTATACAGTTGATCAATAATGGCATCCATTGATTTACTATGTGTAGCATCTGCCATTTTGATCATCTCATCGAGTTGGAGTTCTTTCTCTTTTCCTTCACCCTTCCTCTTCTTATATGTGACATGAAAGTCTTTGTGACTTTCACCCACTTGATCATTTTCGGTTCCTTCACAGACTCCTCTTCCTTCTCAGTTTCCATTTCATCCAGTTTGCTCTTCCTCTTTGCTTTCACTGATTGACTCTCCCCCTTTTTGGTTGCATTGGTTGCAAGGGTTTGAGTAGCAGAAAGCCTGGTGCTCACAATCTCCTCCACCAGGGGTTGTATGATTGAAGGAAGCCTCTCATCCATGGTTTTGATCACAATGTCTATGATCATTGGGGTGATGAGAGGTAGGGATTGCTGAAAGATAGCAGTTGTTTGCTCAGAGGGGTTCTGTCCCTGAGAAGCAGTGCCAGAAATAGAGGCTGGTGGCTCGGATGTTTTGAGTGGCTGAGTGTGTGGGAGACCTTTTGGTGAAGGTGCCATCTGTGGGTTTATTGTGGTGGCAGATGGACTTGCTTGTTGAGAGAATTGTCTTTGTCAAGTAGTCTTTGTAGTCTACTGACTTCTTCCTCAAGAATTGTGTTCTAGGCCAGAACATCATAAAAGAAGCCCAGGTCATCATCAGCAGATGCTGAATCACCTAACCTCCTACTTGTAGCAGGATGTACATGCACTGGGTGTAGACTAGTTTTAGCGTGTGCCCCTTTTTCTTGGAACTGGGGACTTCCAGCCTCAGGACTATGTCCTTCATCAGCTGTTGCCTCTAGTGAGGTCTTAGCTATGTTACCAGCCTCATTCTGATCATGTCTAATTCAGAAGAGGTGGCAGCCTCACTAGATGTTCTAATCTCCATATCCACACCAGGAGATATAATGTGTAAACCCCGGTGCTGTGGGTTGTCAGAAACATGGTGATCCTCGTCCTCAAAAGCTGTGGTTCTCCCCTTTGTTGGTGATTGTTGGGGAGGAGGAGAGGCATGCAGCTGAGTCAGCACGTTTGCAATGATAATGGTTGGACTTTGGGGGCGGTTGCATGGGGAGATGGGGTAAAAGCAGTGTGCACCTGGTGAGAATGGTGCTCTTCCATGGCAATCTCCTAGAATGAGGAAGATCCCAGGTTTGTGGGTACCATTCTGTGGTTGCTGCAGGCTCCTTTTGAGAGGAATCCTGAGCGGCTGTGGATGGGAGAGTCTCTGATACTGCTGGGGGGTTTAAGCCAGCAAGTATATCCTGCCTTGGTGGTACAGGAGCATCTTCAGGGGACTCATCTCCCTGAATAGCTATTTTGGGGCGTTTTGTTTTTGGTTTGGTGGGGACTCTGGATTTTGAGGTGGTGGCTGTGGGTTCCAGCTGCGTGGGTTTTCGCAGCTTGGCAGCCATTTTCAGTGATTGGTCAGAGTTGTGCCGGAGTATACTTCAGGCAATACAGCCGTAGCAGGGACTCCCAGGCCAACAACTCCCTCAGCTTGAAGCTGGTTTTCAATTAAGGCCATTATGAACCGGGGATATAATATCAACGGTTAGTGGTTTGTTTTTGGCCATATCCTTGAGCTCAAAAAATAGTTTTTTAGAAAATTTAAAGGTTGTTGCTCAAGGATGGAGTACATTACCAGTTTCCACCTTGTGGACATTTGATCCCATGATGAAGTCTTGGAGGCAAGGCATACATTTACCATATGAAATATGAGACGTTCGGCATCCGGAAATGTTTCTTCAGTATGGTAGATGCACTCAGGTTACCCTGGTATCCATGGTGGGCAAATGATTGATCTGTTGTGCCCTTTGATAACCAGTTGGGAAGTGGCATCATCCAGATTAAGGGTTTGGCGAAGAGTGTCCGGAGTAATGACCACTTTTTGGCCATGGACAACGATTGAAGAGACTCTGTGTCATTCTCCTCAAGACCAGAGTGACGTTTGTCCAGAATTGGTTAAGGGATTCGGCATATATGGTGGGATTTACCAGAAAAGCCGTTTTGTAGGTGACTGAACCATTAAATCAATGGCGTTGTGAAACTTGGTCCAGTATGACGATTTGGTGAGATGTGCGACACAGTTGTGTCGTGGTTTTAGTTGCATGGTCGCCATTGATGAAGAGAGGGTAAGAGTTTTTTGAACGTTAGTTTCAGACGAGAAGATAAAACTCTAAAGGTGGGATAAGGTATTTAAATGGTCGGGTTAGACAACGATTGAAGGTTTTGGTGTGAGTCATCAGTTGTTGAAACTACTGATGACGTGGTATTATTTCAGAGGTTTGAAAAGGCTGACCGTATTGGTGTGATTAGCAGTTGTTATAAGACAACTAAAGACTTGGTTTTAACCGTCAGACGTTGAAACAGCTGAAGTCTCTGATTTAGTCAGCAGTAGTTATAAAACTACTGAAGACAGTTTTGATTTCAGGTGATGAACAACTGAAGACTTGGTATTAGTCATCAGTAGTTGTGAAACTACTGAAGACAGTGGTTTTGTCAGCAGTTGTTGTAAACACTGAAGACTTGGTGTTAGTCTTCAATAGTTGTAACTACTGAAGACATAGTTTTGGCTTCACTTGTTTTAATGAAACAACAGTTGTAGAAACAACTGATGAGTAATTACTCATCAGCTGTTTTCGTCAATTCAAAGCTTTTCAGCTGTTTCACACTGTCCTCAACACTTACTCATCAGACTTTTCATCTGCTTTTCAGGTCTTTTATAGGACATCAGTAATCTGCATTTCTGACATCAGTAGTTGTAGCTACATCAACTGTTGTGACTACATCAGCTGTTTTAACAGATAAGTACTTCAGTACTGTGAGGTATGTAGCCTTCAGTATTTAAAAACTACTGAGGGTAAAAAACTCATCAGTACTTATGTGACAATAATGAACTAATGATCATCGGTACTTGTGAGCTGAGATCATCAGTAGTTGTCACTTATTCTAGCTGCAGCATACCAAGCCTTAACACCAGGTTGTGGAAAGTTGAACTATCCAAAGGCTTAGTAAAAATGTCTGCAAGCTCATTAGCACTAGGAACAAAATTGGATCGATGAGACCTTTTTCAAAACAATCTCTAATAAAATGGTGTCTGATTTCAATATGTTTAGTCCTAGAGTGCTGGAGGGATTCTTGACAATACAAAGAGCTGAAGAGCTGTCCATTAACAATGGGGTCTTAGTCTATGTTATGCCATAATCCAATATTGGTTTTGAAGACAGAGTACCTGAGATGTACAGCTTGCAGCGGCAATGTACTCTGCTTCAGCAGTTGATGTAGCAACTGAGGTCTGTTTCTTGCTCTGCCAAGAAATCAAGCAGTTGCCTAGGAATTGACATCCACCAGAAGTTGATTTCCTGGTCAACTTACACCCTGCATAGTCACTGTCAGAAAAAGCAACTAATTTACCAGAATGTCTAGTAGAATACCATAAACCTAGAAATGGAGTGCCTTGCAGATATCTAAAGATCCTCTTGACTGCAATCAAATGAGACTCCTTAGGTGCAGCCTGAAATCTAGCACAAACACATGTAGCAAACATAATACCTGGTCTAGAAGCTGTTAAATACATCAAGGACCCAATCATACATCTGTAAAGTGTTTCATCAACCACTTTACCTTTTTGATATGTATCCAGTTGTGTGGTGCTGCACATGGGGTAGAACAGGGCTTACAGTTTTGTAAATCGAACTTTTCCAAAAGATCTTTTGTGTATTTGGACTGATGATGAAAATTCCATTAGCCTTTTGTTTGATTTGCAAACTCAGAAAGAATTGTATTCTCCCATGGCACTCATTTCAAACTTCTGTTGCATCAACTTTGTAAAGCATCACACATTGTGGATCAGAGGATGCAAAAATAATATCATATACATAAATTTGAACAAGTAGATTATGCTGCCCAGCTTCTTAATGAATAAAGTCTTATCTATGGAGCCTCTAGTGAAATTATTTTCCAGAAGAAAGTTTGATAATGTCTCATACCAGGCTCTAGGAGCTTGTTTCAACCCATAAAGAGCCTTATCAAGCTTATACACCCAATTAGGATGTTTATTGTCCTCAAAGCCTGGTGGTTGACATACATAAACCCCTTCTTTAATTTCCCATACAAAAATGCACTTTTGACATCCATTTGAAAAACTTTAAGGTTTTGATAAGCAGCATAAGCTAAAAACAATCGAATTGCTTCCAGTCTGGCTACAGGGGCAAAGGTTTCATCATAATCAATACCTTCTTCTTGTGCAAACCCCTGAACAACCAGTCTGGCCTTGTTCTTAACAATAAGCCCATTTTCATCAGTTTTGTTCCTAAACACCCATTTAGTTCCTATTGCACACTTACCTAGAGGTAGAGGTACCAGTTCCCACACTCGTTGTTTCTTGAACTGAAGAAGCTCAAGCTGCATGGCATCAACCCATCCATTGTCCTTTAAAGCAATGTGATAATCTTTGGCTCTTGCTGACTGATGAAGAGAGCATAGAAGCAAAATTTGAGAATTGACTTCTTGTTGATACGCCAGCAGTGATATCACCAATGATTTGAGACATAGGGTGATTCTTCAGATCTTGATACACAATGAGATCTGTGCAAGTGTTTGTAGCAGACTCAGCAGCAACAGATGGTGATGGTGAATCATTTCCTTGACACCAATCAGTGGATGGTAATTCAAAGGAAGTTGAATTTGAAGAAATCTCATCAGCATTTGTTGTGGATGGTGCTACTGGAGCTACAGGACCATCAGGTCTAGCTGAATCAGGCAGTTGATCACTAAACTGAAGAGGTGAGTACTGCTATCATCATCATCATCAGCACCAGCAGAACCACCAGGTGTTGAACTGTTGACAGGAGCAACAGCAGGAGTTAGATAAGGAACATATTACAGTATGTCCAAATCAAATATTCCACAGGGCTTTGTGGAATCTTGTCCTTTGGAGATTCATTAAACTTAACATGTAGAGTCTCTTCAACCATCTTTTTTCTACAGTTGAAGACTCTGTATGCTTTGCAAGTTGATGAATAACCAACAAAGTACCCTGCATCCACCTGAGGATCAAATTTTTGGACTTGATCCTGTGTGTTGAGAATGAAACAAGGACACCCAAATGCTCTGAAGAATGAAATTAGAGGGGCCAAATGATAAAGAACTTCATATGGAGTCTTCATCAACCTCTGATTTACTAGAACTCTATTCTGTACATAGCAAGCTGTATTGACAGCTTCAGCCCAAAAAGTCATTGGCAGTCCAGAATCAGCCAACATGGACCTTGCAGCTTCAATAAGGATCCTGTTCTTTCTCTCCACTACTCCATTTTGCTCAGGAGTTCTTGGGATGCTATACTGCCCCTTGATTCCCTTTGATAAGTAAAACTCATCAAGTGTGTGGTTTCTGAATTCAGTACCATTGTCACTCCTCACACACTTAACTGGTAGGGAATACTGCTTCTCAACGTGTAACACAAAGTTCATAATGGAATGCGCAGCCTCATCCTTTGAATGCAAGAAGAAAGTCCATATAAATCTGGAGTAATCATCCATAATTACCAGACATTATTTCTTCTTAGCCATACTCATCACTCTCACAGGACCAAACAGATCCATGTGAAGAAGCTGTAAGCAGGCAGCGGACTTAGGTTCTTCTATGGAGGGAAATGAAGCTTTGTGTTGTTTTCCTTTTAAACAAGCAGTGCAGTTATCTTCACACTTGAACCCCTTCATAGGCAGTCCCCTTACTAACCATGGTTTATCAGCTGATTTATGTTTTTGAGATTAACATGACCCAGCCTTCTATGCCATAGAATAGATTCTTGAGGGGAAGCCTTGGAAAATAGGCAAGGATGGTCTTGAGATCTATTTTCTTGGAAAGATCTAAGGCATACACTCTTCCTGTCCTGTTGGCCTTTAGGAGAGTATGTTCATCCAACATCTTATCAATCAAACTTAGAACTTTGGATGATAGAATCCGACAGTTCTGACTGGTGAAAAGAGCAACATGGCCTTTGTCACACATTTGACTGACACTCAAGAGGTTGTACTTGAGATTTCCCACATGGTTAACATCATCAAACTTTTTTTCCCCATTGGAAACAAAGCCTTTGCCGATGATGTAACCCTTTGCATCATTGCCAAATGACACAAACCCCTTCCTTCCTTGAGAGTAGTCATTAAGAAGTGATCTGTTTCCTGTCATATGCAGGATCCTCCACTGTCTACATACCAGATGCCTCTGAGGTATGTTGAAGAACCCTACAAAATACAACAAATTAGTTATATTTTGAGACCCAAACCTTTTTGGTTTTGGGCCTGTTCTCATCAACAGATGGTAAACTAACATGTTTGTTGGAAACAACAGCCTGAGAGGAAGAAACTGGTGAAGAAAAGGAATCCTTTGGCTTGGACCTCCTTTTCTGTGGTTTCAACATAGGAACATCTAATTGGTTAACTCTTCCCAATAGATGTTGAACCATCATAACCAGCTATGTCTGATTTTGTGATAAGGCTTTCAGCTCTTCAGACACATTGGCATTGGAATTTGATAAGTTCCTATGTACACCTTCTTCTTTTGAGCAATCTCAGCTGTTACGTGTTTAACCCCTTCCTTTTTGGCTTTCTTTTTGGACTTAAGGGTTACAGGATTTGATGTTGCTGGTACAAATGTGGCTTCAAACTCAGTTTTCATTTTAACCATTTTCTCTTTACTTTCCTTTTATGTTTGAGTTTGGATCCTCTTTTGTACCAACAATCATCTGTAAGAATATTGAACAAACCACATACTTCACATGGTTTCTTCTTCATCTTATGTTGATCATCAACTAAAGAGAATGAAACTACTGAAGACTTGCTCTTCAGTACTTTGGAAGCATTATTTGCTTTCTTGACTTCCTCTTTAGTAGTCTTCAAACTCTTTCTACTGACAGCTTTCTTCTCTTCAGTGCTGACAGTAGTTGGAGTTTGAACATCAGGTGTTAAATCTTGCTCTCCAGTCCTTTCAGGACTTCCAGAAATAGCTTCTGAGTTGATCATCTCTTTGATCATATGAGTGTCAGCAGTGGAACCATCAACATGAGCTGATGGGTTCTGAGAGGGCTTAGTGCTGACTTCAACTTTTGATGATGCTCTATCAAAAAGTGAATCACATGATGAGGTGGATTGGTTATTGCTTTGTCCATCAGATTTCACTTCTGCTCTTGAAGCAAAATCTGTAGGAGGAGCAGTGTGATTATAACCAATACCAAACTTCACATTGGAAACAGATTGCTCACTAAGAAGCATTTCAAAACCTTTGCATGATTATACCCATCGATCACACTCAACCTGGGTGACTGCAAGGGTTTCTTTGAGACTTCTCTGGTCTTCCAGAATAACCTCTAGCTTGGCCTTTTCATCATTTAATTGGCATTTAAGCTTATAAATCTCATCATTTTTACTATTAAGAGAAGACTCAAACTCAGCTTTTCTTTTGGAAATGGTTTTCTCAAACTCAAGTTTTTGATTTATTAATGCTACATTTGCCTCTCTAATGGAGACAAAGGCAGCAATGCATGATTCAGAACATAACTTGGCTTTAGCTTCTAAAGATACCGGAGTTACCTGTGAAGATGATGCATTTGAGCAGGAACCCTCAGTAGACTCCAAGGCCATGAGAGCCACATTCCCAAAAGGACTGTCACTACTATGTTGACCAGCACCTGTGAACAGTTGTTCATGACCAGACATGTCATCCGGTAAACTGCTCCAGTCAACAACTCCAGGGGTGAAGAAGTTGTGTTGTTGAGGTTGACGAGATTGATGAGATTGAGATGGTTGAGGTTCTGGTAGTGCATGAGGTTGTGGTACTATAGGAACTTGAACTTGATTTGACTGTGGCATGTAATAACAAG
Organism: Flaveria trinervia; assembly: GCA_025506515.1. Taxonomy (NCBI): domain Eukaryota; kingdom Viridiplantae; phylum Streptophyta; class Magnoliopsida; order Asterales; family Asteraceae; genus Flaveria; species Flaveria trinervia. The sequence continues at coordinate 28,788,765 of CM046453.1, read as the reverse complement.
GGTAAGGATATGGCATTTGACCCTGAGGAACAAAATATGCAGGAGATTGTGGTTGAGAATGATGAGTAGAATTGAGAGGATGTTGCCCTCTGTGTTGTTGACTATTGCCAGGGAAAGTCACAAAAGGTGCAGAGGAATTAGATCCAGATGATCTGCATTCTCTAGCAAAGTGTCCAAGCCTGTGGCATTTGTGACACTTCAACTTACTCTTGTCAAAACCAACTTTGGTTTTGCCAGAGAGTCCTGGAAACTTTCTTCCAGTTCTTTTGTAGGACTTCTGAGATCTGATATTTATCAAGGCCATTTGGCTCAAAATATCCATCTCTTCTAAGTCATCATCAGCAATCCCCTTGAGATCATCCATGATGAAGCATAGATTGTCATGATTACACCCAGTAAACTGACTATCAACACTCACAAACGCAGAATCAGAAGTGTTTCAGGGGAAATCAATATGCTCATCATACTGGCATTCAGATGAAGCATATTCTAACTCATGACCAACAAGGCAGTGTTGCCTGGTACAAAGTCTTCAGTGAGCTTTCCAGATGAAGACAGTTTTCGTTTCTGTTCTATCTCTCTCTCAAATGTGAGCAATTTCCCATGGAGTTGGGTGAGAGATAGTTTGTCCAGATTTGCACTAGAGCGTAGGACAATAGTATATGTGTCCCATCTCTCAAGCAGTGATCTGAGAAATCTGTTATTCATCTGGATATTGGTGTACTCAAGTTTGACCATTTTTAATTCAGAGATCAAACAAGAGAACCGCTCAAACTGTTGAGTCAGTGTCTCACCCTTTCTATGAGAGAATGTCTCGTATTATTGGGCAAGGATTTCTCTATTATTTGTCAAGACCTCATCTGTTCCTCCAAATTGTTCTTTCAAGGCATTCCAGAGGTCATGGGCAGTTTCATGATGCATTAGCCCAGAATAGATTTCATTGGGCAGTGCCATGGCCAGAATTCCATGGGCTTTTGCATCAATCTCAAACAATTTCTTATCCTCATCTGAGTATTGCTCCTTCCTCTTCGGAACCATTTGATTGGTTTCCGGGTTATTCACCATAGGCTTGTGTGGACCATGTACCACTGATTTCCAACAACCTGCGCTGTCATATGTTATAGACAGGTGATGGAGCATTCGTCGTTGCCATATGTTATACTCATTCCTAACCAGCATTGGAGGCTTGGTTGAGGAACCAGTATTGTGAGGATCATTGGAAGGAGTAGTCATTTTCAGTCCAATACAGTTTAATTCAAGCTTTTAACATTTTTACATAGACCACAACTGACTCAATGAAAACCAAGAGAAAATCTCAAGATGAATGACCAGAAACACAAAAAATTCAATCTCTATAACGTTTCTTGCAAAAAAATGCTAATTCAATCAAATTGGATCATGAATAGCTGTTTCAATGATCAATTATTAGATTGATCAATGATTAACCTGCTCTGATACCATTTGTCAGGATTAGTGATCACAAGTTTGATGTATTAGAGCGTAATGCAGCGGAATAAGAACAAGAATTAGACAAATTGTAGCAAGAATTTGATACTCGTATGCATTAAGAACAAATACGGTTATAACGAGAGAATATATTTCTGTAACGAGGAATGTTTCTATAATATCGAATATTTCTGATCAAATCATTCTCCTTATTACAATAGGTTGACACTCCTTATATAGAGTGCAATCGCTGCTATTATCACGGGAAAGTGACAACTGGCAGATCTATTACAAAAATAACTAACTCTTAACAAACTACTGAAATGTTCATAACTACTGAGAACATATCAGAGTGTTAAGTACAAAATATGAAACTACTGATAAGAACTACTGAAACTACAACGACTGAAGAACAAGCTCTTCAGTCGTTTTACAAAACTACTGAAAAACATAAAACTACTGATGAGGTAAACCGTCACAACTACTGAAGAAGACCTCTTCAGCTGTTGTGACAACGTCTGATACTTTGGTCTTCAGCACTTGTGTCTTCAGACTTTGTCTTCAGCACTTGTCTCTTTAGACTTTGTCTTCAGCACTTGTCTTCAAACTTTGTCTTCAGCAATTGTCTTCAGACTTTGTCTTCAGACTTTGTCTTCAGCACTTGTCTTCAGACTTTGTCTTCAGCACTTGTCTTCAGACTTTGCCTTCAACACTTGTCTTTAGACTTTGTCTTCAGCACTTGTGTTCAGACTTTGTAATCAGCTGTTGTCTTCAGCTGTTGTGGTCTTTAGTAGTTGTTGTGACGTCTGTGGGACTTAAAGGTTTTTCTGATCCGGCTCATTGGTTCTTTTGGTCCAACAAAGACGTTTAAACATGAGCATGCAAGAGGTGGTGAAGAAAGAAGTAATCAAACTGCTAGATGCCGGTTTGATTTACCCTATTTCTGATTCACCTTGGGTCAGTCCCGTCCAAGTTGTTCCAAAGAACGGAGTAATGACTGTTGTAGCTAACAAGTAGAATGAGCTTATTCCCACTCGTATGGTTACAAGATGGAGAGTTTGCATAGACTATCGCAAACTCAATGACGCCACAAGGAAAGATCACTTCCCTCTTCCTTTCATTGACTAAATGCTTGAGCAATTATCTCCAAAAATGTTCTATTGTTTCCTGGATGGTTGCTAAGGTTATTCTCAGATCCTATTGCTCCCGAAGATCAAGAGAAGACGACACTCATCTGTCCATATGGGACATTTGCTTATCCGCGAATGCCCTTTGGATTGTGTAGTGCTCCTGCTACATTTCAAAGATGCATGGTAGCAATTTTTCATGACATGATTGAACACTCAGTGGAAGTTTCAATGGATGATTTCTCCATCTGTGGAAACTCATTTCAGCAATGTCTTGAAAATCTGGAAAAGAAGCTTGTAAGATGTGAAGATTCTAACCTTGTTTTAAACTGGGAAAAGTGCCACTTCATGGTTACAGAAGGAATATTCTTACGACACAACATCTCTTGAGCAGGGCTTGAAGTCGATCAAGCCAAAGTCGACACTATTTCTAAACTTCCACATCCCACAATTATGAAAGATATCAGAAGTTTCTTAGCTCATGCAGGATTCTACTGTCGTTTCATCAAATATTTCTCAAAACTTGCTCGACCAATTACTCAACTTCTCAAGAAAGACGCTCAATTGATATTTTCTGACAAATGCATTAGTGCATTCAAATTGCTTAAAGAGAGGCTAAACCGCTCCAATCATGGTTTCCCTAGATTGGACACTACCATTTGAACTCATGTGCGACGCAAGCGATTTCGCGGTAGGAGACGTACTAGGACAAAGGAAAGACAAGCAATTTCACCCAATTCATTATGCGAGCAAACCCTAAACGACGCACAAGAAAACTACACCACCATCGAAAAAGAACCTCTTGCGGTAGTTTTCGCATTTGACAAATTCCGCTCGTATCTCATCCTTTCAAAAACAATGTGTACACCGATCATGCAGCCCTTCGTTATTTGATCAACAAACAAGATTCAAAGCCAAGATTGATTTGTTGGATCCTTCTGCTTCAAGAATTGACATAGAAATTCATGATAAGAAAGGAGCAGAAAATGTAGCGGCTGATCATCTCTCGCGTCTTGAGGATTCAAGTCCTTCACAAACTGAGGAAGCAATAATAAACGACAACATTTCTCACAAATTCCTTATGCACATTCAATCCTCAATAGATGAACATCCTTGGTTTGCTGATTTTGCAAATTACTTAGCAAGCGGAATCCTACTCAAAGAAATGACTTATCAGCAAAAGAAGAAGTTCTTTACTTATATCAAACATTACTATTAGGAAGACCCATATAACAAATTCTAAGGCACTGTCATGAAGGACCCACCGGAGGACTCCATGGAGTAACCTTAACAGCCAAAAAAGTATTTGACTCTGGATTTTACTGGCCCACGATATTCAAAGATGCTCAAGCCCTGCCTACTAATGATTCCAGAAACGTTGTCAAATTCCTCAAGAAACTATTTTCTCGTTTTGGTGCCCCCAAAGCTCTAATTAGTGACCGAGGAACTCATTTCTGTAACAATCAACTCGAACGAGCAATGGCGTGTTATGGAGTTCACAATCGCTTTACAACTGCTTACCATCCACAAGTGAATGGGCAAGCTGAAGTCACTAACCAAGGCATCAAACGAATCCTTGAGAAAACTATAGGTCAAAATCACAAGGACTGGTCTACCAAGTTAGATGATGCATTATGGGCTTTTCGAACAGCCAATAAGACTCCCATCGGCACAACACCGTTTAAACTAGTTTATGGTAAGTTGTGTCATCTACCTGTGGAACTAGAGCTTTTTAGGCACTTATAGCAGCAAACCTGGACCAAGACTTTGCAGGAAAGAATCGCTTTCTACAAATTCACGAATTAGAGGAATCGAGAGAATAAGCGTACGAAAATGGTAGGGTTTACAAAGAAAAGACAAGGAAATTCCATGACGCTCGATTAAAGAACACAAAACAATTTCATGTGGGAGAACGTGTCTTATTGTATAACTCTCGTTTATTTCTTGGAAAACTGAAATCACGTTGGTCTGGACCTTATACGATCAAAAACGTGTTTCTGAATGGTGCCATTGAAATTTATAACCACGAAGGTTAAGTTTCAAAGTAAATGGTCATCCTTTGAAACCATATAACGATGGACCAACCAAGATTCCTTCAGAGGAATAACACCTCCGCCCTGACGAAATCTATGTGTGGGGAACGGTTATGCCGAAGACCCGAAACTTAAACGCGGCACCTGTACATAAATTTTTCTTACTTTTAAACAATTTTTAGGATCTCATAAGCACAAGCACGGGGCCGTGCCTCATCAAGCACGCCCCTGTGTCCCTCACAAGTTTCTTTCCACGATCTCCGCTGACGACTCTTGAACGTGGCAGGTCGAATTTAAGACGAATTCTGACAAGCACAGGGTCGTGCCTAGCCAAGCACGCCCCCGTGTTCGCTTTCCACAACGTGTATATAAGTACCACACTTGTTCCATTCTTTCATCACACTCACTCCTATCTATAAACATCTAAAAATGAAAGAATCAACTCACGAAAGTTCCAACTGGAATCCTGCGAAGAAACTGCATTCTCAAACACGAGAACCAACGACTCAAGAATATTTCTTCAAGCTGTATGAACTAATCAAGCAACTGACTAAAATGAACCTCGCTGCATCCGAACGCTTAGCTGAACTTATCCAAAAAGTTCAACAGATGAGCGAGGAACTCATTTCCATTACCCGCCAGCTTGCGGAATTGAGCAACCGTACTTCTCACTATCCCATCCCATACCTTCCACACAAAATCTGTGGAGGTTTCTTTTAGAAGCATTTCATGATATGCTAAGTGCGCTGTTGCGTGTTAAAGAGTCTGGTATTGTTTTTTGAGATTCTCGGCTTTTAACGTATCGTGTAACCGTAGGACCATAGGAAATGTAATTTTCAATTTGGCTTGTGTTATTTAACTCTAGGACTATATTCGTATTTTTTCTGATGATTTGGAAGTGATAAAACTTAACGGGAAAATTACATAACACGCGAAACCGAAAAATGGAACAACAAAAGACTGAAACCAAACACAAAACATGAACACGACCCCGTGCTTAAGGAGGCACGCCCCTGTGTTCGACAAAAATGACACAAGCTGACATATTTGAGCCTTTTGTCTTGTTCCTCTTCAATTTTGCATGATATAACCGACCTCAATTGCCTGCAAGTCGTATCCACTTTCATTTTCACCTTGTTTTCCATTTTTCTTTCATCTTTTAAAGAGTTCTTTCAAGAGTATTTGATCAAGAGGTTAGTACACTAATTCCTTTGACTATGAAAGTCATTTACATGTAGTTAGGTGATTAGGTCTCTAAACAACCCAAATCCTAGCAATTATGTGTAAAGACTTGTTCTTAAACATTTTATGGAATGATGAATGGTTTCAACCTACTTGGTCATGTTTATTCTTGTAAGTAGATTAGTGTTAATTAGTATGTTTCGTTAATTATTAGTTTATTTAGTTAGTTAATTAGTTTGTTTTCTTTTATTATTAACAAGACTATCTTCATAATTCATGGTGAAATATTTGTTAATCATGTTCAAGAGTTCCCAAGTGGTATTAAACATAAAATATATTATTAGGTATCTGAATTATTAACAAATGATTAAAATGTTAAACATACAATCTTTGATTTTTAAAGCAAGAAAATGTTAGACCCATACTTAATCAACGATTTACAAACACAACCACGCATGCTCGAGTCAAGATTCCATGCCTTATCATGTTAACCACATCCCCACGTTTCACAAAATGCACCCCCATGTTCAAAAAATTTTTTTCTTGGATGATAAAATTTTAACTATTTTTGAACATGAGTTGCATCATTATGATGATATGTCTTTAAAAACACATGATTTTCACTAACATCATGACACTACCCAAGAAATTTGTTTTGTATAGATTAACTTATTTTTAAAATTTCAGGATCTTGAATCATCCCTACTTACGTTTTGAAGGAAGCGGGGAGGGATGGTGTCATGATAGACTTCAAAGACTTCTACAAAGTGTCGAAAGATCCCACTTAAAAGCAGATGAAGAAACACTAGCGGCAGTCGGACAGCTAGAAAGATACAATACATTATTGAGTGTCCAGTGGAAGCGTTTATTCTCACAAAATAGAACTTCTATTTATGAACTAACTCTTGAATTTTTTGCATTTTTCAAATTTAGCATGAAAGACTCTGACCCTTGGGATAATAATGCAGTTTCATTCAGACTTGCTGGACATTAGCACAAAACATCCATTGCCTTATTCGGTATCTATCTCGGGATCTACACGGAACAAGAAATGGAGGAGGAAACAATATCTGGAATGCCGGCGTACCATACCTTCCCGAACGAGGAAAGTAAAGACGTGGAAAGTGGTGCAATGAGGAAAGCATTTTGGGAGTGGATTGGAACCGGAGAGTTCAACTCGAGTAAAACAAAAAGTAGTCGGATACGAGACCTGCTGCTGCGATACATTCATCGGTTACTTAGTCATTCCATAACAGGTCGTGGTCAAAGCGAGGGAGTTGTTAACTTGAGGGACTTGTTCATTTTATATTGTATGGTTAATCAGTTGCCATGTAATTTTGGGTATTTGTTTTGTAATCTTTTTTCCAGGACTGCGATTGCAGGTGCTCCAACACCCATGTTTGGAGGAAGCTGGATTTTAAACATATACGAGAGCTATAGTTATAACACTGAGGGAACTGAAGGAGTGATGCCGGGACTGTTAGACTTGAGCATTTACACAAGTATATACATGGTGACAAGCCTACCAAATTGGCAGTCAAGATTCATGGATAAAAAGGGGCAAATCTAGGATCCGGCGGACCCCGAAGAAATAATTATGGATCTCGACATGGCAATATAGCTGGAAGGAGCTAGAGCTGGATCTTCAAGTTCACGTACAAGGGAATTCCGAACCATACTAGACATTTACAAGTCAATACAAATAACCGCGACCATGCAAGATGATCATTTGAATATGCCCAACAAGCCTTCAACCGAGTCGAAAGTCTGCATTCCCGAGTCGATGACCTCGGCAACGATGTCACGTACATCAGGAACCGAATGTACCATGAGTGGGGGGATATTCCCCCACAAAGCCCTTGAAGACCATATCATTTTCGGGGACCTGACACAGTTGATTTGTGCCAATCTATCTTTAAATTTATGTCGTTTTGTTTTTATTTTGTGTGTTTAGGACTTTAATGCTTTTAATAAATTGATGAGATTTCGCGTGATACTGAGGATTCTAACAATACGAGGCCAACCAAACACAACTAAAAATTTCATCATTTTTAGGGGAGTTATTTCATTACCCTTTCTCGATCTTGATTATGTTAATCACATTGAGGACAATGTGAATTTTAAGTGTGGGGATGGGCGTAATGCATTTGACTTTACTAAAAAGGTCCAAATTTAAAGTTTTTAAGAAAAGATCACTTACGAAGTAATTTTTGTGACAAGAAGCCAAAAATTAAATTTTTGATAAATCAAATTATAAACATACGTTTTCAGGAAATAAAGAAGTAAATTCATGACGTCCAAATAAAATTGAAAATGTTTTTTTTGTGATATCCTTAAAAACAATAATCTAATCTAGTAAAATATTTAATCATGTAAAAAGAAGCACTTGTACCCAATTCCATCCATATGTGAGTTTATTTTTGAGTCTTAAACAACTTTTGCAAATTGCAATTCTACTTTCATTTTGGATTTAATTATGGGTACCATATGATACGTGTGATTAGAACTTGCTTTGGGTATGTATTTCAAGACCTTAATTAGTATTTGTTGCATAAAAATGGGTTAGGCACTAGGAAACCTTAACCATTTGAGCTCCAACCATTGTCTTTAATTTTCCTTACCCAGAAGTCAACAATAGTGAGCCCCGTTGAGCTTAAATGTTTTTATCATTCAATCACCCGAGCCTCCATGTCACCTAACCAAAAGCCTTCAAAAAACCCGTTTTCGTTAAAGACACGTTTTTGGCTTATAAAAAATTGGCCTTTTACTAGTAGACCTGTAAGGCCCCGTTCCCGGGACGCTCATAGCTGGTAAATTATCGCACATAAAACATATACTTTGGATTTAACATCAAAACATTGCAGCGAAAACATAAAACAAATGGCATTTCATCATAAAAACTTTTACAAAATAATGCATCGTTTGTCGGTTACAAAATTACATTGTTGTATTACATCACAAAAGCTTTAAATAAATGGATGCCATCCAAAAGAGCTGAGTAGCCACATCGTGCCATCCTCAGCAATGTTTACCTGCCAACTGAAAACGTATAAAAGTCAGCGTTGCTGAGTGAGTTCTAGTTTTATAATAAAACATACATAAAATCGTTATTTATTTCCTTTCAAAGCCATACTATACGTTTCATTCGTTCATGATCATACATCATACGTACATACAGATAGTATCATTATTATCCTCCATTACATTCTTTAACCTCCACTCATTCATTACATCTAGTGACATGTGCGTTACCCCGAACATTGTGCACGAAGCTGGTTACTGGGCCTGAGGTCTTTCATAGACCCCGAACATTGTGCAGCAAGCTGACTCCAGTACCTGGGGAAAGTACGTTCACCATTTATCTTTCCTCTTTCATTCCAGATCAATGCATATGCTATACCCCGAACATTGTGCACGAAGCTAGTTATTGGGCCTGAGGTTTTTCATAGACCCCGAACATTATGCACGAAACTGACTCCAGTACCTGGGGCAAGAGGCAAGGATCCCATACATATGGTCAATCACAAGGATTGGACCCCAGTGTGCATCCTTCTGGGTTAGCTAACCCGCACACAGTTGAGCTAACACCTTTCATTGGGTGTAGACCTCCATACATTTACTTGCGAGACTTTTTACGTTCATTCATTCGTTAATGCATGCATCATTCATCATGTTCCTCTTTCATTATCTTTCACTTTATGTTACGTAATACTATCGGTTCATTCATTAACATAACACGTAAAGCCATGGAAAGATAAACATTCATCATCATGGGAACATAACATAACATATCATTCATACATCATTATACCGGCATCATACATACATAACATACATCATGCATAACCATGCAACATCATCATCATCATCATCAAAAGCATAAATCAAAATACATAACATGCCCATCATACTATCTATGACCCCAAAAGTCAACTTTTATAGTCCCCCGGGAATTTTCCAAGTCAAAGCCTACTTTACACATTTTTCCCAAAAATCAGAAAAATATTCGAAGTCCTTAGGCGCATGGGCACTATGCAGGCGCACGGACACTATTCAGGCGCATGGGGAACACTTACGTGCATGGGCAACTTTCAGGCGCTTGGGCCACTTAGGCGCATGGGCACTATTGGGGCGCATGGCCCTACACTTAGACATCCGACTAACATTTGTAGGCGCATGGACCACTATTCAGGCGCATGGGCTATACTTAAAACATTTCTAAGGCAAATTTTGGGCGCATGAGCTACTGTTTAGGCGCATGGCTTACACTTAATTCTTTCTAAGGCAATTTCAGGTGTATGAACACTTATCTAGGCGCATGAGCATTCTGTGAAACATGTTTCTTGGATGTTTTCGATCCTAATCATCGAACCCATCTGTTCGGAGCATAATGTGGCTATTCTAAACAAGAGTAGCCTATAAACCATCAACAAACAACATCCAACATACACAATACATACGGGTATTCACACGTACACTTTGTAAAAAAATCATTTTTAATACGTTTTCAGCCCTAAAGGTAGTTTAAAACATGTAAAAACCGGAGTCTAGAACTCACCTGGTGCAACTTGGGTGTTCTTCCTTTTAACCCGTTTGTAAAGAGTTCAAAACACCTAAAAACAACACAAAAAACACACACACACACCCGAGCACAAACATAACCCATAAACACATAAACACATAACCGGGATAAAACCCGACATAAAAACATAAAAACCTTGAATTCTTACCTCGAATTCACTTTTCTTCTTCCTCTTCTTCTTCAACCGAGAGTATCCTATGCTCTCTCTCTCTCTAAAAGCGAGAAAAATGGTGAAGTGAGGTGAGGGTGGGCGGCCATACTCACCTTTACACCAACTTTTGAAAGTTTTCCCTTTTTGGACACTTTTAGTCCCTCTACTCGGACTTTATTGCCTTTCTTGCTTTTATTCTTTTTATCTTATCTTTAAAAAAAACCGGGTGTTACAAGTCCACCCCCCTTATATAGTTTTTCTCCCCGAAACTGTTACTCCTCGAACATACAAAGATAATGCTGCCTCATCTCCTCCTCAGTCTCCCATGTAGTCTGTTGGGGTTTGTTTGTCATACCATTTACAAGATGTTTAACCATTTAAGCATATGAAATGCAGCGGAATATACTACTTTAAACATGTTAAAGTTTTTGAAAAATACCATTATCATGTGTAAAACAACAAACCCATAGACAAAAGGATCTTTATTATGTGAAAAGCTAGCATACAAAATGAACAAGAACACCCATAGGGTGTTCATAGAATATACCTTTCAGGACACAATGTTGTGGATGAAAGAAATGAAGAAGATGATGATGTTCTTCAGTTGCTAGCCTTCAAAGGAGAAAACCTCAAGTTGTAATACCCACAAGCTTCTTCCAAACACCTTGCTTTGTTAGGGAGCTTTACACCAAAACAATCTTCCAAAGCTACTATCTAAATCAAAATTCAGCCCCATTTCAGCCACAAATCCGAATTTTTCAAGAGGTTTTTGAGTGTTCTTGCTTGAGTGAAAGGAAGAGAGAAGAAGTGTAAATGATGGAAGACTGTGTAAGTCATAAAGTCTTGCATGAAACAAGACATAATATGGTGTTTCCAAGGCCCCCTTGGGCGGCCAAATATCCCTTCAAATTTGGTTTCCCACCCATTAGATATTTTGTTAAAATTACACACTCTTCCATGCATTTAGGTTATAAAATTAAAACATAGTCTAATTTTATAACATGACACACTTTTATTCGACATTATTTAACCAACCTAAATAATGAAACAAATAAATATCTCATTAACAATTTATCCATAGAATGTTGTTCTATCACAAAAGCAATATTTAGAAAACCAATTTTCTTAATAGGTGTCAATATTTTTGTATGATCTTATCAACAAATAATTATTTATTGGTGTTTGTATAGCTTGTTATTGGGTATGACCCGACTTGGATCATAACGTACTAACCACATCAATCTTGTATGTGTCTTGGGCATATAAGAACCAACAATCTCGCACTTGCACAAGATTCATAGAAGATTGATGCAAGCAGTAAATACCGCCTAACAACGGTTTACTACCCTTAATACGTATGACTAAGTGCCATTCAATAACATCATCTACTTCAAGTACCATACATGAAATGTTTTAGGTGAATAAATCATCTATCCCTTTGTCGCAGATGTCATGTTAAATCCTAGAGACACAGAGTGATCATTCTCCATTGATTTAACTTTATGAGGCCTTAGACATCTAACTCTCAACGAATAAGAGGAACAAATCCCATCTTGACTACATACGTTTCTCACAATCACCTTGTGTCACACATGAACATAGTCTCATGTACTATCCATTATTTCAGAACAGCAGATAACTAGATCAAGGTATGACACTTAGTGAATATGAAAACCCAATATGTATCTTAGGTCTGAGGATACCAATGATATTCGCCTTTACTCAAATTTACTTATGATCAATCAATAAGATTCCATGTAGTAAAATTTGAGATACGGGTTAGTCCAATATTTGTATCCCACAAATATCTATGAACCTTGGTAGCAACCCATTGCTCTATATTCATCCTTATGAATATCAACCAATCCAAGTTCATAATAATCTTACCCTCACACTTGTTCCCACAAGTCTGAATGACTACTGACATTTAGAGTAAACAATTTACTATGGATTAAACATGCTAATTTGGAACATTATTGAAACATTATAACCAAATAATTTTATTCAAATAATAAAAGGTTCCACATATCCAAATACAAAATTACAGATCAGATCCAATCACTAGAATATTGAAGTCCCATGGCATAAGTATGACCTTCATGCTTTGCCTTTTCAAGGAGCTTCGTGAGAGGATCCACAATGTTTTGATCCATGTGAACTTTGCGAATACATATCTTTCCCTTTTCAACTTCATCCCGTATGTAGTTGAATCTCCGCTCAATGTGCCTAGTCTTTTGATGAGCACGAGGTTCCTTGATTTTGGCAATCGCACCCTCGTTATCACAAAAGATCTCTAGGGGGTCCTGAATGGAAGGGACAACCCCCAGATCGGCAATGAATTCTTCAACCATGGAACTTCTTGAGCTGCCAATGAGGCGGCGACGTATTCTGATTCTGTAGTTGATAGAGCCACCACATCCTGTTTGGAGCTCTACCAAGAGATCACTCCTCCATTTAGAATGAAAATATATCCCGATTGTGACGGTGAATCATCACGATCGGTTTGGAAACTCGCATCCGTGTAACCTTTTACAACGAGTTCCTCATCATCAGATCCATAGATTAGGAACATATCTTTTGTCCTCCTTAGGTACTTAAGTATGTTCTTAACATCCATCCAATGACTGTTTCTAGGATTTTGCTGGTATCGGCTTGTCATGCTTAAGGCGCATGACACGTCCGGTCGAGTGCATATCATTGCATACATGATGGATCCAATAGCAGATGTGTATGGGATTGCCTTCATTTTATCTTGCTCATCCTTTGAGCTAGGACATTTAGTCGTACTCAATATCGTTCCTCTTTGAATAGGTACCGTACGTTTCATAGAGTTCTCCATCTTGAACCTTTTCAAGATCTTATCAATGTATGCACTTTGATTCAAACCAATCAACCGCCTTGATCTATCCGTATAGATCATTATTCGTAGAATATAGGCGGCTTCACCAAGATCCTTAATGGAGAAACAGCTTCCAAGCCAGGCTTTTACACCCTCCATGGTTGGAATGTTATTTCCAAATAGTAGGATGTCATCGACATATAATACTAGGAAAATGATGATGCTCCCACTAGCTTTCTTGTATACACATGCTTCAGCAACGTTTTTGATGAACCCAAATTTGCTTATTTCTTCATCAAAACGGTGATTCCAACTTCTCGATGCTTGTTTCAATCCATAGATTGATTTCTTTAACTTGCATACTTTATTAGGATGTTTTGGATAGATAAAACATTCATGCTGAACCATATAGACATCTTCCTCAAGATATCCATTTAGGAAAGCGGTTTTGACATCCATTTGCCAAATCTCATAATCATAATGAGCAGCTTTGGCAAACAATATCCTTATACATTTTAGCATCACAACAGCTGAGAAGGTTTCATCATAATCAACCCCTTGAGTTTGAGTAAAACCCTTTGCTACAAGTCTAGCCTTATAAGTATCCAAGTTTCCATGCATATTGGTTTTCTTCTTGAAAACCCACTTGCTTCCAACTACTTTGGAGTTAAGAGGTGGTACAACCAAGTCCCATACTTGATTGTCATGCATGGATTGCATCTCAACGCTCATGGCCTCGAACCATTTGTCACAATCCGAATTGGACACTCTATCATGGTATGTGGTTGGTTCATCTAAATCTACCACATAGCATCCATCCATGAAAAATCCATATCTTTGAGGTGGATTACTAGTTCTACCACTTCTGCAAACGTTTTGGGTGTATTTATCAACCATTTTATCATCTTCAACATCCTCATGTTTAATGCTAGTTTCAACCAAACGTGCATCGGGTTGTGGTTCTTGATCCTCCTCAAGATCCACTGTTCTACTGCTAGTTCCTTCCATAAGGAACTTTGCTTCTAAGAACTCACCCTTTCTGGCAACAAACACCTTTTGTTCCAGTGGATCATAGAAATAATATCCCATAGAATCTCTAGGCTATCCAACAAAGATGCACTTGGTGGATCGGATTTCCAATTTGTTTAGGGTGGGAGTCTTAACATAAGCCTCATAACCCCAGACCCTTAAGTATGATGGGGATGGAACTCTTCCATGCCATATCTCAAAGGGTGTCCTTTCCACCTGTTTGGTTAGGGCCATATTTAGAATACAGGCCGCGGAGAGCAAAGCGAACCCCAAAATGATAGAGACAATGTGCTTCTAGCCATCATAGATCGGACCATATCCAATAAGGTTCGATTCCTCTCTCAGACACACCATTATGTTGTGGTGTTCCAGGTGGAGTGAGTTGTGAGACAATCCCACAATTCCTAAGATGATCTTGAAAAGCATCGCTTAGGTATTCACCTCCTCTATCGGTGCGGAGAACTTTAATCGACTTGTTGAGTTGATTTTGTACTTCATTTTGAAAGATCTTGAACATTTCAAATGCTTCATCTTTGTGTCTTAATAGGTACACATACCTATAGCGACTATAATCGTCGGTAAAGGTAATGAAGTATCTTTCACCATTCCTAGTCATTGGCTTAAAAGGACCACATACATCCGAATGTATGATTCCCAATAAATCTTTTTCCCTTTCAGCTTTGCCACTAAAAGGTGCCTTAGTCATTGTACCTTTTAAAGAAGACTCACACACATCAAATGAATCACATTCACTTGATTTTAAAAGACCATTCTTTTGTAGTGTTTGAATTCGTTTCTTGTTTATATGACCAACACGACAATGCCAAAGGTAAGAGTCACTCAAATCTGATTTAAGTTTCTTGGTACTAGTTTGGTATAACAAGCTATCATTCAATGTGATTTCACGAACCAATTCATAATCCCATTGACGGGAATAGCTTTAAAGTAAAACATGTCATTAAAAGCAACATGAATTTCATATCCAATAAATGATAATACATATCCAAATTGTTTTAATAGGGCTATAGAGATAATGTTCCTAGTCAAACTAGGAGCATACAAAACATTATACAAAATTACTTCCAAACCATTTGGAAGTTTCAAGATGTAGTCACCACGAGCTTCAACTTGAACTTTTACCCCATTGTCCATGTAGAGGCTAACATCCCCTTTCTTGAAGTCACTATTTCTTTTGAACCCCTACAACAAATTGAAAATGTGAGTTCCACATCCGGTATCCAATACCCATGTGTTAGAGGATATTAAGTTTAAATCAATATGGATCATGTATGTTGTACCTGAGGTCTGACCGGCATCCCTCTTTGCTTTCAACTCTTGGAGATGGACGGGACAATTTCTTGCCCAATGTCTAATCTCCCCACACTTGAAGCATGGGTCATTGGGAGCAACCTTTTGCTTCTTCTCCGGTGCTTTGGGTGGCACCCTTGCCACCCGTTTCCCTTTCCCCCATATGGGTCCCTTGCCCTTGGCAACTCTTGCCCTGGGTGCGGGATGAGGCCTTTTCTTGTTCCCACCTTCATTGGTGGTGAGAACGGGTAAAACCCTTTTAACCATGGCCGCCTCGGCCGTTTTGAGCATTAAGTGAAGCTCACCAATGCTTTTTTTCCCAGCATTCATGTTGTAGTTCAACACGAACGTCTCGAACCTTTTGGTAAGGCCATTGAGGATCAAATCCGTGCCAATTCCTTCGAGACGGGACAGTTAAGCCTTTTGAGGTGGTCAACGTGGCTTTTCATCTTAAGTACATAGATAAAACCCATTGGTTGTCGTCCATACGACATGCATGGAGTGCTCGAACCGTTTCGAAGCGCTTAACCCTTGCTTGTTGTTGGAACGTTTCCTTCAGCTGGGTTATCATGTAATAAGCTCCGTGATGTTCATATTCCTTTTGGAGATCTGGAGTCATCCTTGCTAGCATAAGGCAAGGCACTTGGACGGAGTCCTTAGTGTACTTCAGCCAATCGTTATAGGCCTCCTCATCATCCTCAGCAGGTTGATCGGGGATAGGGTCGTCTAAAACGTATGATCGTTTCTCTTGCTTGAGAACGATTCTCAAGTTTTGATACCAATCAATAAAATTGTTATGATTTAGACGCTCCTTTTGGAGAATCGCTCGTAAAGATTGGGCGGACGCAGATGAGTTATCATAACTATCACTATAATTGGTGGCCATCTACAAAATTTAACAAAGATCAATTTTAGTATTTTCGATATAGATATTTTAATAATTAATACCTTTTAAGGTCAATTTAATATTAAAATCTAGAATCCAACATTACATTTAAATAGTGGTTAGGTGATCTTTATCCCACGATTTAAATTAATAAGGTGGTCAAGGATTGACGGTTGCAACCATTTGCAACTTCTAGAGGATGGGATCGACTTGAAACATCATATGTAGAGTCGGCATTTTAATCCCATCAACCCCATTTGGAAACCACATCATAGGTTGTAAGGCCCCGTTCCCGGGATGCTTACAGCTGGTGATTCATCGCACTTAAAACATATACTTTACATTTATTCATCAAAACATTGCAGCGGAAAACATAAAACAAGTGGCATTTCATTTCATCTTAAATACTCTTGCAAAACAATGCATCATTCGTCGGCTACAAAATGATATCGTTGTATTACATCACAAAAGCCTTTATTAGATACATGCCATCCAAAAGAGCTGAGCAGCTGCCACGTGCCATCCCCAGCAACATTTACCTGCCAACTGAAAACGTATAAAAGTCAGCGTTGCTGAGTGAGTTCTAGTTTTATAATAAAACATACATAAAACCGTTATTTATTTCTTTTCAAAGCCCATACTATACGTTTCATTCGTTCGTGATCATACATCGTACGTACATACAGATAATATCATTATTATCTTCCATTACGTTCGTTAGTCATCGTTCATTCATTACATCTCGTGACATGTACCATACCCCGACATTGTGCACGAAGCTGGTTACTCGGCCTGAGGTTGTCATAGACCCCGAACATTGTGCACGAAGCTGACTCCAGTAATTGAGGCAAGTACATTCACCGTTAATCTTTTCTTTTTATTTCGGATCAATGCCATAGGCTATACCCCGAACATTGTGCACGAAGCTGATTACTGGGCCTGAGGTCTTTTATAGACCCCGAACATTGTGCACGAAGCATTCTCCAGTACCTGAGGCAAGCGGAAAGGATCCCATATGTGTGGTCAATCACAAGGATTGGACCCAAGTGTGCATCCTTCTGGGGTAGCTAACCTGCACACAGTTGAGCTAACACCCTACATTGGGTGTGAACCTCCATACATTTGCTTGCAAGACTTTTTACGTTCATTCGTTCGTTAATGAATGCATTCATTCATCATGTTCCTTTTTCATTATCTTTCACTTTACGTTACATAATACTTCGGTTCGTTCATTAACATAACACGTAAAGCCATGGAAAGATAAACATTCATCATCATAGGAACATAACACAACATACCATTCATACATCATCACAGGGCATCATACATACATAACATACATCACGCATAATCATGCAACATCATCATCATCATCATCATACATGTCCATCATACTATCTATGACCCCTAAAGTCAACTTATAGTCCCCCAGGAATTTCCCAAGTCAAAGCCTACTTTACACAAGTCCTAGGCGCATGGACACTATGCAGGCGCATGGACACTATTTGGGTGCATAGGGAACACTTAGGTGCATGGGCCACTTTCAGGCGCGTGGGGACTTCCGGACGTCTGAACACTTAGTAAATTCCATCCCAATCTAGGCACATGGGTACTATTAAGATGCATGAACACTTAGGCGCATGGGCCACTTGGGCGCATGGGCATTATTGGGGCGCATGGCCCTACCCTTAGTCATCCGACTAACATTTATAGGCGCATGGGCCACTGTTCAGGCGCATGGGCAGAACTTAAACATTTCTAAGGCAAATATTGGTGCATGAGCTACTGTTTGGGCGCATGGCTTACACTTAATTCTTTCTAAGGCACTTTCAGACATATGAACACTTAACTAGGTGGATGAGCATTCTGTAAAACAAACTTCTAGATATTTTCAATCCTAATCATCAAACCCATCTGTGCTAACATAATATGGCTATTTTAAACATGAGTAGCCTATAAACCATCACGAACTAACATCCAAGATACACATACATACGGGTATTCACACATAAACTTTGTAAAATCCTTTTATACGTTTTCAGCCCGAAATATGTTTCAAAACATGTAAAAACCGGGGTCTACAACTCACCTGGTGCAACTTGGGTGTTCTTCCTTTTAAACCCGCTTGCAAAGAGTTCAAAACACCTAGAAACAACACCAAAAACACACACACCTCGAGCACAAACACAACCCATAAGCATACAAGCACATAACCGGGATAAAACCTGACATAAAAGCATAAAAACCTTGAATTCGACTGCCCTTCTTCTTCTTCTTCAAAACCGAGTTTTGCTCTTCTTCCCTTGTTTCTCTCTCTAAAATGACCGAAAATTGGGTGTAGAAAAGGTGATGGGCGGCCATGCCACCTTTATCACCAACTTTTCTAAAGTTTTGTCCTTTTGGACACTTTTGGTCCCTCCACTTGGACTTAATTGCCTTTCTTGCTTTTATTCTTTATATCATGATTTGTAAAATAGTTGGGTGTTACAAGTCCACCCCCCTTATATAGGTTTCGTCACCGAAACCTGTTATTCCTCGAACATATAAGGATAATGCTGCCTCATCTCCTCCTCAGTCTCCCATGTAGACTCGGATCCCTTCCTGTGCTTCCACTGTACATGCACAAGAGGAACCACTTTATTCTGCAGCCTCTTCTCTTTATGATCGATGATTGCCACTGGTTGCTCCACATAATTGAGCTTTTCATCTACTTCGATATTCTCCAATGGAACATCATGTCTCCTTGATGAACAGGTCAGCCAACCTCTCGGATGAATATGTCTCGCGGATCGATAGGAAATGAGCACTCTTTGTTAAGCAGTCAACAATCAATCGCATCGTATCCTTTCAGAGTACGTGGCAGCTTCGTAATGAAATCAATGATGATGTGCTCCCACTTCCATTCCGGTATATCCAAAGGTTGGATTTTCCCATACGGCTTTTGATGTTCCGCATTCACTTGCAAACAAGTAAGGCATTTGCTCACATACTCCACCACGTCACGCTTCATACCCGGCCACCAATAATCCTTCTTCATGTCTTGGTACATCATTGTGGCACCGGGACGGATAGAGTATCGGGTCTTGTGAGCTTCGTCCATAATCTTCACACGTAGATTCCCGAAACGAGGAATCCACACCCGTCCAAATTGAGTTTTAACACCAAGTGTGTTTTCACTCAATTCCCCAACCAGACCTCTCATTCTTTCAGAGTTTAGATGATCTTCTTTTAATGCCTCATCCTGAAACTCCTTGACTTGCTTCATTACATCAGAGGTCATGATTAGTTGATTTGCTTTCGCCCGAATTGGCTCGGGCCTCTCCTTCCGGCTAAGAGCATTAGCCACCACGTTAGCTTTGCCCGATGGTAATGGATCTCACAATCATAATCCTTTATGAGCTCCAACCATCGTCTCTGCCTCATATTCAGGTCCTTCTGTTCAAAGAAGTACTTTAAGCTCTTGTGGTCGGTGAAGATGGTGCACTTCGTCCCATACAGATAGTGCCTCCAAATCTTTAGTGCAAAGACCATGGCCGCTAGTTCCAAGTCATGAGTAGGGTAGTTGACCTCATGAACCTTCAGCTGTCGGGATGCGTAAGTTATAACTTTTCCTCTGTGCATTAACACACACCACAACCCCGAGTAAGAAGCGTCTGAATACACCACCAAATCTTCGCTTCCATCAGGTAACGACAAGATAGGGCTTGATTCAACCTCGCCTTCAACTCCTCGAATGCCTTCTCCTGAGCCTGACCCCATACATACTTTACATCCTTCCGGTCAACTTAGTCAGTGGAGAAGCAATCTTAGAGAAGTCTTCGATGAATCTCCTATAGTAGCCCGCCAATCCCAAGAAACTACGAATCTCGGATGGCGTCTTTGGAGACTTCCATTGCATCACTACCTCTACCTTAGCCGGGTCCACCCTAATCCCATCGGGATTCACCACATGACCCAAGAACTGAACTTCGCGTAACCAAAACGTGCACTTGGAGAATTTTGCATACAACTTCTCCCTTCTTAACGTCTCCAGAACCTCCCGAATGTGACCGGCATGCTCAATCTCACTCTTCGAATAATTTAGGATATCGTCAATGAACACAATCACCGATTTATCTAACATTGGCCGACACACTCGATTCATCAGATCCATAAAAGCAGTTGGCGCATTGGTCAATCCAAACGACATAACGAGGAACTCATAGTGACCGTAGCGAATGCAAAAAGCTGTTTTTGGAATGTCCTGCTCCTTCACTTTTAGTTGATGGTAACCAGATCGAAGATCTATCCTCGAAAACCAACTGGCACCTTGGAGCTGATCAAACACATCGTCTATTTTTGGTAGGGGGTATCGGTTCTTCACCGTCAACTTGTTCAACTCTAGGTAGTCAATACACATCCTCATACTACCGTCTTTCTTCCTCACAAATAATACCGGAGCACCCCATGGAGAGATACTCGGTCTAATGAACCCCTTATCAAGCAGTTCTTGCAACTGCTCCATTAACTCTTTCATCTCAGTTGGAGCCAACCGGTACGGTGCCTTGGCAACAGGTTGAGCACCGGGTATCAAGTCATTTGGAACTCAACCTCGCGATCTGCTGGCACACCGGGTAAGTCTTCCAGGAATACGTCCGGAAAGTTGCGCACCACTGGTACTATGGATAATTGCGGTACTGACGCATCCACATCTTTTATGTATGCCAAGTAGGCACTACATCCGCGTCTCATGCACTTTCCGGCCACCACCATCGAAATCACCCTCGGGATTGTCGTGACGCGATCACCATAAACCGTCCCCTCATTTCTGTCAGGCGTTGTCAATCAGATCATCTTCTTACGACAACGATATTTGCCTCATAGGTTGCTAACCAGTCCATCCCTAGTACTACATCAAATCCTCCTAGGGGTATCACGTGTAACATAGCAGCAAACCTATGACCTTCTAGTTCTATGGCACAGTCCTCTATCCCTCAGTAATTCTAGTGGACTTATCGATAGCAGTTTCTACATCGAATGGTGCACTGACCTTTCTACTACTAACAAGCAACTTAGCACAGAAAGTAGTGGAAATAAAACTCCTGCCAATACCAGAATCAACCAATACAGATGCATAAGTTGGTTTGCTAGAAAAATACCTGACACGACATCGGGATTAGCTCTGGCCTCCTCCCCGGGTCATGTAAGCTCTGGCACCTGCTCTCTGCCATCCTTCCTCCAGCTTCTTTTTCACCCCAAGCTCTCCGCCCTCAGCTTCTTACCGTCCCTCCTCACGTGACCTTCTTCACCACAAGAAAAGCACTGCCTCATATCGCAGTACTTCGCTACGTGTCTGGTCCTTCCACATCGGAAACAGACATTGCTCCCCAATCTACATTTCCTGGGATGCCTGCATCCACACTTATCACACTTGTTCGACCCCGCAAATCCAATCGTCCTCATTGTGCCAAACTCTCGTCCCATGGCTTCTTACAATCTCTAGCGATGTGGCCAGGCTTACCACACCTGAAGCATACATTCATCCCAATCCTGCACTCACCGGTATGCTCCCTTCCACATCTACCACACTTCCTCATCCCCGCACCGGATGAAGCTACACACCGTTTATGCGTCCTGGCAACCTTCTTATATGGGGTGTAACCCCCACGTTCAACCCCCTTTCCATTACAGTTCTTATCATTGCTACCCCTCTTGTTCATTTCCATCGCGGCCGTCTCCTTTACCGCCTTAATTACCTTATTCATTATACCCAGACGAATCGTCTGCATGGCCCGTTGAACTCCCTCGACAACTGCCTCTGTCAACAGGGTCCTCAGACAAGCACTATCAACCGACTTCCGGGTGATGGATCTCAGGCTCTTTGAGTGCTACTTCAGCAGCCCTAGCCATACTTCTTGTGACACGCGGTCCACACCACGTCCACCACAATCTTACCTGACGAAACTTTCGAAGATCTACCACCGACCATCCTCAAACTGACACTGAAAGATTCAAAAACCAACACGGTCACTCGAAAGAACAGCTCATTATGTCAATTAGTAAGTCCCTAATACAGTGCCAGTTGGATTAGCCACTTACTTACTCTTCATACCCCGAGCATACCTGTCCTGACTACTCATTAGCCTTACTTCTACTCACACACCCCACATTCTGTCCTGACACATACAGTATTTAAATCTACATACAAACATAACCACATACCATGCGCACATAAACCGGTTAACATTACGAAAATACCTGATGGCACGCAGCTACTCAGATTGGCATCCCATTCCATTACGTCCCATTTTCAGTTTAAGTTAAAGTTTATTTAGAATATTTACCCATTTCACTTAAACTTTTGCATAGATACAAACTTGTAAGGCCCCGTTCCCGGGACGCTTACAGCTGGTGAGTCATCACACGTAAACATATACTTTACATTTATTCATCAAAACATTGCAGGGGAAAACATAAAACAAGTGGCATTTCATTTCATCTTAAATCTCTTAAAATCTTTTGCAAAACAATGCATCATTCGTCGGTTACAAAATGATATCATTGTATTACATCACAAAAGCCTTATTAGATAGATGCCATCCAAAAGCTGAGCATCCGCCACGTGCCATCCTCAGCAACGTTTACCTGCGAACTGAAAACGTATAAAAGTCAGTGTTGCTGAGTGAGTTCTAGTTTTATAATAAAACATACATAAAACCCATATTTATTTCTTTTCAAAGCCCATACTATACGTTTCATTCGTTCGTGTTCATACATCATACGTACATACAGATAATATCATTATTATCTTCCATTAAGTTCGTTAGTCATTGTTCATTCATTACATCTGGTGACATGTACAATACCCCGACATTGTGCACGAAGCTGGTTACTCGGCCTCAGGTCTATAATAGACCCCGAACATTATGCACGAAGCTGACTCCAGTACCTGAGGCAAGTACATTCACCGTTCATCTCTTCGTTTTATTTCGGATCAATGCCATAGGTTGTACCCCGAACATTGTGCACGAAGCTGGTTACTGGGCCTGAGGTCTTTTATAGACCCCGAACATTGTGCACGAAGCTGACTCCAGTACCTGAGGCAAGTGGCAAGGATCCCATACGTGTGGTCAATCACAAGGATTAGACCCCAGTATGCATCCTTCTGCGGTAGCTAACCCGCACACAGTTGAGCTAACACCCTTCATTGGGTGTGAACCCCCATACATTTGCTTGCAAGACATTTTACATTCATTCGTTCGTTAATGCATGCATTCATTCATCATGTTCCTCTTTCATTATCTTTCACTTTATGTTACATAATACTTCGGTTCGTTCATTAACATAACACGCAAAGCCATGGAAAGATAAACATTCATCATCATAGGAACATAACATAACATCCACCATTCATACATCATCACAAGGCATCTACAACATACATAATACATCATGCATAATCATGCAACATCATCATCATCATCATACATGCCCATCATACTGTCTATGACCCCAAAATTCAACATATAATCCCCCAGGAATTTTCCAAGTCAAAGCCTACTTTACACATTTTCCCCAAAAATAAGAAAAATATTCTAAGTCCTAGGCGCATGGACACTATGCAGACGCATGGACACTATTTAGGCGCATGGGGAACACTTAGGCGCATGGCCACTTTCAGGCGCATGGGGACTTCCGGACGTCTGAACACTTAGTAAATTCCAGCCCAATCTAGGCGCATGGGTACTATTCAGAAGCATGAACACTTAGGCGCATGGGCCACTTGGGCGCATGGGCACTATTGGGGCGCATGGCCCTACCCTTAGTCATCCGACTAACATTTCTAGGCGCATGGGACACTGTTCAGGCACATGGGCAGAACTTAAACATTTCTAAGGAAATTTTGGGTGCATGAGCTATTGTTTGGGCGCATGGCTTACACTTAATTCTTTCTAAGGCACTTTAAGACGTATGAACACTTATCTAGGCGCATGAGCATTCTGTAAAACAGGCTTCTAGGATATTTTCAATCCTAATCATTGAACCCATCTGTTCTAAACATAATGCGGCTATTCTAAACATGAGTAGCCTATAAAACATCACGAACTAACATTCAACATACACATACATACGGGTATTCACACATAAACTTTGTAAAATATTTTAATACGTTTTCAGCCCCAAATATTTCCAAAACATATAAAAACCGGGTCTAGAACTCACCTGGTGCAACTTGGGTGTTCTTCCTTCTAACCCGCTTTCAAAGAGTTGAAAACACCTAGAAACAACACCAAAAGCACACACACCGGAGCACAAACACAACCCGTAAGCATACAAGCACATAACCGGGATAAAACTTGACATAAAAGCATAAAAACCTTGAATTCATACCTTGAATTCGACTTCCCTTCTTCTTCTTCTTCAAAACCGAGTTCTGCTCTTCTTCCCTTGTTTCTCTCTCTAAAATGACCGAAAATTGGTGTAGAAAAGGTGATGGGCGGCCATGCCACCTTTATCACCAACTTTTCTAAAGTTTTGTCCTTTTGGACACTTTTGGTCCCTCCACTTGGACATCATTGCCTTTCTTGCTTTTATTCTTTATATCTTGATTTGTAAAAATAGCCGGGTGTTAAATAGGTGATCCATTTGACATGGTTTGCAAATCAAGACAACCTACTTACACACACATGTGAGTTTGCCAAAATAAGCATTTAGGTGACCTTTATCCCACAATTATGGCATTCTCACCTCAAATCACAAGTTCTCTCAAAATGGTTAGGTGACCTTTATCCCACTAAGAGTTCCCAAGTGACTTAAGTGTTGTGTAAAAGGAAGGTGTTGATCTTGTTTTTAGGACATTAGAGATTTCATAATTTATGTTTTAGAAAACTCTATGTACTTGTATTTGCATGCTTTCAAATACAAGATACCCTATGGTCCTTTGATTAAAACCCATTTTAATCTTTAAATCATTAAATCATTTTAATAACCATTTATTGCCTTTTAATGATTAAGAACCATTTTTGTATAAGCTTGTTAAGATCATTTTTATAAGATTGTTTATCATATCCAAATATCACACAATCATTCACAAAATCACAATCAAACAAGCATAATATAAGCAACAACATGTGCATAACCATAGCTAATATTGTGACCACACTTGTTTGCCATCACAAGTGTGGTCATTTGGTCTTTCTTAAGGGTTACCAACAACACAAAATTGAGATCGCAATGGACCTCCCACTTGATGTCGCATCCGTATGCTTCAAGTCCACTTTGTGTCTTCCTTTTGTGCTTCCTTCCCGAGCATCTTCTCTTACATAATATATATCCTAATACATATTTTCTAGTAAAAGAGAATACTCCTAATCTATTATTACATCCAATGAATAAATAGATAAATTACAAGCACAAAACTTACAACCCAATTGAACGAAAATAACCAAAACCAAACATTCAACAAAACCAAAACAACACAAGGTCTAAGCTAGGTCATGCAGCATCAAATGAACAGTCATAAACATCATTCAACAAACAAAATAAACCCCATCAAACCCCAAATCTTCAGCCAACATAAACTTAAAATTAGGGTTTATTTGTCCACACAAACAACTACCAAAACATGTCAACCAATTGACATTCCTATCTTTCAAGTTTAATCATAAGCATGAAGATATAACTTTGAAGGACATGGGGTTTATTAAATTAACCAAAATCAGCCTCTAATGAGTTGATAAACATCCTTTAAAACCGTTTTACAAGGATAAAGATGCTAGTTTCCGCATAACCGGCTCTAGATACCATTGTTGGGGTTTGTTTGTCATACCAGTTACAAGATGTTTAACCATTTAAACATATGAAACACAGCGGAATATACTAATTTAACCATGTGAAAGTTTCTGAAAAAATACCATTATCATGTGTAAAACAACAAACCCATAGACAAAAGGATCTTTATTATGTGAAAAGCTAGCATACAAAATGAACAAGAACACCCATAGGGTGTTTATAGAAATCTACCTTTTCAGGACACAATGTTGTGGATGAAAGGAATGAAGAAGATGATGATGTTCTTGAGTTGCTAGCCTTTCAAAGGAGAAAACGTCAAGTTTTAATACCCACAAGCTTCTTCCAAACACCTTGCTTTGTTAGGGAGCTTTACACCAAAACAATCTTCCAAGCTACTATCTAAATCCGAAATTCAGCCCCAAATTTCAGCCACAAATCTAAATTTTTCAAGAGGTTTTTGAGTGTTCTTGCTTAAGTGAAAGGAAGAGAGAAGAAGTGCAAATGATGGAAGAGTGTGTAAGTCATAAAGTCTTGCATGAAACAAGACAAAATATGGTGTTTCCAAGGCACCCTTGGGCGGCCGAATATCCTTTCAAATTTGGTTTCCCACCCATTAGATATTTTGTTAAAATTAAACACTCTTCTATGCATTTAGGTTATAAAATTAAAACATAGTCTAATTTTATAACATGACACAATTTTATTTGAAATTATTTAACCAACTTATATAATGAAACAAATAAATATCTCATGAACAAATTATCCATATAATGTTGTTCTATCACAAAAGCAATATTTAGAAAACAATTTTCTAAATAGGTGTCAATATTTTTGTATGATCTTATCAACAAATAATTATTTATTGGTGTTTGTACAGCTTGTTATTGGGTATGACCCGACTTGGATCATCACGTACTAACCAAATCAATCATGTATGTGTCTTGGGCATATAAGAACAGTAGACTCGGATCCCTTCCTGTGCATCCACTATACGTGCACAAGAGGAAGCACTTTATTTCTCAGCCTTTTCTCATTACGATCGATGATTACCACTGGTTGCTCTACATAATTGAGCCGTTCCTGTACTTCCATATCCTCGAGTGGAACAATCATGTCTTCATCAGCTAAGCATTTTCTCAAATGAGATACGTGGAATGTCGGGTGAATTCCACTTAACTCATCTAGTAACTCCAACCTATAGGCCACCTCTCCTACACGAGCAATAATTCGGAAAGGTCCTATATATCTTGGGCTTAGCTTGCCCCGCTTCCTGAATCAGATAGTACCCTTCCAAGGTGAGACCTACAACATGACCCGGTCACCCACCTGGAACTTGATCGGTCTGCGTCATTTATCGGCATACGACTTTGTCTATCTTTAGTTGCCTTCATGAAGGCTTTAATCTTCCAAGCTTCTCAGTCGTAGCCTCGATTACCTCGATGCTCCCCAATTCCTTTTGACCAATATCACCCTAACAAACGGGTGTTCTGCATCGTCTACCGTATAGCATCTCGTATGGTGGCATACCAATGCAGCATGATAGATGTTGTTGTACGAGAATTCAGCTAACGGTAAATGGTCATCCCAACTTCCCCCAAAATCAATCACACATGCCCGAAGCATGTCTTTCAGTGTCTGAATGGTCCTTTCTGAGTGACCGTCAGTTTGGGGACGATAAGTCGTGCTAATATGTATCCTCGTCCCCATAGCATCTTGGAATTTTTTCCAGAATTTAGATGTAAACCGGGTTTCGTGATCAGACACAATGGACACCGGCATAACATGACGAGTTACAATCTCCTTGATGAACAGGTCAGCCAACCTCTCAGATGAATATATCTCGCGGATCGGCAGGAAGTGAGCACTCTTCATCAAGCGGTCAACAATCACCCATATGGCATCGTATCCTTTCGGAGTACGGGGCAGTTTCGTAATGAAATCCATGGTGATGTGCTCCCACTTGCATTCCTGTATATCCAAAGGTTGGACCTTCCCATACGTCTTCCGATGTTCCACCTTCACTTGCAAACAAGTAAGGCACCTACTCACACACTCCACCACGTCACGCTTCATACCCGGCCAGCAATAATCTTTCTTCATGTCTTGATACATCTTGTGGCACTAGGATGAATGGAGTATCGAGTCTTGTGAGCTTCATCCAAAATCCTCACACATAGATTCCCGAAACAAGGAATTCACACCCGTCCAAATCGAGTTTTAACACCAAGTGTGTTTTCACCCAATTCTCCAACCAGACCTCTCATTCTTTCAGAGTTTAGATGATCTTCCTTTAGTACCTCATCCTAAAACTCCTTGACTTGCTTCATTACATCAGAGGTCATGATCAGTTGGTATGCTTTCACCCGAATCGGCTCGAGCTTCTCCTTCCGGCTAAGAGCATCAGCCACCACGTTAGCTTTGCCCGGATGGTAATGGATCTCACAATCATAATCCTTTATGAGCTCCAACCATCGTCTCTGCCTCATATTCAAGTCCTTCTACTCAAAGAAGTACTTTAAGCTCTTGTGGTCGGTGAAGATGGTGCACTTCGTTCCATACAGATAATGCCTCCAAATCTTTAGTGCAAAGACCACGACCGCTAGCTCCAAGTCATAGGTGGGATAAATGACCTCATGAACATTCAACTATCAGATATATAGGCTATAACCTTCCCTCTCTGCATTAATACACACCCCAACCCCGAGTAAGAAGCATCTGAATATACTACCAAATCCTCGCTTCCTTCGGGTAACAACAAGACAGGAGTTTGAGTCAACCTCACCTTTAATTCTTCGAATGCCTTCTTTTGAGCTTGACCCCACGTAAACCTTACATCCTTTTTGGTCAGCTTGTTCAGTGGAGAAGCGTTCTTGGAAAAGTCTTGGATGAATCTTCTGTAGTAGCCCGCCAAACCCAAGAAACTACGAATCTTGGATGGTGTCTTTGGAGACTTCCATTGCATCACTGCCTCTACCTTAGTTGGGTCCACCATAATCCCAGTGGGATTCACCACATGACCCAAGAACTGAACTTCACGCAACCAAAACGCGCACTTGAGAATTTTTCATACAAATTCTCCGTTCTTAATGTCTCCAGAACCTCCCGAATGTGACCGGCATGCTCAATCTCACTCTTTGAATAAATTAGGATATCATTAATGAACACAATCATTGATATATCCAACATAGGCCGACACACACAGTTCATTAGATCCATAAAAGCAGTTGGCGCATTGGTCAAACCAAACGACATAACGAGGAACTCATAGTGACCGTAGCACGTACGAAAAGCTGTTTTAGGGATGTCCTGCTCCTTCACTTTCAGCTGATGGTAGCCAGAACGAAGATCTATCCTCGAAAACCAACTGGCGCCTTGGAGCTGATCAAACAAATCATCTATTCTTGGTAGGGGGATCGGTTTTTCACCGTCAACTTGTTCGACTCTCGGTAGTCAATACACATCCTCATACTACCATCTTTCTTCTTCACAATAATACCGGAGCACCCCATGTAGAGATACTCAGTCTAATGAACCCCTTATCGAGCAGTTCTTGCAACTGCTCTATTAACTCTTTCATCTCAGTTGGAGCCAACCGATACGGTGCCTTGGAAATGGCTTGAGCACCGGGTATCTGATCAATTTGGAACTCAATCTTGCAATCTGATGGCACACCGGGTAGGTCTTCCGGGAATACGTCCGGAATGTTGCGCACCACTGGTACTTCAGATAATTGCGGTACCAACGCATCCACATCTTTTATGTATGCCAAGTAGGCACAGCATCCACGTCTCATGCACTTTCCCGCAACCGCCATCGAAATCACCTTCAGGATCGTGGTGAAACGATCATCGTATACCATCATCTTATTTCCTTCGGGCGTTGTCAATCAGATCATCTTCTGATGACACACGATGTTTGCCTCATAGGTTGCTAACCAGTCCATCCCTAGTACTACATCGAATCCACCTAGGGGTATCATGTGTAACCTAGCAGCAAACCTATGGCCTTCTAGTCCTATGGCATAGTCCTCTATCACCTCAGTAATTCTAGTAGACTTACCGATAGCAGTTTCTACATCGAATGGCTCACAGCTGATAAATCATTGCACATAAAACATATACTTTGCATTTAATCATCAAAACATTGCATCGGAAATATAAAACAAATGGCATTTCACTTCATCATAAAAACTTTTGCAAAATAATGCATCGTTTGTCGGTTACAAAATTACATTGTTGTATTACATCAAAAAAGCTTTAAATAAATGGATGCCATCCAAAAGAGCTGAATCGCCGCCTCGTGCCATCCTCAGCAACGTTTACCTGCCAAATGAAAACATATAAAAGTCAGCGTTGCTGAGTGAGTTCTAGTTTTATAATAAAACATACATAAAATCATTATTTATTTCCATTCAAAGCCATACTATACGTTTCATTCGTTCGTGATCGTACATCATACGTACATATAGATAATATCGTTATTATCTTCCATTATGTTCGTTAACCTTCATTCATTCATTACATCTAGCGACATCTATGTTATCCTGAACATTGTGCACAAAGCTGGTTACTGGGCCTGAGGTCTTTCATAGACCCCGAACATTGTGCACGAAGCTGACTCCGGTACCTGGGGCAAGTACATTCACCAATTATCTTTCCTCTTTCATTCGGATCAATGCCATATGCTATACCATGAACATTGTGCATGAAGCTGGTTACTGGGCGTGAGGTCTTTCATAGACCCCGACCATTATGCACCAAGCTGACTCCAGTACCTGGGGCTAGCGGCAAGGATCCCATACATATGGTCAATCACAAGGATTGGACCCTAGTGTGCATCCTTTTGGGGTAGCTAACCCGCACATAGTTGAGCTAACACCCTTCATTGGGTGTGGACCTCCATACATTTGCTTGCAAGACTTTTTATGTTCATTCATTTGTTAATGCATGCATTCTTTCATCATGTTCCTCTTTCATTATATTTCACTTTACGTTACGTAATACTTTCGGTTCATTCATTAACATAACACGTAAAGCCATGGAAAGATAAACATTCATCATCATAGGAACATAACATAACATATCATTCATACATCATTATACCGGGCATCATACATACATAACATACATCATGCATAACCATGCAACATTATCATCATCATCATGATCATAAACATCAACCACAATACAGAACATGCCCATGATACTATCTATGACCCCAAAAGTCAACTTTTATAGTCCCCCGGGAATTTCCCAAGTCAAAACATACTTTACACATTTTCCCCAAAAATCAGAAAAATATTCTAAGTCCTTAGGCGCATGGGCACTATGCATGCACATGGACACTATGCAGGCGCATGGGGAACACTTACGCGCATTAGCAACTTTCAGGCACATGGGTACTATTCAAGCGCATGGGGAACACTTAGGCGCATGGGCCACTTGGGCGCATGAGCACTATTGGGGCGCATGGCCCTACACTTAGTCGTCCGACTAACATTTCTAGGCGCATGGACCACTGTTCAAGCGCATGGGCTATACTTAAAACATTTCTAAGGAAAATTTTGGGGGCATGAGCTACTTTTTAGGCGCATGGCTTACAGTTAATTCTTTCTAAGGCAATTTCAGGCGTATGAACACTTATCTAGGCCCATGAGCATTCTGTGAAACATGTTTCTAGGATGTTTTCGATCCTAATCATCGAAACCATCTGTTCTAAGCATAATGTGGCTATTCTAAACATGAGTAGCCTATAAACCATCATGAACCAACATCCAACATACATAATACATACGGGTATTCACACGTACACTTTGTAAAAAAAATCATTTTTAATACGTTTTCAGCCACAAAGGTAGTTTAAAACATATAAAACCAGAGCCTAGAACTCACCTGGTGCAACTTTGGTGTTCTTCCTTTTAACCTGTTTGCAAAGAGTTCAAAACACCTAAAAACAACACCAAAAACACACACACACCCGAGCACAAACATAACCCATAAGCACATAAACACATAACCGGGATAAAACCCCACAAATAAAACATAAAAACCTTGAATTCTTACCTCGAATTCACTTTTCTTTTTCCTCTTCTTCTTCACCAAGAGTATCCTCTACTCTCTCTCTAAAACCGAGAAAAATGATGAAGTGAGGTGAGGGTGGGCGGCCATACTCACCTTTACACCAACTTTTGAAAGTTTTCCCTTTTTGGACACTTTTAGTCCCTCAACTCGGACTTTATTGCCTTTCTTGCTTTTATTCTTTTTCTCTTGTCTTTTTAAAATAACCTGGTGTTACAAGACCTTAAAGAATTGGAAAAGCATTCTTTTGATTTCAATTTGCTTTGTTGCCTTCATCACGCAAAACCAGGACTTCCACCGGAAATCCTCGAAAAAATTTTCAATCTCACGTTTGACTCAAGAAAGAAATGGCAAAAAAAGGAACAAGTTCCGCCATTTTGTGGGATTTCAAAAAGTGCTATAAAAAGACGGGCAAAAAGATATGAAAGATGCCCGAATTGTGGAAATTGGTCCCATAATGGAAAATGCAAAAATTATCAAATTGAATCTTAATACGAATACACAGAACTAATCCGATTGGGTGCTATTAGGCTTCAAGCCGAACGATCTTTGAGAAAGGTAAGTTTTGTGTATCTTCAGGGAAACGATGAAGTGCGATTCTTGAAAGCAAAATACGGTCTTGACAATCCGACCTTAAACAAGTCCTCAAGCTAGCATATCCTTTCTAGCTTGAAGTATTGTATAGGGAACCTTTAGTGCTTTCCTTGTAGTTTATGTTAGAGAAATAAGCCAAGACCGTCGTCTTTAGTAATTAGCCACTTTTTCCAAATATTCCATACCCGAGCCCGAGCCAATTACAACCCATCAAAGACCTAATGATTTATGCAAGTAAATATCTAAGTAGGTGAAGATTTGATCCCTTAACAAGCATATGATTTCATATGTATTCATAGTAGGCAATTGAGTGTATTAGTCATACTTAATCTTGACTCCGTATATTTAGCAGAGTGTGAGTGCATCTTGTGAGAAGTGTGGATTTTTGCAAGATAATAATCTTTACTAACCTATTGCATGCTAGGATATCATTTTACATGTGCTTAGAATATTTATGTTTGGATGAAAATAATGTTTACTTGCGTATTTCGCGAAAGACATATTTATAATTTGTTTTATTTGGTTATTGGTGGATTTGTCATTTTAAGTGATTTTTGCTTGAGGACAAGCAAAGTTTAAGTGTGGGGATGTTTGATGTGCTCCAAATTATACATAAAAATCCTATCAAAAGCACATCATTTATTCCTTAATACCTTCCTTAAAATGATGAAAATATACTTGAAAATGTAAAATTGTGTTTTCAGGTGTTTAAAAGGGCAAGATAGACAAAAGAAGCATATTTAGCAAGAAATTGAAGTAATCCGAGCTTTGGAGTCCAAGCCTGGGGCTGTGCCTTATTAAGAACGCCCCCACACTTTGCCGAAAACACACCCCTGTGCTAAATTAACACACCCCCGTGTTTGGACATCTGACAAGGACAAAATTACTATTCCCTAAAACTAGACACGGGGCCATGCCCAATAAGGCACGGGGTCGTGCCCCATCTCCAGCACGGGGTCATGCCCCATTTAGCACGGGGTCATGCCCGACACAACCTACATGTACAAGCCGACCAACTTTCGTAAGCATTGTACTAGCACGAGGCCATGGCTTTTAGGCACGGGTTCGTGCTTAAACACTCCGGAAAGTCTATAAATAGAAGCCTAAGTACACCATTTTTGGCAAGCTTTGTTGGGAGAGTTACTCTACAGAACTCTCTTGGGAATCAAGACTTCAAGGTCATTTGGAGGCTCGGGAGGTGCCTACAACACTTGGAAGAAGCTCGGGATCGTCTAAACACCATCCATTGTGGATTATCAGTTTGATTGTTCCATTTCACTGGTGATTACATATCTAGCTTCTTTGTTATATGTTGTTATGTTCAAGCTCATTATGAACTAAACTCTTTTTATCATCCTAATCGGATGAAACTTAAGTAATTTGTGATGAACTTATGGTGTGATAAATATTATGTTAATGTTATGGTGGTCTTGGGAAAACTATTGATGGGTAGCATCTATATTTGAACGGGAAGTTATAAATTTATGGTTTGTGATGGTAATCATCATACAAAGTTGAAAAACCGTATGATTAACTTTCATTCGTGAAACCGATCTTCATAGTAAATCCATGCCTAATGAACTAGAAATGGTTATTAGAAATCATATCACTTTAACTTTCTGATCATTTGCGGGTTCCCTTTTATTAGTTTGGAAACTTCAGTAATTGTTACGGTTTTCTAAAATTAATGTTATGTTAGGAAGGAACCTGATCAACTCTCTTTTTTACATTAAGTTATGTTTTCAGAAATCGTATGTCAAATAGGTCACAAAAGATTTACCTACATTACTAGGGCTTTGATGTGAGCAGTAAAACTCAGCCTGACAGGATCAAGTCACTACGGCAACAGAATACACAAGAAATCACGCCAGCTCATCTTTATAAACATTAACATAATTACATTAATCCATATCTTTAAATCACACCACCAATTTATCACGATTAGATAAGTGGAATCTAATTAGGATGATAACTTTTATTCCCTAGTTTTAAATCCAAACGCTTCAAATCTTAGTTTATTTTCTTTCTATTATTGTTTATTTTTAACTCCTAAAAATCTTTCCAATGCAAATTATCATTTTCTTTAACAAAAACCAATCTGATAGTCAAACATCAAGTTTGTTGAGTAGGCTAGGTGTGTCCACGGATTGATACTCGGTTCTTACCAACACTATATTACCACACGACAGGTACACTGCCTTTTGTGTGTGTGGTTTAGTATTAGTAGTAACCAATAAAAACAGAATATGTGCAATAAATCATTATCAAAATATATATACTATCTCTACTCCATCAGTATTCATCCGAGATGTTGGCGGATCTTTTCATCAAGGAGATCGTAACTCGTCATGGTGTGCCGGTGTCTATTGTGTTTGATCGTGACACTCGGTTTACATCCAAATTTTGGAAAAAATTCCATGATGCAACGGGGACAAGGTTACATATTAGCATGGCTTATCATCCTCAGACAAGAAGTTAGGATGACCACCTACCGTTAGCTGTGTTCTCATATAACAATAGTTATCATGCCAGTATCGGTATGCCCCCTTATGAGATGCTATATGGTAGGAGATGTAGGACACCCGTGTGTTAGGTGATATTGGTCTGAAGGATTTAGGGAGCGTCGAGGTGATCAAGGCTACAATTGAGAAGCTTGAAAAGATCTAGGCCGCCATGAAGGCAGCCAAAGTTAGAGAGAAGTCGTATGCTGATAAACGATGTAGACCAATTGAGTTCCAGGTGGGTGACAGGGTTATGTTGAAAGTCTCACCTTGGATGGGCATCATTAGATTCAGAAAGCAGGCAAGTTGAGCCTGATATACATAGGGCCTTTCCGAATCATTGCTACAGTAGGAGAGGTAACCTATAGAATGGAGTTACTAGATGAGTTAGGTGGAATTCACCTAACATTCCATGTATCTCATCTCAGGAAATGTTTAGCGGACGAGGGTATGGTTGTCCCACTAGAGGATATCGAGGTAGATGAACAGCTCAATTATGTGGAGTAACAAGTGGAGATCATTAATTGTAAAGAGAAGAGTCTACGTGGGATACTAAAGAAGAGATGAGACAACATTACCCATGATTGTTTGAGGAATAACAGGTTTCGGGGACGAAACCTATATGAGGGTGGTGGACTTGTAACACCCGGTTATTTTTTTAAAAGTCAAAGAAAGA
This sequence comes from Flaveria trinervia, assembly GCA_025506515.1. NCBI lineage: Eukaryota > Viridiplantae > Streptophyta > Magnoliopsida > Asterales > Asteraceae > Flaveria > Flaveria trinervia. Next base: position 28,752,563 of record CM046453.1, on the reverse strand, counting down.
AAGAATAAAGTGAAGAAAAAGAAAGAAAAAATATTTTACCCAAGTTGAGGGGTAAAAAGTGTCAAAAGGACAAAATGGTTTGAAAGTGGGTGTAAAGTGGGCATGGCCACCCACTCTCTTTTTACACACCCAAATCATTGGATTTTAGAGAGAGAAAGTAGCAAGGAGTAGCAGAACTCTCGGGGTTTTTTTTTAAGAAGAGCTGAAAAATCAAATTCAAGGTTAGAAATTCATGGTTTTTAAATGTTCTTAACTGGCATGGCCTCGATTGCATGCTTATGTGTGTTGTGTGTGTTCAGGTGTGTCTTTTGGGTGGGTTTTTAGGCGGTTGAACTTAATTGCTAACGAGTTTGGAAGAAGCCATACTCAAGAGATGCAAAGGTGAGTTCTAGAACCCCTCCTTTACACGTTTTAATTAATTTTCGGGATGGAAACGCATGAATGTATGTTTTTATAAAACTGGGTTTTATACCCATACGTATGAATGTGTGTATGTTGCCGGTGGTGTTTGATTTGTGGCTATGTTCAGGTTTGATGAAGTTATGGTTGTGTTTCTATGGCTTAGAATGTAAGATTTAAGCTTAAAACATGATAGATGGTGTTTGGGGACCGAATTATGATGTTAAGTATGCCCTAGGCTGCTCCTACGCCCAAACAGTAGCTCTAACTACTTAAGTGTGGCAAATGCGGATGAACATTGGTAAATGGGGATTAACATGGCAAATGCGGATGAGCATTGACAAATGCGGATAAGCACTGACAAATGCGGATGAGTAAAAGTCAATGCGGATGAAAGTCAATGCGGATGAAAGTCAATGCGGATGAAACTCAATGCAAACGAGTATGCGTCAATGCGGATGAGTATGAGGCAATGCGGATAAGTATGACGAAATGTAGATGAGAAGGAAATGCGGATGACTAAGGAAATGCGGATGACTAAGGAAATGCGGATGAGTAAAAAATGCGGATGAGTAAAAAATGTGGATGAGTAAAGTTAATGCGGATGAGTAAAGTTAATGCGGATGAACAAATGCGGATGAATAAGTTCATGCGAATGAACAAATGCGGATGAGTAAGTTCATGTGAATGAACAAATGCGCATGACTAAGTTCGTGCGAATGAACAAATGCGGATGAGTAAGTTCATGCGAATAAGCAAATGCGGATGAGTAAGTTCATGCGAATGAACAAATGCGGATGAGTAACTTAATGTGGATGAACAAAAAGAAATGCGGATGAACAAAAAGAAATACGGATGAACACTAATATTTTCTGACTTTTTGGGGAAAAAGTGAAATTTAGGCTTTGACTTAGGAGGTTCCCGGGGGCTATGTAAATTGACTTTTTGAGGTCATAGATGTTATGAAGGGCATGATATGATGTTTGATTGATGCTTATGCATGATGGTATGTATGATGTATGTTATGTATGCATGATGATGCCATGTATAGTGATGATGTATGTTTATGTTTGCGTTCCTTGTTATCCATGATTATTTTCTTGTGGCTTTACGTTGAATGTTACAGAATGAAATGAAAAGTATTATGTAACGTAAAGTGGAAGATAATGAAAAGAGGAACGTAATGAATGAATGTATTCTTAAATGAATGAATGAAAGTATGGAAAGCTTGCAAGCATATGTAAGGATGTACACACCCAATAAAGGGTGTTAGCTCAACCGTGTGTGGGTTAGCTACCCCAGAAGGATGCACACTAGGGCTTGATCCATGTGATTAAGCATATGTATGGAGGTTCACACCCAATGAGGGGTGTCATCTCAACTGTGTGCGTGTTAAATTCGCCATAAGGATGCACACACGGGTCCAATCCTTATGATTGACCATATGTATGGGACCCTTTCTTCTTACCCTAGATACTGGAGTCAGCTTCGTGCACAATGTTTGGGGTCTATGAAAGTCCTCAGGCCCAGTACCGGCTTTACGCATGATGGTGGGGTGAAGCACATGGAATTGGTCCAAATGAAAGTAAAGATTTAATGACGAATTTACGTAATGATGAACAAATGATGAAGATAATAATGATATTATCTATGTGTATGTATAATGCATGATCACGTATGATTGTAAAGGATGGTTTTGAAACAAAAGATAATGTATGTTTTATTTTAAAACTAGAACTCACTCATCAATGCTGACTTTTTATGCATTTTCCAGTTGGCAGGTAAAGTTGCTGAGGATGGCACGGGGCAGCTACTTGGCTCTTTTGGATGCCATTCCTCTGTTTAATGTTTTTGTATTGTAATGCAAACAACGATGTTTTGAAATGAATGATTGTATTAACTTGCAAAAGCATTTATAATGAAATGAAAAGTTATTTTAAATGTTCTATTGCGATGTTTTATGAAGGTTAAATGTAATCATATGTTTTATGTGCAATGATTGTCCTGCTGTGAGCATCCCGTGAACGAGGCATTACATTAGAGCCATTCAATAACATCATCCCCTTCAAGTACCTTACTTGAATTTTTAGTGAATCAATTATCTATCCTTTTGTCACAGATGTCATTGTTAAATCCCAGAGACACAACTGATCATTCTCCATTGACTTAACTTTATCAGGCCTTAGACATCTTACTCTCAACGAATAAGAGGGACAAATCGCATCTTGACTACATACGTCTCTCATAGTCACCTCATATTATACTTGAATTCAGCCTTATGTATTGCCATGTTTCACAATAGCGAAGAACTAAGTCAAAGTATAAGATTTGGTGAATATCAAGACCCAATATGTATCTCAGGTCATAGGATACTAAATGATATTTGCATTTACTCCAAATTACTTATGATCAATCAAAAAGATTCCATGTAGTAACATTTGAGATGCAAATCTGTCGAATATTTGCATCCGACAAATATCTATGAACCTTGATAGCAACCCTTTGTTCTATATTCATCCATATGAATATCTACCAATCCAAGTTCATAATAGTCTTACCTTCATACTTGTTCCCACAAGTATGAGCGACTACAGACGTTTTGAGTAAATGATTTACACATGGATTTAAACATGCAAAATAGGAACACTAGTTAAAGCATTATAACCATATAATTTGTTCAAGTAATGAAAGGTTCCAATATCCAAATACAAAATCAAATCCAGTCACTACAATATTGAATTCCCATGGCACAAGTATGACCTTCATGCTTTGCCCTTTCAAGGAGCTTTGTGAGTTGATCTGTAATGTTTTAATCCGTGTGAACTTTGCGAATTCGTATCTTTCCTTTTTCTACTTCATCCCCTATGTAGTTGAATCTCCATTCAATGTGCCTAGTGTTTTGATATGCACGGGGTACCTTGATTTGAGCAATCGCACCCTCGTTATCACAAACAATTTCTAGGGGGTCCTGAATGAAAGGGACCACCCCTAGATCGGCAACGAATTTCTTTAACCATGCAGCTTCCTGAGCTGCTAATGAAGCGGTGATGTATTCCGACTCTGTAATTGATAATGCCACCACATCTTGCTTAGAGCTCTTCCAAGAGACCTCTCCTCCATTCAATGTCCTCCTTTGGTACTTAAGTATGTTCTTAATAGCCGTCCAATGACTGTTTCTAGGATTTTTCCGGTATCGGCTTGTCATGCCCAAGGCACATAACACGTCTGGCATAGTGGATATCTCTGCATACATGATGGATCCTATGGCAGATGCCTATGGGATTCCCTTCATTTTCTCTTGCTCATCCTTTGAGCTTGGACATTGAGTCTTACTCAATATCGTTCCTCTTTGGATAGGTACCGTACCTTTCTTAGAGTTTTCCATCTTGAACCTTTTCAATGTATGCACTTTGATTTAAACCTAGCAACCGTCTTCATCTATCCCTATACATTTTTATTCCCAAAATATAAGCAGTTTCACCAAGATCCTCAATGGAAAAACAACTTCCAAGCCAGGTTTTAACACCTTCCAGCTTCACCAAGATCCTCAAAGGAAAAATAGCTCCCACTAGCTTTCTTGTATACACATGCTTCATCAGCGTTTTTGATGAACCCAAATTTGATTACCTCTTCATCAAAATGGTGATTCCATCTTCTTGATGCTTTCTTCAATCCATAGATTGATTTCTTTAACTTGCATACTTTGTTAGGATATTTTGGATCGACAAAACCTTCAGAATGAACCATATAGACATCTTCCTCCACATATCCATTTAGAAAAGCGGTTTTCACATCATAATCATAATGAGCAGCTATGGCAAATAATATCCTAAAGACTTTAACATTGCAACCGACGAGAAGGGCTAATCATAATGAACCCCTTGAGTTTGATTGAAACCTTTCACTACAAGTCTATCTTTGTAAGTATCCAAGTTTCCGTGCATGTCGTTTTTCTTCTTGAAAACCCACTTACTTCTAACTATCTTGGAATTGAGAGGTGGTATAACCAAGTCCCACACATGATTGTCATACATGGATTGCATCTCAACGTTCGTGGCTTCAAGCCGTTTGTTACAATCCAAATTCGACATTGTATCACGGTATGTGGTTGGTTCATCGGAATCTACCTCATAGCATCTATCTACATAAGATCCTCATCTTTTAGGTGGATTACTTGTTCTACCAGATTTGTGAACGTTTTGTGTGTATTGATCAACCATTTGATCATCCTCAACATCTGTATGTTGAGTACTAGTGTTAACCAAACGTGTATTAGGTTGTGGTTCTTGATGTTGGATTCTTTATGCCCCAGACACATAGAACATTGATGTGGTTAGTACGTTATGATGCAAGTCGGGTCATACCCAATAATAAGCTTAGCAAACACCAAATATTATTTAGTTAATCATATGATCATACAATTAAACAAATACACCAATTTAGAAAATGGGTTTTCTAAATAAGTTGCATATGAGATTGAACAACTTATAAGGATATTTTGTTCATGGATATTATTTGTAATGTTGTTTAATTTAGTTAAATAACATCAAATAATAAATAGTGTGTGTATAAGTTATATAATTAAAAGGTTAATTAGATAACTTATAATTGATACTAGTTAATCAATTTGTAAAAGACTTTTTTGGGGGAAAAACCCAAATGTCTTTGGGATTTCGGCCGCCCCTTTAGAGGGGTCATTGGCCTTTTGTTTTGAGAACTTAACTTCTTGAGAACACACACTTCCTATCTTCTCTCTCATAAATGCAAGAACCAAACTTTTCTCTCTAGTTTCCTTAAAGAGTTCATAGCTGAAAATCGGATTTTCGGCCCTCTTTGGTTCGGTTTTGGTGGAGAAATCCTAGCAACAAGATGTTTGCTTGAGGCTTGTGGGTATGGATGCTTGAGGACACCTCTCCTTGGTGTTTTGGTCATTCAAGAAGCTCATTCTCTTCATTCAAATCCTGTTTTTCACCAGCATTTGGAAGGTAGTTCCATGGTTTGTTTTTGGTTGTTGTTTCTTGTTGATAGCTAGTTCAAACACGTATAAATGATCCTATGTTGTTGGGTTTGTTGATGATATGTTATATGCCTTAATTTTTCAGATTACTAATGATAATGTTAAGGTATTTATCTGCTGCATTTTGATAGTTTAAAATGGTTAAACTACTTTCATATGGTCCAACAAACCCAACATTGGCATCTAGAGCCGGATATGTGGATGACTAGTTTCATTTGTTCTTGTAAAATTGGTTTTATGGGGCTTTAACAACCTTATAGGGGCTGTCTTGTGGTAATGATTATAAATCCCCAACCTTTCAAGGTTATATCTAACATGCTTGTGATTAAACCTCGAAAGAAAGATATCAAGTGGTTGATTATGTTTTTTGTTTGGACAAAAGACCCTAAATTCTTGCTTTATGTTGGCTGAAAATTTAGGGTCATATGGGGGTTTATTTGGTTCTTGAATGTTGTATATGATGATTCATATTGGTGCATAACCTAGCCTTGACCTTGTGTTGATTTGGTTTTATATGGATGTTTGTTTTGGTTGATTTCATTCATAATGGCTTGTAATATTATTCTTTTGTGTTTTGTATTTGGATGTAATTTATTTATTCATTCAATGGAAATGTAATAGATAGATTAAGTGTGTTTTCTTTTATTATAAAATTTGTATTAGGATATAAATTTTTGTAAAAGAAGATGCACAAGATGGAAGCACAAAAGAAGACACAAGATAAGGACTTGTAGCATTTGGATGCAACTTCAAGTGGGGGTCTTTGGAGATCTCATCTTTTGTGTTGTGTTCAACCCTTAGGAAAGACCAAATGACAACACTTGTCATGGCAAACAAGTGATGTCAACATAGTGGCTATGGTTATGCACATGTGGTTGCCTGATATATGCTTGTTTGATTATTCATTTTATGTTGATTGTTAGATATATGGATATGCTTAACAATCTAAATAAATTATCATAAGAAGCTGATTTTTTTGGTTCCTAATCATTAAGTGACTAATAAGAGGTTATTAAAAGGATTAATGATTTCAAAATAAAAGAGTTTTTATTAAAAGAGAACCATAGGGTACCATGTATTTGAAAGCATGCGAATACAAGGTACATAGAGTTTTCATAACTAGAATTAATGGAAACTTAAATCCCTTTGGAAACAAGTTAAACACCATCCTTTTACACCACACTCGAATCACTTGAGAACTAGTTGTGGGATAAAGGTCACCTAACCACTTTTAGGGAACTTGTGTGTTTGAGGTGAGCTTAACATATTTGTGGGATAAAGGTCACCTAACCGCTTGTATGTGTAAACTCACATGTGTTTGTAAGTAGGACGACTTGAATTGGAAACCATGTGCATAGGGTCACCGAAGCATGGCGTACAATGGTGTTTATGGGATTTTACATGCCGACTAAACATAAGATGTTTAACCCATACCATAAAGCTAGAAGTTGCAATAGGTTGCAATTGTCAAATGTTGACTACCTTGTTAATTTAAATAATGGGATAAAGGTCACCTAACCATCATTTAAATGTAACGTTGGATTCTAGATTTTAATTACTAATTGCCTATGATACGTGTAAAGGGTATTAATAATTAAAATGCAATTTTTCAGAAATACTAAAATGAACTTTGTAATTTTGTAGTAATGGCCGCAAACAACAATGCTACTACCCCGACCGTCCCTACCCTATCACTGAGAACCATCTTAGAAAGGGATCGTCTTAACCATAATAACTTTATGGACTGGTATCAAAACTTGAGAATTGTTCTCAAGTAAGAGAAAAGGGCCTATGTCCTTGACGATCCTATTCCTGACCAACCCGACCCCGAGGATGTTAAGGCCTATAACGATTGGCTTCAATACACTGAGGATTCCATGCAGGTTTCGTGCCTCATGTTGGGAACTATGATTCCCGGACTCCAAAAGGACTTGGAGTAACTTGGGGCATATGACATAATTACCCAGGTGAGGAAATGTTCCTTCAACAAGCTAGGGTAGAGCGCTTCGAAACAGTTCGAGCGCTTCATCCGTGTCACATGGAAAAACCCAATTGGTATCGTCTTATGTTCTTAAGATGAAAAGCCACGTTGATCATCTCGAGCGGCTTAATTGTCCCGTCTCAAAAGAGCTAGCCACGGATTTGATCGTTAATGGCCTAACTAAAAGGTTTGAGACGTTCATAATGAATTAAAATATGAACGGGTGGGACAAGAGTATTGGTTGTATGATTGTTTATACCCAAGACACATAGAATATTGATACGGTTAGCACGTTATGATCCAAGTCGGGTTATACCCATAACAAGCTTAGCAAACACCAATTAATATATTTAATTGATGATATGATCATGCAATTAAATATTTACACCAATTTAGAAAATGGGTTTTCTAAATAAGTTGCATATGAGATGGAACAAATTATGAGGATAATTTGTTGATGGATTTATTATTATTTTTGTTATTCAAAGGGTTTAAATAACACAAATAACATGAGAGTGTACTTTAATTAAAATTGTTTAATTATAGAAGACATATGTCACATTTAAATAAGTCTAGTAGATGACTTATTAATGTGTGACAAAAAGACTAGTTAAAGTTAGTGTGTGTGTGTGTTTGATTAAAGAGGGAAACCCCCTTTTGAATCTTTTTGGCCACCCCCCCCCCTTTGTTTTTTTCATTGGACCTTTTTCCTTGTAAACCACATACACACTTAACTAGTCTTAGAGACTCAAAAATCTGATCCATCTCTTTTGCATGCAACACACACAAAACTCTTTCTCTCTCTCTCTCTACACCTCTCGAAAGGCAGCAGAAAGAAAGAGCATTTTTCGGGTTTTAGTGGTGTGTTTGGTGTTAAATCTCCCTAACAAGAGGTGCTTGCAAGGAGGCTTGGGGTATACTAGCTTGAGGACTTCCTCTCTTGGAGTCTTGGCCGATTTTGGACATCTCCTCCTTTATCAAATCCACGTTTTTGGCAGCCTCTTTTGGAAGCATTGTCTTGAGCTGCTGAAAGGTAGTTATGGCAGCTTGTTAATGACTGTCCATTATGCTTGTTTTGTGTTCATAGCTTGCTTATTTACATATTTAGATCCTTTGATTTTGGGTTTTCTTTATACTTTTATATGGTCACCTAAAGAACATAATTTTCAGCTTATGAGTAAGTTATTATAATGTTGTTATTCCACTGCGTTTTCAGAAAGTTTAATGGGTTAAACTAAGTTTTATGTTCTTGCAAACCCTTCAATGGCATCAAGAGCCGGTTATGTGGATAGCTTGCTTGTTCTTCTCCTTTAAAATTGGTTTTATAGGACGATTATCAACTCATGATAGGCTGTTTTTGGTTGATTCAATAAACCCCATGTCTTTCAAAGTTATATCTTCATGCTTATGATTAAACCTTGAAAGATGGGAATGTCAATTGGTTGATATGTTGTTGTTTGTTTGGACAAACAAACCCTAATTTTCAGTTTATGTTGGCTGAAAATTTGGGGTTTGATGGGGTTTATTTTGTTTGTTGAATGATGTTTATGGTTGTTCATATGATAGTGCATAACCTAGCTTGACCTTGTGTTGTTTGGTTTGGATTGAATGTATTTATTTGATTATATTCTTTCAATGGGGTTGTATATTAATTTGTGCTTTGTTTAAAAATTTATTTTTTCTATTTATTCACTGGGATGTAATAATAGATTAGGAGTATACTAGAAATTATGTATTAGGATATATATATATATATTTTGTAAAAGAAGATGCTCGGGAAGGAAGCACAAGAGGAAGACACAAAAGAAAAGGACTTGAAGCATATGGATGCAAGTTCAAGTGGGAGCCTATGTTGATCTCAATTTTTTGTTGTATTCAACCCTTAGGAAAGACCAAATAACCACACTTGTGATGGCAAACAAGTGTGGTCACAATAGTAGCTATGGTTATGCACATTATGGTTGTTTATATTATGATTGTTTGATTGTGGTTTTATGAATGATTGTATGATATTTGGATATGATTAACAATCTAAATAAAATGATCTTTACAAGCTAATATAAAATGGTTCTTAATCAATAAGTGTTAATAAATGGTTATCAAAAGGATTAATGATTTTATAATAAAATGGGTTTTATTAAAATAACCATAGGGTATCCTGTATTTGAAAGCATGCAAATACAAGTACATAGAGTTTTCTAAACTAGAATTATGAAATCTCTAAACTTTTGACCAACAAGTTTAACACCGTCCTTTTGCACAACACTTGAGTCATTTGGAAACTCTTAATGGGATAAAGGTCACTTATCCATTTAGAGGGAACTTGTGATTTAAGGTGGGGATACCACATTGGTGGGATAAAGGTCATCTAACCACTTATGTGGGTAAACTCACACGTGTGTGCAAGTAGGGTAACTTGATTTGCAAACCATGTTAAATGGATCACCTAAATATGGTTTCCAAATGGTGTTGATGGGATTAACATGCCGACTTTACATATGATGTTTAAAGTCGATCCCATACCTCTAGAAGTTGCAAATGGTTGCAACCGTCAATCATTGACCAGCTTATTAATTTAAATCGTGGGATAAAGTCACCTAACCACAATTTAAATGTAATGTTGGGTTCTAGATTCTAATATAAAAAATGGCCTTAAAAGGCATTAATTATTAAAATTGGCAATATCGAAAATACTAAAATAGATCTTTGTTAAATTTTGTAGATGGACACCAATAATGACAATCATGATAACTCATCCGCGTCCACCCAATCATTACGAGCGATCCTCCAAAAGGAACGTCTAAATCATAACAACTTTATTGATTGGTATCGAAACTTGAGAATCGTTCTCAAGCAAGAGAGAAGATCATATGTTTTAGATGACCCTATCCCCGATCAACCTACTGAGGATGATGAGGAGGCCTATAACGATTGGCTGAAATACACTGAGGACTTGGTCCAAGTGTCTTGTCTCATGCTAGCAAGCATGACTCCGAATCTCCAAAAGGAGTATGAACATCACGGAGCTTATGACATGATAACCCAGCTGAAGGAAACGTTCCAACAGCAAGCAAGGGTTGAATGCTTCGAAACGGTTCGAGCACTCCATGCATGTCGTATGGATGACAACCAATCGGTTTCATCTTACGTACATAAGATGAAAAGTCATATTGACCGTCTCGAGAGGCTTAATTGTCCCGTCTCGAAGGAATTGGCCATGGATTTGATCCTTAATGGCCTTACCAAGAAGTTCGAGACATTTGTGTTGAATTACAACATGAATGCATGGGACAAGAGCATTGGTGAGATTCACTCAATGCTTAAAATGGCCGAGGCGGCCATGGGTAAAAGGGTTTTACCCGTTCTTACCATCCATGAAGGTGGGAACAAGAAAAGGCCTCATCCCACACCCAAGGCAAAGGTTGCCAAGGGTAAGGGACCCGTTTGGGGAAAAGGGAAAAGGGTGGCAAGGGTGCCACCCAAACCACAAGAGAAGAAGCAAAAGGTTGCAACTAATGACCCATGCTTCAAGTGTGGAGAGATTGGACATTGGGCAAGGAATTGTCCTGTCCATCTCCAAGAGTTGAAGGCAAAGAGGGATGCCGGGTAGACCTCAGGTACAACATACATGATTCATATTGATCTTAATGTTACATCTTCTAACACATGTGTATTGGATACTGGATGTGGAACTCATATTTGCAATTTGTTGCAGGGGTTCAAAAGAAGTAGGGACTTCAATCAAGGGGATGTTAGCCTCTTCATGGGCAATGGAACTAAAGTCATAGTTGAAGCTCGTGGGGACTATATCCTAAAACTTCCAAGTGGCTTGGATATGATTTTGAAGAATGTTTTGTATGCTCCTAGTTTGACTAGGAACATTATTTCAGTATCCCAGTTAAGACTTTATGATTATGTATTATCTTTTGTTGAAAATGATATTCATGTTTCTTTAAATAATATGTTCTATTTTAAAGCTATTCCCATTAATGGTATTTATGAACTGGTTCATGAAAATGCTTTAAATAGTTCATTGTACCATACTAACACCAAGAAACTCAAGTTGTATTTGAGTGATACCTATATTTGGCATTGTCGTCTTGGTCGTATAAACAAGAAACGTATACAAACACTTCCAAAGAATGGTCTTTTAAAAATGAATGAATGTGATTCATTTGATGTATGTGAATCTTGTTTACAAGGAAAAATGACTAAGGCACCCTTTAGTGGAACTAACAAAACGGCAAAAGATTTACTAGGAATCATACATTCGGATGTATGTGGTCCTTTTAAACCAATGACTAGGAATGGTGAAAGATACTTCATTACCTTTACCGACGATCATAGTCGCTATGGGTATGTGTACTTATTAAGGCACAAAGATGAAGCTTTTGAAACGTTCAAGATCTTCAAGAATGAAGTAGAAAATCAACTCAATAAGTCGATTAAAGTTCTCCGCACCGATAGAGGAGGTGAATACCTAAGTGATGCTTTTCAAGATCATCTTAGGAGTTATCGGATTGTCTCACAACTCACTGCACCTGGGACACCACAACAAAATGGTGTGTCTGAGAGGAGGAATCGACCTTATTGGATATGGTTAGATTTATGATGGCTAGAAGCACATTACCTCTATCATTTTGGGGTTTCGCTTTGCTCTCCGCGGCCCGTATTTTAAATATGGCCCCAACCAAAAGGGTGGAAAGGACACCTTTTGAGATATGGCATGGAAGAGTTCCATCCCTATCATACTTAAGGGTCTGGGGTTGTGAGGCTTACGTTAAGACTCACACCCCAAACAAATTGAAAGTTCGATTGTTGGACCAAAAGAACCAATGAGCCTGATCAGAAAAACCTCTAAGTCCCACAGACATCACAACCACTGCTGAAGACTTGATCAGCTGTTTGACAAAGTCTGAAGACTTCAATAGCAGAAGACTAAAGTACTGAAGACTTCAACAGCTGAAGACCAAAGTCTGAAGATCAACAGCTGAAGACTAAAGTACTGAAGACTTCAACAGCTGAAGACTAAAGTAATGAAGACTTCAACAGCTGAAGACCAAAGTCTGAAGATCAATAGTTGAAGAACAAAGTACTGAAGTTCAACAGCTAAAGTACAAAGACTGAAGACATCAGCTGATGACAACAGCTGAAGTTCAAGTACAAGTACCGAAGCCTTTTAGAGTTTGTTACAACAGCTGAAGAAGCATTCTTCAGTTGTTGTGATGGTTTCCTTTCACTAGTTTTCTTTTTGTTTCAGTATTTGTAAAACGACTGAAGAGCATGTTCTTCAGTCGTTGTAGTTTCAGTAGTTTCTTTTCAGTAGTTGTAGTGATAGTTAACACTTAGCATTTTTGTAAGAAGGTGTTAGCTGTTTGACATCTTTAGTAGTTGTGTTAACTATCAGTGGTTTGAATAAATTCTGTTAGATGTCAATATCAAGTGACATCAGCAGACGTCACATCTCTTATATAAGAGGTGTTGACCTAATTGTTTGTGTGTCATTCTGTTACCACGAAAGCGAATATTGAATGAAATATCTTTTGCAGAATTCTCTCTGTCTATAACCGTTTGTTCTTACCTTGAATATCTTTTGTGTTCTTGTGAATTGGCTAATTCATTGTTTGATTTCCGTTGCTATACTCTCTAATCAATCAAACGTAGATCACTGATCTTAACAAATGGTATCAGATCTGGTTAATCATTGATCGATCTAACAATTGACCATTGAAACTGCTATTTGATATCTGTGTTTGATTGAATTAGCACATTTGCAAGAACTGGTTATAGATTATTGAATTTCTACCGCTTTCATTTATTCATTTTGAGATCTCTCTTGGTTCAATTTGGTTTGTTGTGTTTTGTTCTAAATCTGCTATAGCTTAATTGAATTTGGTTGAATCTGAGATGACTACTCCTTCTAATGACCCTCACAATACCGGTTCCTCAACCAAGCCTCGGATGCTGGTTAGGACTGAGTATAACATATGGCAACGAAGGATGCTTCATCACCTGTCTGTTAACAGTTCAGGTTGTTGGACATCTGTGGTACATGGACCACATAAGCCTATGGTGAACAATCTGGAAACCAATCAAATGGTTCCGAAGAAGAAGGAACAATACTCAGATGAAAATCGGAAACTGTTTGAGATTGATGCTAAAGCCCATGGAATTCTGGCCATGGCACTGCCGAATGAAATCTATTCAGGGCTTATGCATCATGAAATTGCTCATGACCTATGAAATGCACTGAAGGAACAATTCGGTGGAACTGATGAGGTCTTAGCAAAAAACAGAGAAATCCTGGCCCAACAATATGAGACATTCTCTCATAGAAAGGGTGAGAAACTGACTCAACAGTTTGAGCGTTTTTCCTGTTTGATCTCTGAGCTGAAAATGGTGAAACAGGAATACACCAACAGCCAGATGAATAACAGATTCCTCAGATCACTGCCTGAGAGATGGGACACATACACTATTGTCCTACGCTCCAGTGCAAATCTGGATAGCCTATCACTGACCCAACTTCATGGGAAACTACTTACATTTGAAAGAGAGATAGAGTAGAAAAGGAAACTGTCATCATTTGGAAAGCTCACTGATGACTTTGTACTAGGGAACACTGCCTTGGTTGGTCATGAGTCAGAATATGATGCATCTGAAAGCAATTATGATGAGCATATTGATTTCTCTTCAAACAGTTCTGATCATGCATTTGATGGTATTGATAGTCATTATGGCAGTAATAGTGACAATCTATGCTTCATCATGGATGATTTGAAAGGAATAGCTGATGATGATCTAGAAGAGATGGATATTCTGAGCCGAATGGCCTTGATTAATATAAGACCTCAGAAGTTCTACAAGAGAACTGGCAGGAAATTTCCTGGACTCTCTGGCAAAACCAAAGTTGGTTTTGAGAAGAGTAAGTTGAGGTGTCACAAATGCCAAAGGCTTGGACACTTTGCAAGAGAGTGTAGATCAACTGGATCTAACTCTTCTGCACCCTTTGTGACTTGTCCTAGCACTAGTCCACAAAACAGAGGGCAACATCCTGCTGGTTCTGGTCATCATTCACACCCGGTATCTCCTGCATGCTTTGTCCCCCAGGGTCCAATGTCATATCCTTTTCCCTGCTATTACATGCCTCAGCCAAATCCGGTTCAAGCTTCTATTGCACAACAACCACAAGCATTACCAGAACCTCAACCTTCCCAATCTCATTAACAAACTCAACCTCAACAACACAGCTTTTTCACCCCAGGAGTTATTGACTGGAGTAGTTTACCAGATGATTTGTCTGGTCATGAACAACTATTCTCTGGTGCTGGTCAACATGGTGGTGACAGTCCTTTTGGAAATCTAGCTCTTATGGCTTTGGAGTCTGCTGATACTTCATCCTCTAATGCCTCTACACCACAGGTATCACAGGTATCCTCTGAGGCAAAAGCCAAAGTATGTTCTGAAACATGCATAGCCGCATTTGCATCTATTAGAGAAGCAAATGTAGCTTTAATTAACAAGAACATTGAGCTAGAACAAACAATTTCCAAAAGCAAAGCTGAATTTGAGTCTGTGATTAATGATAAGAATGATGAGATTTACAAACTTAAATGCCAAATCACTGATGATAATGCTAGGGAAGAGATACTTCTAGAGAAGTACAGAGACCTCAAAGAAACGCTTGCAACTACCCAGGTAGAGTGTGATTGATGGGTAAATTCTTGCAAGGGTTTTGAAATGCTTCTTAGTAAGCAATTTGTAGGATTCTATGTGCCCAAGACACTTAGAATATTGATGTGGTTAGTACGTTATGATCCAAGTCGGGTTATACCCAATAACAAGCTTAGCAAACACCAAATAATATTTAGTTGATGATATGATCATGCAATGAAATATTAACACCAATTTAGAAAACGGGTTTTCTAAACAAGTTGCATATAACATGGAACAATTTATTAGGATATATTGTTCAATGATATTATTTGTAATGTTATTTAGATGACATTACAAATTAATAATGGCTATATATGTTATACAATTAATGGGTTAGTTGTATACATTTTCTAAGAGGGACAAATTATAAGACCATTTGTAACATGTGTTTGTGTTTAAAAAAAAAGGGGGAAACCCTTATTCCACACCAAATTCGGCCGCCCCCCCCTTGTTGTTCATTGGACCAACTTTGTTGATTAAACACAACCAATTAAGGGTCTTGGCATTCTTCTTGGACCAGCCATCTTGAGAGACATATGCAACAAAACTCCAAGAAAAAACTCTCTCTTCATGCTTCTCAAAACTCACGGTTTTTGAAGGTGTTGTAGCAGCTACTTCTTGAAGTTTTGGTGACCAAAATCCTAGCAACTAAGGTGTTTGTTTGAAGGCTTGTGGGTATAGACGTTTGAGGACATCTAGCTTGAAGTCTTGGCCATTAATCAGCCCTCATTCAGCACAATCTTGGACGTTTTTGAAGCTCACAACAGCCCTCTCCTTGGTCGTTTCTTGCTGCTCAAAGAGGTAGAATCATAGCTCATTGTGGCTGTGATTTGAATGTGTTTTTTGTACATTTTCATAGCTTGTTCATTCACATATTATGATCCTTTTTTTGGGTTTGTTTTCATCTAAAAATGGTCACTAAAGAACATTATTTTCAGCTTAGAAAATGGGTTTTATTAAGTTGTAACTCCGCTGCGTTTTTCAGAAAGTTTAAGTGGTTAAACATTGATTTTATGTTCTAGCAAACCCTTCAATGGCATCAAGAGCCAGGTTATGTGGATGACTTGCTTGATTTATCTCTTGAAATTGGTTTTAAAAGATGATATTAGCAATGTTATAGGCTGATTTTGGGCTGTTATAGTTTATATGAATGATTCCCCATACTTTCAAGGTCATATCACACATGCTAGTGATTAGGCCTTGAAAGAAACATATTATGCATGTTGGTTGTTTGGACAATGATTAAAACCCAAAATTTCAGTTTATGTTGGCTGAAATTTGGGGTTTTAAATGGGGTTTTCATTATATGGTTAGATGATTTGATCATTGGTTGTTTTAGTGCATAACCTAGCTTGTGGCCTTGTGTTGTTTGGATGTTTCTAGTGGTTGTTTTATTCATTCAATTGGTTGTAATATTTGTGTTTATTCCTTTGGGTTGTAATTATTCATTCATTTGGTTATGTAATAATAGATTAGGTTCATTTCCTTTACTAGAAAAATGTATTAGGATACAATTTTGTAAAAGGAAGATGTACAAAATCAAGACCCAAAGATGGACACAAAGACACAAGAAACATGGAGCATTTGGATGCGGTTTCTAGTGGGAGGTTCTTGGAACTTTTATGATATGTTTGACCCTTAGAAAGACCAAAGACAACACTTGTAATGGCAAACAAGTGTTGTCAACATAAGGCTATGGTTATGCACATATGGTTGTTTATGTTTTATGCTTGGTTGATTGTTTATTGTTTCATTGTTTGGTTGATGTTTTGACATGCATTTCAACTCATTAACAAACTTAACAAGCTGAAATCAATGGTTCTTAATAGTTAATAAAAGTTATTAAAATGGTTTAATGATTTTAAAGATTAAAATGGTTTTAATCTAAGAACCATAGGGTACCTTGCATTTGAAAGCATACAATACAAGTACATAGAGTTTTCTAAACTAGAATTAAGAAGTCTCTAAAATTTTAAACGAGATCAACACCGTCCTTTTACGCAACACTTGAGTCACTTGGGAACTCTTAGTGGGATAAAGGTCACCTAACCATTTTGAGGGAACTTGTGATTTGAGGTGAGAATGCCTTACTTATGGGATAAAGGTCACCTAACCATTTGTTTTGGCAAACTCACACGTGGGTGTAAGTAGGATGTCTTGATTTGCAAACCATGTTAAATGGATCACCTACAATGTGGTTTCCAAATAGGTGTTGATGGGATTTACATGCCGACTTTACATATGATGTTCAAGAGTCGATCCCATACCTCTAGAAGTTGCAAATGGTTGCAACCGTCAATCGTTGACCACCTTATTAATTTAAATCGTGGGATAAAGGTCACCTAACCACAATTTAAATGTAATGTGGGTTCTAGATTTTAATATAATTGACCTTAATAGGCATTAATTATTAATTGATAATATCGAAAATACTAAATAAAACTTTGTTAAAATTTTGTAGATGGCCTCTAATAATGATAATTCCGATAACTCATCCGCGTCCAACCAATCTCTACGAGCGATCCTCCAAAAGGAACGTCTAAACCATAAAACTTCATCGATTGGTATCAAACTTGAGAATTGTTCTCAAGCAAGAGAGACGATCGTATGTTTTAGACGACCCTGTCCCCGATCAACCTAGCGAGGATGATGAGGAGGCCTTAATGATTGGCTGAAGTACACTGAGGACTCCGTCCAAGTGTCTTGTCTCATGCTAGCGAGCATGACTCCGGATCTCCAAAAGGAGTATGAACACCACGGGGCTTATGACATGATAACCCAGCTGAAGGAAACGTTCCAACAGCAAGCGAGGGTTGAGCTTTCGAAACGGTTCGAGCACTCCATGCATGTCGTATGGATGACAATCAATCTGTTTCATCTTATGTACTTAAGATGAAAAGTCACATTGACCGCCTCGAGAGGCTTAATTGTCCCGTCTCGAAGGAATTGGCCACGGATTTGATCCCAATGGCCTTACCAAGAGGTTCGAGACATTCGTGTTGAACTACAACATGAATGCATGGGACAAAAGCATTGGTGAACTTCACTCAATGCTCAAAACGGCCGAGGCGGCCATGGGTAAAAGGGTTTTACCGTTCTCACCATCAATGAAGGTGGGAACAATAAAGGCCTCGTCCCGCACCCAAGGCAAAGGTTGCCAAGGGTAAGGGACCTACTTGGGGAAAAGGGAAAGGGGTGGCAAGGGTGCCTCCCAAACCACAAGAGAAGAAGCAAAAGGTTGCTACTAATGACCCATGCTTCAAGTGTGGGGAGATTGGACATTGGGCAAGGAATTGTCCTGTCCATCTCCAAGAGTTGAAAGCGAAGAGGGATGCCGGGCAGACCTCAGGTACAATATACATGATTCATATTGATCTTAATGTTACATCTTCTAACACATGGGTATTGGATACCGGATGTGGAACTCACATTTGCAATTTGTTGCAGGGGTTCACAAGAAGTAGGGACTTCAAACAAGGGGATGTTAGCCTCTTCATGGGAAATGGAACTAAAGTCTTAGTTGAAGCTCGTGGAGACTACATCCTAAGACTTCCAAGTGGTTTGGAAGTTATTTTGAAGAATGTTTTGTATGCTCCTAGTTTGACTAGGAACATTATTTCTGTATCCCAATTAAGACATTATGATTATGTATTATCTTTTATTGAAAATGATATTCATGTTTCTTTAAATGGTATGTTCTATTTTAAAGCTATTCCAATTAATGGTATTTATGAATTGGTTCATGAAAATACTTTAAATAGTTCATTGTACCAAACTAACACAAGAAACTCAAGTTGGACTTGAGTGACACCTATCTTTGGCATTGTCGTCTTGGTCATATAAACAAGAAACGTTTACAAACACTTCAAAAGAATGGTCTTTTAAAAACAAATGAATGTGATTCATTTGATGTTTGTGAATCTTGTTTACAAGGTAAGATGACTAAGGCACCCTTTAGTGGAACTACCGAAAGGGCAAAAGATTTATTAGGAATCATACATTCGGATGTATGTGTCCTTTTAAGCCAATGACTAGGAATGGAAAGAGATACTTCATTACCTTTACCGACGACTATAGTCGCTATGGGTATGTGTACTTATTGAGGCACAAAGATGAAGCTTTTGAAATATTCAAAACCTTCAAGAATGAAGTAGAAAATCAACTCAATAAGTCAATTAAAATTCTTCGTACCGATAGAGGAGGTGAGTACCTTAGTGATGCCTTTCAAAATCATCTTAGGAGTTGTGGGATTGTCTCAAACTCACTCCACCTGGAACACCACAACATAATGGTGTGTCTGAGAGGAGGGAAGAACCTTATTGGATATGGTCGATCTATGATGGCTAGAAGCACATTACCTCTATCATTTTGGGGTTTCGCTCTGCTCTCCGCGGCCCGTATTCTAAATATGGCCCCAACCAAAAAGGTAGAAAGGACACCTTTTGAGATATGGCATGGAAGAGTTCCATCCCTATCGTACTTAAGGGTTTGGGGTTGTGAGGCTTATGTTAAGACTCCCACCCTAAACAATTGGATGTCCGATCCACCAAGTGTATCTTTATTGGATATCCTAGAGATTCTATGGGATATTATTTCTATGATCCAATGGAACAAAAGGTGTTTGTTGCCAGAAAGGGTGAGTTCTTAGAAGCAAAGTTCCTTATGGAAGGAGCTAGCAGTAGAACAGTGGATCTTGAGGAAGATCAAGAACCACAGCCCGATGCGCGTTTGGTTGAAACTAGCACTCAACATGAGGATGTGAGGATGATCAAGTGGTTGATCAATACACACAACACGTTCGCAGAAGTGGTAGAACTGGTAATCCACCAGAAAAATATGGATTTTTCATGGATGGATGCTATGTGATAGATTCTGATGAACCAACCACATACCATGATGCAATGTCCAATTCGGATTGTGACAAATGGCTAGAAGCCATGAACGTTGACATGCAATCCATGTATGACAACCAAGTTTGGGAACTTGTAGTACCACCTCTTAATTCCAAGGTAGTGGAAGTAGTGGGTTTTCAAGAGGAAAACCGATATGCATGGAAACTTGGATACTTATAAAGCTAGACTTGTAGCAAAAGGTTTCACTCAAACTCAAGGGGTTGATTATGATGAAACCTTCTCACCTGTTGCGATGCTAAAGTCTATAAGGATATTGTTTGCCATAGCTGCTCATTATGATTATGAGATTTGGCAAATGGATGTCAAAACCGCTTTCCTAAATGGATATCTTGAGGAAGATGTCTATATGGTTCAGCCTGAAGGTTTTGTCGATCCAATACATCCTAATAAAGTATGCAAGTTAAAGAAATCAATTTATGGATTAAAACAAGCATCGAGAAGCTGGAATCACCGTTTTGATGAGGAAGTAAAGAAATTTGGTTTCATCAAAAACGCTGATGAGGCTTGTGTGTATAAGAAGGCTAGTGGGAGCACAATAACTTTCCTAGTATTGTATGTTGATGACATACTACTATTTGGAAATGACATTCCAACCTTGGAAGGTGTAAAAACCTGGCTTGGAAGTTGTTTTTCCATCAAGGATCTTGGTGAAGCCGCCTATATTCTGGGAATAAAGATCTATAGGGATAGATCAAGGCGGTTGATTGGTTTGAATCAAAGTGCATACATTGATAAAATCTTGAAAAGGTTCAAGATGGAAAACTCTAAGAAAGGTACCGTACCTATTCAAAGAGGAACGATGTTGAGTACGACTCAATGTCCAAGCTCAAAGGATGAGCAAGATAAAATGAAGGCAATCCCATACGCATCTGCTATTGGATCCATCATGTATGCAATGATATGCACTCGACCGGACGTGTCATACGCCTTAAGTATGACAAGCCGTTACCAACAAAATCCTGGAAACAGTCATTGGATGGCTGTTAAGAACATACTTAAGTACCTAAGGAGGACAAGAGATATGTTCCTAATCTATGGATCTGGTGACGAGGAACTCGTTGTAAAAGGTTACACGGATGCGAGTTTCCAAACCGATCGTGATGATTCACGGTCTCAATCGGGATACATTTTCATTCTGAATGGAGGAGCTGTCTCTTGGAAGAGCTCCAAACAGGATGTGGTGGCTCTGTCAACTACAGAATCAGAATACGTCGCCGCCTCATTGGCAGCCCAAGAAGCTGCATGGTTGAAGAAATTCATTGCCGATCTAGGGGTTGTCCCTTCCATTCAGGACCCCCTAGAGATCTTTTGTGATAACGAGGGTGCGATCGCTCAAATCAAGGAACCCCTGCTCATCAAAAGACTAGGCACATTGAGCGGAGATCAACTACATACGAGATGAAGTTGAAAAGGGAAAGATATGTATTCGCAAAGTTCACACGGATCAAAACGTTGCGGATCCTCTCACGAAGCTCCTTGAAAAGGCAAAGCATGAAGGTCATACTTGTGCCATGGGACTTCGATATTCTAGTGATGGATTTGATCTGTAAATTTTGTATTTGGATATGTGGAACTTTCTATTATTTGAATAAAGTTATTTGGTTATAATGTTTCAAATAATATTCCAATTTAGCATGTTTAATCCATGAGTAAATGTTTACTCTACATGTCCGTAGTCGTTCATACTTGTGGGAACAAGTTTGAAGGTAAGACTATTATGAACTTGGATTGGTTGATATTCATAAGGATGAATATAGAGCAATGGGTTGCTACCAAGGTTCATAGATATTGTGGGATACAAATATTGGACTAACCCGCATCTCAAATTTTACTACATGGAATCTAATTGATTGATCATAAGTAATTTTGAGTAAAGGCGAATATCATTTGGTATCCTCCGACCTGAGATACATATTGGGTTTTGATATTCACCAAGTGTTACACCTCGAGCCTATTCTTCACTGTCCTGAAATAGTGGACAGTACATAAGGATATGTTCAGTTATAACACGAGGTGATTGTGAGAAACGTATGTAGTCAAGATGGAATTTGTTCCTCTTATTCGTTGAGAGTTAGATGTCTAAGGCCTGATTAAGTTAAATCAACAACAAGTGTATCATTCTGTGTCCTTGGATTTAACATGACATCTGTAACAAAAGGATAAATGATTAATTCACCTAAATCATTTCAAGTAGGGTACTTGAAAGGGATGATGTTATTGAATGGCTATAAGTCATGCGTATTAAGGGTAGTAAACCGTTGTTAGGCGGTATTTACTGCTTGCATCAATCTTCTATGAATCTTGGGCAAGTGGGAGATTGTAGGATTCTATGTGCCCAAGACACTTAGAATATTGATGTGGTTAGTACGTTATGATCCAAGTCGGGTTATACCCAATAACAAGCTTAGCAAACACCAATAAATATTAGTTGATGATATGATCATGCAATGAAATATTAACACCAATTTAGAAAACGGGTTTTCTAAACAAGTTGCATATAACATGGAACAATTTATTAGGATATATTGTTCAATGATATTATTTGTAATGTTATTTAGATGACATTACAAATTAATAATGGCTATATATGTTATACAATTAATGGGTAGTTGTATACATTTTCTAAGAGGGACAAATTATAAGACCATTTGTAACATGTGTTTGTGTTTAAAAAAAAGGGGGGAAACCCTTATTCCACACCAAATTCGGCCGCCCCCCCCTTGTTGTCATTGGACCAACTTTGTTGATTAAACACAACCAATTAAGGGTCTTGGCATTCTTCTTGGACCAGCCATCTTGGAGACATATGCAACAAAACTCCAAAAAAAAACTCTCTCTTCATGCTTCTCAAAACTCACGGTTTTTGAAGGTGTTGTAGCAGCTACTTCTTGAAGTTTTGGTGACCAAAATCCTAGCAACTAAGGTGTTTGTTTGAAGGCTTGTGGGGATAGACGTTTGAGGACTTCTAGCTTGAAGTCTTGGCCATTAATCAGCCCTCATTCAGCACAATCTTGGACGTTTTTGAAGCTCACAACAGCCCTCTCCTTGGTCGTTTCTTGCTGCTCAAAGAGGTAGAATCATAGCTCATTGTGGCTGTGATTTGAATGTGTTTTTTGTACATTTTCATAGCTTGTTCATTCACATATTATGATCCTTTTTTTGGGTTTGTTTTCATCTAAAAATGGTCACTAAAGAACATTATTTTCAGCTTAGAAAATGGGTTTTATTAAGTTGTAACTCCGCTGCGTTTTTCAGAAAGTTTAAGTGGTTAAACATTGATTTTATGTTCTAGCAAACCCTTCACAATTTGCTTCAAATGTTAAGTTTGGCATTAGTTAGAATGTCATAACATAATGAAAACATTAAGAGAAAATGGATAAAATGAAGAATGTCATAACACCTGGAGAACAAGCCCAAACTACTACATGTACTAATGGAAACAAAACTGCAAGTAGAAAGGGTGGGAAAACTACTGAAGAAGATATCAAGAAAGCAGGTACTAAAGGGAAAAACTGCTAGTACTGATAGCAAACTGCTGAAGAACAAGTCTTCAGTATTTCATCTTCTTCAGCAGATGATCAACTTAAGATGAAGAAAAAGCCATGTGAAATATGTGGCTTATTCAATCATCTTACTGATGATTGCTGGTATAAAAAGGGATCCAAACTCAAACATAATGAAAACATTAAAGAGAAAATGGATAAAATGAAAACTGAGTTTGAAATCAAATTTGTACCAGTAACATCAAAACCTGTGACCCCAAAATTCAAAAAGAAATCCAAAAAGAAAGGGGTTAAACAGACAACAGTTGAGGTTGCTCAAGGAGAGATGGTACAACACAGGACCCCATCAAACTCAAGCACTAATGTGTCTGATGAGCTGAAGGCTTTATCACAAAATCAGACACAACTTGTTATGATGGTTCAACATCTATTGGGGAGAGTCAACCAATTAGATGTTCCTGTGTTGAAACCACAGAGAAGAAAATCCATGCCAAAGGATTCTTCTTCTTCACCATCTCCATCCCCTCAGGCTGTTATTCATAGCAAGTCTGTTAGTTCACCATCTGATGATATGAACAGACCCAAAACCAAAAAGGTTTGGGTCTCAAAAACTAACTAATTGTTTATGAGTGCAGGGTTCTTCAACATGCCAAAGTAGCATCTGGTATGTAGACAGTGGGGGATCTATGCATATGACAGGGAACAACTCTCTTCTTCATAACTACTCTCAGGGAAAGAAGGGGTTTGTTTCTTTTGGCAATGATGCTAAAGGTTACATCATTGGAAAAGGCTTTGTCTCCAATGGAGAAATAAAGTTTGATGATGTTAATCATGTGGAAAATCTCAAGTACA
Organism: Flaveria trinervia; assembly: GCA_025506515.1. Taxonomy (NCBI): domain Eukaryota; kingdom Viridiplantae; phylum Streptophyta; class Magnoliopsida; order Asterales; family Asteraceae; genus Flaveria; species Flaveria trinervia. The sequence continues at coordinate 28,728,182 of CM046453.1, read as the reverse complement.
ATCTCTTGAGTGTCAGTCAAATGTGTGATAAAGGCCATGTTGCTCTTTTCACCAGACAGAACTGTAGGATTCTGTCATCCAAAGTTCTGAATTTGATTGATAAGGTGTTGGATGATCACACTGTCCTGAGGGCCAACAGGACAGGAAGAGTGTATGCCTTAGATCTTTCCAAGAAAAAAAATCTCAGAGGCCATCCTTGACTGTTTTCCAAAGCCTCTGCTCAGGAATCTAAACTGTGGCACAGAAGGCTGGGTCATGTTAATTTCAAAAACATGAATCAGCTGATCCACAATAGTTTAGTGAGAGGTTTACCAATAAAGGAGTTCCACTGTGATGAAACCTGCACTGCTTGTTTAAAAGGAAAACAACACAAAGTCTCATTCCCTTCTATTAAAGAGCCTAAGTCCACTGCCTGCTTGCAATTACTGCATATGGATCTATTTGGTCCTGTGAGAGTGATGAGCATGGCATAGAAGAAATACTGTATGGTAATTGTGGATGATTACTCCAGATTTGTATGGACTTTCTTTCTGCATTCAAAGGATGAGGTTGCTCAGACGATTATCAACTTTGTGTTGTATGTTGAGAAGCAGTATTCCCTTTCAGTCAAGTGTATAAGGAGTGACAATGGAACTGAATTCAGAAACCATACACTTGATGAATTTTATCTTTCAAAAGGAATAAAAAGGCATTTTAGCATCCCAAGGACTCTAGAACAAAATGGAGTAGTGGAGAGAAAGAACAGGACCCTAATTGAAGCTGCAAGGTCTATGTTGGCTGACTCTGGTTTGCCACTGACCTTTTGGGCTGAAGCTGTTAACACAACTTGCTATGTGCAAAATAGAGCTTTAGTAAATCAGAGGTTGATGAAGACTCCATATGAAGTTCTACATCACTTGGCTCCTCTAATTTCATTTTTCAAAGCATTTAGGTGTCCCTGTTTTATTCTCAACTTAAAGGATCAACTCCAAAAATTTGATCCTAAGGTGGATGTAGGGTATTTTGTTGGTTATTCATCTACTTGCAAAGCATACAGAGTCTTCAACTGCAGAACAAAGATAGTTGAAGAGACATTGCATGTGAAGTTTAATGAATCTTCAATGGACAAGATTCCACAAAACCCTGTGGAGTTGTTTGATTTGGACATACTGCAATATATTCCTTATCAACCTCCAGCTGTTGCAGATCATGTGGATAAATCATCTTCTGCAACATGTCTTCCACCTGGTGGTATTGATGATGATGATGATAATATCAATACTCACCTATTCATGTTTAGTGACCAACTGCCTGAGTCTGCTAAACTTGATGTTCCTGTAGTTTCAGCAGTTCCATCCACAACAAATGCTCATGAGATTTCTGATTCCTCTACATCTTTTGAGTTACGATCAAATTCTTGGTTTCAAGAGTCTGCATCAACATCTGCTGCTGCTGAAGGTTCTACAAACACATGCACATATATCATTGTTTATCAAGAGCTGAAGAATCACCCAATGTCTCAAGTCCTTGGTGATATCAATGCTGGAGTTTCAACAAGAAGTCAATTGTCTAACTTCTGCTTCTATGCTCTCTTCATCGGTCAGCTAGAGCCAAAGAACTATCATGTTGCTTTGAGAGATAATGGATGGGTTGAAGCCATGCAGCTTGAGCTACTTAGTTCAAGAAACAACAAGTGTGGGAACTGGTTCCTCTACCCCCAGGTAAGTGTGCAACAGGCACTAAATGGTGTTTAGGAATAAAACTGATGAAAATGGGCTTATTGTTAAGAACAAGGCTAGACTGGTTGTACAGGGGTTTTCACAAGAAGAAGGTATTGATTATGATGAAACCTTTGCCCCTGTAGCCAGACTAGAGGCAATTAGATTGTTCTTAGCCTATGCTGCATTCCACCATCTTAAAGTTTTTCAAATGGATGTCAAAAGTGCATTTTATATGGTAAAATAAAAGAAGAAGTTTATGTGTGTCAACCACTAGGTTTTGAGGATAATAAACATCCTGAATGGGTGTATAAACTTGATAAGGCTCTTTATGGGTTGAAACAAGCTCCTAGAGCCTGGTATGAGACACTTTCCACTTTTCTTCTTAAGAATAATTTCACTAGAGGCTCCATAGATAAAACTTTGTTTATTAAGAAGGTGGATCAACATAAGCTACTTGTTCAAATTTATGTTGATGATATTATTTTTGCATCCTCTAATCCCCAGTTGTGTGATGATTTTACCAAACTAATGAAAAAGAAGTTTGAAATGAGTGCAATGGGAGAATTATAGTTCTTTCTAGGCTTGCAAATCAAACAAAAGGCTGATGGAACCTTTATTCATCAGTCAAAATATACAAAAGATCTTTTGAATAAGTTTGATTTACAAAATTGTAAGCCCTGTTCTACTCCCATGTGCAACACCACACAACTGGATGCAGATCAGAAAGGTAAAGCTGTTGATGAAACACTTCACAGATGTATGATTGGGTCCTTGATGTATTTAACAGCTTCTAGACCAGATATCATGTTTGCTACTTGTGTTTGTGCTAGATTTCAGGCTGCTCCTAAAGAGTCTCATTTGATTGCAGTCAAGAGGATCTTTAGATATCTGCAAGGTACACAATCTCTAGGTTTATGGTATTCCACTGGACACTCTTGCGAATTAGTTGCTTTTTCAGATAGTGACTATGCAGGGTGCAAGTTAACTAGAAAGTCAACTTCTAGTGGATGTCAATTCCTAGGCAACTGTTTGATTTCTTGGCAGAGTAAGAAACAAACATCTGTTGCTACATCCACTACTGAAGCAGAGTACATTGCAGCTGCAAGTTGTACTTCTCAGGTACTCTGGCTTCAGAACCAACTTTTGGATTATGGCATTACAGAGACTAAGACTACATTATTAATGGATAGTGCTTCCGCTCTGTGCATTGTCAAAAATCCAGTCCAGCACTCAAGGACCAAACATATAGAGATCATACATCATTTTATTAGGGATTGTTTTGAAAAAGGTCTGATTGATCCTAAGTTTGTGCCTAGTGCTGATGAGCTTGCAGACATTTTTACTAAGCCTTTGGATAGTTCAACTTTCCAAAACCTAGTGTTACGGCTTCGGATGATGCAACTAGAATAAGTGATAACTACTGATGATCTCAGTATATAAGTACTGATGATCATTAGTGACCATATCACATATAGTACTGATTCTGTTAAAACAACTGATAAAGTTACAACTACTGATGTAGTTATAACTACTGATGTCAGTCAAAACAGATAAGTACCAATGTCCTATGAAACAACTGAAAACAACAAAAAGGTTGATAAGTAAGTGTTAAGGACAGTATGAAACAGCTGAAAGGCTATGAATTGACGAAAACTACTGATGAGAACTTTCTGTTCAGTTGTTTCTACAACTGCTGTTTCATACTAAACAACTGATGACAAAACCATGTCTTCAGTAGTTTCACAACTACTGATGACTAATACGAGGTTATCAGTTGTTTTCAAACATCTAAAGTCAAAACCATGGTTTTTAGTAGTTTTATAACTGTTGATGCTTAAAACCAAGACTTCAGTTGTTTCAACTTCTGAAAGGGTAATACCATGTCATCAGTCGTTTACAACTACTGATGAATAACACCAAACTCTTCAGTCATTTTCTAACCCTTACCCTATAAATACCCAATACATAATCCTTCAGCGCTTCATCTTCTTCAAACCTAACGTTCAAATCTCCAAAACTTCTCTCTCATTAATGGCGACCATGCAGCTCAAACCACGACACAACTGTGTTGCCTAGCTCACAAAATCACCCTTCTGGACAAAGTTGATAACGCCATTAATCTAATGGTCCAATCTCCCTACCAAACGGCCTTCCTTTTAAATCCCACCGTTCATGCCGAATCCTTACACCAGTTTTGGACGAACGTCACCCTTATAACTGGGGAGAACAACACCGACTCTCTCCAGTCGTTCGTCAACAACCATCAAGTGTTCATCACTCCGGAAATCATTCGCCAAACCCTAAACTTGGATGATGCCACTTTCCCTGCTGGGTATCCAAAGGGCACAACTGATTTATCCTTTGCCCACCATGGATATAGGGAAACCTCAATGCCTCTACCATCCTGAAGAAGCATTTCAATGATGCCGAACGTCTTATCTTTCACATGGTAAATGTTTGCTTAGCTCCTAAGACTTCCTCTTGGGATCAAATGTCTACCAGGTGGCAGCAGGTATTATTCTCTATCCTTGAGCAACAAGACTTAAACTTTTATGAAATTATTTTTCTTCAACTTAAGGATATGGCCTTAAAACCTCTTTCTAATCGATGGATATTATATCCTTGGTTCATTATGGCCATCATAGAGAATCAGCTAAAAGCTGAGGGACTTGTTGGCCTTTGAGTCCCTGCAATGGCTGTATTGCCTGAAGTATACTCCAGGCACAACTCTGACCAAACACTGAAACAGGCTGCCAAGCTGCGAAAACCCACCCAGTTGGAACCCACAACCACCACCTCTAGATCCAAAGTCCCTACCAAACCCAAATCCAAAAAGCCAAAAAAGGCTACTTAGGGAGATGAGTCCCCTGAGGATGCCCCTGTACCACAAACACAGGAACCACATACTGGTATTAATCCCCCAGTTGTGTCAAATACTCAACCTGCCAAAGCCGCACAGGTATCCTCTCAACAGGATCCTGTTGCAACCAATATTGGGGAACCCACACTGCTAGAACCTATCTTACTTGAGAGGGTTACCATTGAAGCGCACCATTCACCCCGGGTGCAATCTGCTTCGACCTAATCACCACATGCAACCACCCCCCAAAGTCCTACATTAATTGTTGCACAAGTACTGAGTCTGTTGCACTCCTCACCCCCTCCCCAGATACCAATTACAACTGGGAATACCTCTACCATTGAGGGGGAGGACCAAAGTGCATCTGATAACCCACAGCATAGGGGTTACAATGTTCCATCTCCTAGTGTAGAAAAGGAGATTGGAACTTCTGGTGAGGCTGCCACTTATCCTGCTTCAGCATATGATCAGGATGTAGTTGGTATCATCACTAAGACCTTACCAGAGGAAACTGCTGATGAAGGACATAGTCCTGAGGCAGGAAGTCCCCAGTCCCAAGACAAAGGGGCACATGCTACAACTGATCTACACTCAGTACATGTTCATCATGATTCTATCAGGAGGTCAGGTGATTCAGTAACTACTGATGATGACCTCGGCTTCTTTTACGATGTGTTAGCCCAAAACACCATCCTGGAAGAGGAGGTGAGCAGATTCAAAGATCTACTTGCCAAAACATCTGAGGATCAAAGACCATCTGCCCTTCAAACCCCACAGATGGCACCTTCATCTGAAGGTCTCCCACACACAGAGCCACTCCTAAATACTCAGCCACCTGCCTCTGCTTCTGGCACTATTTCTTAGGAACAGAACCCCCCTAAGCAAATAGCTGCTATCTTTCAAAATTCCCTGCCTCTTATCACACCTATAATCACTGATATAGTGCTCAAAACCATTGATGAGAGGCTTTCCTCAGTAATACAACCCTTGATTTAGGAAGTTGTGGGCCAAAAGCTTTCTGACAATCAAACCCTGCAACCAATGCAACCAAAAAGGGGGAGATTCAGTCAGGGAAAGCAAAAAGAAAGAGGAGTGCAGAGAGGAAAGAGAAAGAGAAAGAAACAGAAGTGACAGAAGTGGAAAAAGAGAAGGAGTGGCTGTGGAGACTGAAAAAGAGAAGGAGAAGGAAGCTGACATGAAGAAATCAAAGAAAAGAAAGAATGAAAAGGAGACTGCCTTGGAGTGATGGGAAAAGAGGCTGATGCCGAACACAACAGATCAGTGGATAACATCATTGATCAGTTGTTTAGGCAAGGCCATGACACTGACAAAGTGACTCTGAGATCAGAAGATTAGAGATTGAAGAAATCCAAACTAGATGGGGAAGTTATGATGGGTTAGAAAGAGAAAGGCTGGAGATCATAATCACGTTTATAACAAAATATCTTGGAAGATCATGATCGAAATCAAGGCTTGGTCCAGGGACATCATCTTGGCAATAACCACCAAGATCTGTTCATCTGAAGAATACACTAAAGGATTAGTTGTTGAAGCTTTGAATGAAGCTGGTGCTGGGAGCAGGACTGAACTAGCCAAGCAATCTAAAGCCACACTCACCTCCAAAATGCTAGAACAGCCTGTCAACATTCCCACAGCAAAACCACCAAACACACAACACACCAAACCAACTCCCTTACCCTCAAAACCAATAGCCGATGATGTACCCCAGAAGAAGAAGAGAAGGGTATTGAGGCTAGAAGATGATGATGAAGATGAAGATAGGCTGCCACTCTCAGCTGTTATACAGTTGCCGAAGGCCACAAGTCACTCTCCAACAATTACTCCTGAAACTCGAAGACAAATTGTGAAAGTGAAGCTAGAAGAAGAAGAGCTTCACAAACAACATGATAAGGAATTGTTGAGGAGGGTTGACAAAGCATATGCTGCCACGTCTTCTATCATCAACATGAAGAAACATGCTCTCAGATTATACACTCTCAAGCATACATTTCAATATCAAAAGGAGAGAGTGAGGATTTGGCCTGATCCCAGGGTGTCTCATAGGATTCACAAGAAAAACATTCCACAGAGATACATTGGCCAGGTGAAGAAGATTGTAGATGAAGTGATCTCACTGGTCTTTGTAGTATCACCCTGCGAAATCCTAGATGACTTCAAGAAAGCCTATAAAGCTAACCAAACCCTACAGAAGATGCTAGAAAATAAAATGGTGAAAAGGGGTTAGTATATAAGAGGCTTGAGGAAGTCAGAAAGAATGAGCTCTAGTTCTTCCTAGAGGGTAATCACCCTGATGAATTTGCTTATAGAATAATAACAACTGTGGAGCTAAAGAATGGGAAACAGGTCAAATACCTATCTGAGTACTATGGGCCAGAATCATTATTTGAAGGAGGTGCTCAAGAGCTGACCATGGAGGAACAAATTACCTTCCTTGAGGCCTATACAAGAGACTCATACATACTCATAGTGGGGAAGTAGATCTCATGGATGGGGTAACAACTCTGTGTCCAGTTCCCCAAGACAGAGTTCCCATTCATACTTTGCCAAACAGATCATTGAGACTTCTTCCCAGGCCTGTGCTTACAAGGGTCACTTCTGAGCTGATCTAGAAGACAAAAAGACCAATCCTTTTGCCATAATAAGTGGGACATCTTCAATAAGTTTAGAGGTTTTGGCTGCATTGGTTTAGGGGGAGTTTGTTGGACCAAAAGAACCAATGAGCCTGATCAGAAAACCTCTAAGTCCCACAGACATCACAACAACTGCTGAAGACTTGATCAGCTGTTTGACAAAGTCTGAAGACTTCAACAGCTAAAGACTAAAGTACTGAAGACTTCAACAGCTGAAGACCAAAGTCTGAAGATCAACAGCTGAAGACTAAAGTACTAAAGACTTCAACAGCTGAAGACTAAAGTACTGAAGACTTCAATAGCTGAAGACCAAAGTCTGAAGATCAACAGCTGAAGAACAAAGTACTGAAGTTCAACAGCTGAAGTACAAAGACTGAAGACATCAGCTGATGACAACAGCTGAAGTTCAAGTACAAGTACTGAAGCCTTTCAGAGTTTGTTACAACAGCTGAAGAAGCATTCTTCAGTTTTTGTGATGGTTTCCTTTCAGTAATTTTCTTTTTGTTTCAGTATTTGTAAAATGACTGAAGAGCATGTTCCTCAGTCGTTGTAGTTTCAGTAGTTTCTTTTCAGTAGCTGTAGTGATAGTTAACACTTAGCATTTTTGTAAGAAGATGTCAGCTGTTTGACATCTTCATTAGTTGTGTTAACTATCAGTAGTTTGAATAAATTCTGTTAGATGTCACTATCAAGTGACATCAGTAGACATCACATCTCTTATATAAGAGGTGTTGACCTAATTGTGTTTGTGACATTCTGTTACCACGAAAGTGAATATTGAATGAAATATCTTTTGCAGAATTCTCTCTGTGTATAACCGTTTGTTCTTACCTTGAATATCTTTTGTGTTCTTGTGAATTGGCTAATTCATTGTTTGATTTCCACTGCTATACTCTCTAATCAATCAAACGTAGATCACTGATCTTAACACCGATCCACCAAGTGTATCTTTATTGGATATCCTAGAGATTCTATGGGATATTATTTCTATGATCCACTGGAACAAAAGGTGTTTGTTGCCAGAAAGGGTGAGTTTTTAGAGGCAAAGTTCCTTATGGAAGGAACTAGCAGTAGAACGGTGGATCTTGAGGAGGATCAAGAACCACAACCCGATTCACGTTTGGTTGAAACCAGCACTCAACATGAGGATGTTGAGGATGGTCAAGCGGTTGATCAATACACACAAAACGTTCGCAGAAGTGGTAGAACTAGTAATCCAGCTGAAACATATGGATTTTTCATGGATGGATGTTATGTGGTAGATTCAGATGAACCAACCACATACCAGAATCCAGTGTCCAATTTGGATTGTGACAAATGGCTTGAGGCCATGAACGTTGAGATGCAATCCATGTATGACAATCAAGTTTGAGAACTTGTTGTACCACCTCTTAATTCCAAAGTAGTTGGAAGCAAGTGGGTTTTCAAGAAGAAAACCGATATGCATGGAAACTTGGATACTTATAAAGCTAGACTTGTAGCAAAGGGTTTCACTCAAACTCAAGGGGTTGACTATGATGAAACTTTCTCACCTGTTGCGATGCTAAAGTCTATAAGGATATTGTTTGCCATAGCTGCTCATTATGATTATGAGATTTGGCAAATGGATGTCAAAACCGCTTTCCTAAATGGATATCTTGGGGAAGATGTCTATATGGTTCAGCCTGAAGGTTTTGTCGATCCAAAACATCCTAATAAAGTATGCAAGTTAAAGAAATCAAAATATGGATTGAAACAAGCATCGAGAAGCTGGAATCATCGTTTTGATAAGGAGGTAAGGAATTTGGCTTCATCAAAAACATTGATGAGGCTTGTGTGTATAAGAAGGCTAGTGGGAGCACAATAACTTTCCTAGTATTGTATGTTGATGACATACTACTATTTGGAAATGACATTCCAACCTTGAAAGGTGTAAAAACCTGGCTTGGAAGTTGTTTTTCCATCAAGGATCTTGGTGAAGCCACCTATATTCTGGGAATAAAGATCTATAGGGATAGATCAAGGCGGTTGATTGGTTTAAATCAAAGTGCATACATTGATAAGATCTTGAAAAGGTTCAAGATGGAGAACTCTAAGAAAGGCACCGTACCTATTCAAAGAGGAACAATATTGAGTACGACTCAATGTCCTAGCTCAAGGGATGAGCAAGATAAAATGAAGGCAATCCCATACGCATCTTCTATTTGATCCATCATGTATGCAATGATATGCACTCGACCGGACGTGTCATGTGCCTTAAGCATGACAAGCCGTTACCAGCAAAATCCTGGAAACAGTCATTGGATGGCTGTTAAGAACATACTTAAGTACCTAAGGAGGACAAGAGATATGTTTCGAATCTATGGATCTGGTGATGAGGAACTCGTTGTAAAAGGTTACGTGGATGCGAGTTTCCAAACTAATCGTGATGATTGTCAGTCACAATCGGGATATATTTTCATTCTAAATGGAGGAGTGGTCTCTTGGAAGAGCTCCAAATAGGATGTGGTGGCTCTATCAACTACAGAATCAGAATATGTCACCGCCTCATTGGCAGCTCAAGAAGCTGCATGGTTGAAGAAATTCATTGCCGATCTAGGGGTTGTCCCTTCCATTCAGGAACCCCTAGAGATCTTTTGTGATAACGAGGGTGCGATTGCTCAAATCAAGGAACCTCATGCTCATCAAAAGACTAGGCACATTAAGCGGAGATTTAACTACATACGAGATGAAGTTGAAAAGGGAAAGATATGTATTCGCAAAGTTCACACGGATCAAAACATTGCGGATCCTCTCACGAAGCTCCTTGAAAAGGCAAAGCATGAAGGTCATACTTGTGCCATGGGACTTCGATATTCTAGTGATTGGATTTGATCTGTAAATTTTGCATTTGGATATGTGGAACTCTTTATTATTTGAATAAAATTATTTGGTTTTAATGTTTCAATTATTGTACCAATTTAGTATGTTTAATCCATGAGTAAATTGTTTACTCTAAATGTCCGTAGTCGTTTTGACTTGTGGGAACAAGTGTGAGGGTAAGATTATTATGAACTTGGATTGGTTGATATTCATAAGGAATGAATATAGAGCAATTGGTTGCTACCAAGGTTCATAGATATTTGCGGGATGCAAATATTGGACTGACCCGCATCTCAAATTTTACTACATGGAATCTTATTGATTGATCATAAGTAAATTTGAGTAAAGGCGAATATCATTTGGTATCCTCAGACCTGAGATACATATTGGGTTTTGATATTCACCAAGTATTATACGTTGAGCTAATTCTTCATTGTCCTGAAATAATGGACAGCACATAAGGTATGTTCAGGTATGACACGAGGTGTTTGTGAGAAACGTATGTAGTCAAGATGGAATTGTTCCTCTTATTCGTTGAGAGTTAGATGTCTAAGGCCTGATAAGTTAAATCAACAAGGAATGATCACTCTATGTTCTTGGATTTAACATGACATCTGTAACAAAAGGATAGATGATTAATTCACCTAAATCATTTCAAGTAGGATACTTGAATAAGATGATGTTATTGAATGGCTATAAGTCATGCGTATTAAGGTTAGTAACCGTTGTTAGGCAGTATTTACTGCTTGCATCAGTCTTCTATGAATCTGGGCAAGTGGGAGATTGTAGGATTGTTTATGCCCAAGACACATAGAATATTGATGCGGTTAGTACGTTATGATCCAAGTCGGGTTATACCCAATAACAAGCTTAGCAAACACCAATTAATATATTTAATTGATGATATGATCATGCAATTAAATATTTACACCAATTTAGAAAATGGGTTTTCTAAATAAGTTGCATATGAGATGGAACAAATTATGAGGATAATTTGTTGATGGATTTATTATTGTTTTTGTTATTCAAAGGATTTAAATAACACAAATAACATGAGAGTTTACTTTAATTAAATTGTTTAATTAGAGAAGACATATGTCACATTTAAATAAGTCTAGTAGATGACTTATTAATGTGTGACAAAAAGACTAGTTAAGTTAGTGTGTGTGTGTGTTTGATTAAAGAGGGAAACCCCTTTGAATCTTTTTGCCCCCCCCCCCTTTGTTTTTTCATTGGACCTTTTTCCTTGTAAACCACATACACACTTAACTAGTCTTAGAGACTCAAAAAATCTGATCCATCTCTTTTGCATGCAACACACACAAAACTTTCTCTTTCTCTCTCTCTACACCTCTCGAAAGGCAGCAGAAAGAAAGAGCATTTTTCGGGTTTTAGGTGGTGTGTTTGGTGTTGAATCTCCCTAACAAGACGTTTTTGGCAGCCTCTTTTGGAAGCATTGTCTTGAGTTGCGGAAAGGTAGTTATGGCAGCTTGTTAATGACTATCCATTATGCTTGTTTTGTGTTCATAGCCTGCTTATTCACATATTTAGATCGTTTGATTTTGGGTTTGCTTTAAACTTTTATATGGTCACCTAAAGAACATAATTTTTAGCTTATAAGTAAGTTATTATAATGTTGTTATTCCGCTGCGTTTTCAGAAAGTTTAATGGGTTAAACTAAGTTTTATGTTCTTGCAAACCCTTCATTGGTGAGCTTCACGCATTGCTCAAAACAGTCGAGGCAGGGATGGGTAGAAAGGTTCTACATGTTCTCTCGATCAATGAGGGAGGCAATAAGAAAAGGCCATTCCCTCATCCCAAGGCAAATGTTGCCAATGGAAAGGGGTACATCAAAGGAAAAGGGAAAGGAAAGGCTAAAGCGGAACCTCCAAAGCCTAAGCTTAACAGGCCTATGGTAATGAAGAAAGATCCATGCTTTGAGTGTGGAGAGATAGGACATTGGAAAAGGAATTGTCCAACCTATCTCAAAGAGTTGAGAAACAAGAGGGATGCTGGGTAAACCTGAAGCACAACTTTCATAATTCACACTGGTTGAAATGTTATTTCTTCAAACACATGGGTATTGGATACCGGATGTGGAACTCATATTTGCAATTTGTTGCAGGGGTTCAAAAGAAATAAGCACTTCAAGAAGGGAGACATAAGTCTCTACATGGGCAACGGAGTAAAAGTTGATGTCGAAGCCTAAGGAGACAATATTTTGAAACTTTCAAATAGTTTGGAAGTTGTCATTAAGAACATTTTGTATGCTCCTAGTTTGACTAGGAACATAATTTTGATTTCCCTTTTAAAACAATGTGGTTATGAATTAAAGTTTGTTAACAATGGTATTTATGTTTGTATGGATGATGTATTTTATTTCAAGGCTATGCCTTTTTAATGGTATCTATGAATTGATTCATAATGATGCATCCTATAATAGCTCATTATACCAAACAAGCACCAAGAAACATAAAATGGGTTTAAGTGAGTCTTATCTTAGGTATTGTCATCTTGGTCACATAAACAAGAATCGGATTCAAACACCTCAAAAGAATGGTCTTTTGAAAAGCAAATGAAAATATTCATTCGATAAGTGTGAATCTTGTTTACAAGCTAGATGACCAAATCGCCCTTTAGTGGCACTAACGAGGGGGAAATGACGTATTAGGAAGCATACATTCAGATGTATGTGGCCCTTTTAAGAAAATGACTAGAAATGGTGAAAGATACTTCATCGCCTTTACCGACGATTATAGTCACTATGGTTATGTGTACATGATGACACACAAACATGAAGCTTTTGAAATGTTCAAAACCTTCAAGGATGAAGTAGAAAATCAACTCAATAATACTATCAAAGTTCTTCGTTCACATAAAGGAGGTGAATACCTCTGTAATGCTTTTTAGTACCATCTAAGAAGTAGTAGGATCGCTCACAACTTACTCCACCTGGAACACCATAACATAATGGTGTGTCTGAAAGGAAAAATCGAACCCTATTGGATATGGTTTGATCTATGATGGCTATAAGCTCACTACCTCTATCATTTTGGGGTTTCGCAATGCTCTCCGAGGCTCGTATTTTGAATATGGCCCTAACCAAGATAGTCGATTCACTAAGTGTTTATTTGTTAGATATCCCAAAGACTGTATAGGATACTACTTCTTTGATCCAACAGAGCAAGATTAATTATTGCTCAAAAGGCTGAGTTCTTGGAAACTAAATTCCTTATGGAAGGAATAACATAAAGAATAGTGCAAATTTGATGAGGATCAAGATCCACAAGCCGATACACGTTTGGTTGACACTAGCTATCAACAAGAGGTTGTTGATGATGATCAAGAGGTTGATCAATACACATAAAACGTTCACAGATCTGGTAGAGTTAGCATTCGACTAGAAGATATGGATTTTTCATGAATGGATGCTACTGGTTGACTCCAATGAGCAAACTACATACCATGAAGCAATGTCCAATTCGGATTGTGACAAATGGCTGGATGCCATGAACGTTGAGATGCAATCCATGTATGACAATCAAGTTTAGGAATTGGTTGAACCTCCACTTAACTCCAAACGGTTGGATGCAAATGGGTTTCAAGAAAAAATAGATAACATGGAAACTTGGATACTTGCAAAGCAAGACTTCTAACAAAAGGTTTCAATCAAACTCAAAGGGATGATTATGATGAAACCTTCTCGCCTGTGGCAACGCTATAGGCAATTAGGATATTATTTGCCATAGCTGCATATTATGACTATGAGATTTGGCAAATGGATATCAAAACTGCTTGTCTTAATGGACATCTCGAAGAGACTGTCCATATGGTTCAGCCAGATGGTTTTGTCGATCCACAACATCCTAAAAGTATGCAAGCTAAAGAAGTCAATCTATGGATTGAATCAAGCATCGAGAACTTGGAATGAACATTTTGATGTAGAGATCAAAATTTGGTTTCATCAAGAACACTGACGAGGCTTGTGTATATGAGAAGGCTAGTGGGAGCATAATAACATTCATAGTATTGTATGTTGATGACATACTACCTTTTGGAAATGATATTCCAACCATGGAAGGTGTTAAAACTTGGCTTGGAAGTTGTTTTTCCATAAAAATCTCAGTGAAGCCGCCTATATTTTGGGAATATAGATCTATAGGGATAGATCGAGGCGGTTGATAGGTTTAAATCAAAGTGCATATATTAATAAAGTCTTGAAAAGGTTCAAGATGGAAAAACTCTGAGAAAGGTATGGTACCTATTCAAAGACGGACAATATTGAGTACATCTCAATGTCCAAGCTCAAAGGATGAGCAAGATCGAATGAAGGACATCCCATATGCATGAGCTATAGGATCCATCATGCGATGATATGCACTAGATCAGACGTTTCATGCGCGTTAATCATGACGAGCAGATATCAGCAGAATCCAGGTAATAACCATTGGATGGTTATTAAAAGTATATGAAATACCTTAGGAGGACTAAGGACATGTTTCTAATATATGGATCTGATGAAGAGGAACTTTTTGTAAAGGGTTACACGAATACAAGTTCTAAACCGTTCGAGATGATTCTCGATCACAATCGCGGTATGTCTTCATTATCAATGAAGTAGCATTGTCCACTACAAAGTCTGAATACATAGCCGCATCATCAGCAGCTCAGCAAGCTGCATGGATAAAGATATTTATCGCCTACCTAGGGTGGTCTCTACCATTCAAGACCCCTAGAAATCCTTTTGTGATCACGAGGGTACGATTGCATAAATCAAGGTACCCTGTCCTCTTGAAAAGGCTAGGCACATTGAGCAGAAATTCAACTACATAAGGGATGAGGTTGAAAAGGGAATTCTATGTATTCGTAAAGTTCACACCGATCAATACACTGCGGATCCACTCACGAAGCTCCTTGAAAGGGCAAAGCATGAAAGTGATACTTGTGCCTTAGGACTTCGATATTCTAGTGACTTGAATTGATCTAGTATTAAAAGTTTGAAACAATGTAATATTTTAACTCTTTATATACTTGTGATATTTTGAGTTATATTCATTTTAGCATGTATAGATCCATGAATATGTTATTATTCTAAATGTCCGTAGTCGTTCATGTTTATTATTTTGAGTTATGAACATGGATTGGTGGATATTCATAAGGAATGAATATAGAGCAATTGGTTGCTGCCAAGGTTCATAGATATTTGTGGGATACAAATATTGGACTGACCCGCATCTCAATTCTACTACATGGAATCTTCTAGATTGATCATAAGTAAATTTGAGTAAAGGCGATTATCATTTGGTATCCTCTGACCTGAGATACATATTGGGTTTTGATATTCACTAAATGTTATACTTTGAGCTAGTTCTTCACAGCTCTGAAATAATGGGCAGTACATAAGGCTATGTGCAGGTGCGACACGAGGTGATTGTGAAAAATGTATGTAGTCAAGATGGAATTTGTTCCTCTTTTTCGTTAAGAGCAAGATCACTAAGGCCTGATTAAGTTAAATCAACAAGGAATGATCATTTATGTCCTTGGATTTAACATGACATCTGTAACAAAAGGATAAATGATTGATTCACCTAAATCGTTTCAAATTGGATACTTGAAGGGGATGATGTTATTGAATGGCTTTAAGTCATGCGTATTAAGGGTAGTAAACCATTGTTAGGCCGTATTTACTGCTTGCATCAATCTTCTATGTATCTTGTGCAAGTGGGAGATTGTTGGATTCTTTATGCCCAAGACACATAGAACATTGATGTGGTTAGTATGTTATCATCCAAGTCGGGTCATACCCAATAACAAGGTTAGCAAACACCAAATATTATTTAATTGATGATATGATCATACAATTAAATAAATACACCAATTTAGAAAATGGGTTTTCTAAATAAGTTGCATATGAGATTGAACAACTTATAAGGATATTTTGTTCATGGATATTATTTGTAATGTTGTTTAATTTAGTTAAATAACATCAAATAATAAATAGTGTGTGTATAAGTCATATAATTTAAAAGGTTAATTAGATAACTTATAATTAGTACTAGTTAATCAATTTGTAAAAGACTTTTTGGGGGGGAAAACCCAAATGCCTTTGGGATTTCGGCCGCCCCTTTAGAGGGGTCATTGGCCGTTTGTTTTGAGAACTTAACTTCTTGAAAACACACACTTCCTCTCTTCTCTCTCATAGATGCAAGAACCAAACTTTTCTCTCTAGTTTTCTTAAAGAGTTCATAGCTGAAAATCAGATTTTCAGCCCTCTTTGGTTCGGTTTTGGTGGAGAAATCCTAGCAACAAGATGTTTGCTTGAGGCTTGTGGGTATGGATGCTTGAGGACACCTCTCCTTGGTGTTTTGGTCATTCAAGAAGCTCATTCTCTTCATCCAAATCCTGTTTTTCAGCAGCATTTGGAAGGTAGTTCCATGGTTTGTTTTTGGTTGTTGTTTCTTGTTGATAGGTAGTTCAAACACATATAAATGATCCTATGTTCTTGGGTTTGTTGATGATATGTTATATGCCTTAATTTTTCAGATTACTAATGATAATGTTAAGGTATTTATCCGCTGCGTTTTCATAGTTTAAAATGGTTAAACTACTTTGACCTAGTCCAACAAACCCAACACTTGATCCTCTTCAAGATCCACAGTTCTACTACTAGCTCCTTCCATAAGGAACTTAGCTTCTAAGAACTCAGCCTTCTTGGCAAAAAACTCCTTTTGTTGCAATGGATCATAAAAATAATATCCCATAGAATCTCTAGGATAGCCATGAAAATACACTTCGTGGAACGGTTTTCTAACTTGTTTGAGGTGGGAGTCTTAACATAAGCCTCACAACCCCACACCTTAGATATGATAGAGATGGAACCTTCCATGCCATATTTTGAAAGGTGTCTCTTCCACTTTCTGGTTGGGGCCATATTTAATATACGGGTTGTAGAGAGCAAAGCTAAACCCCAAAATGATAGAGGCAATGAGCTTCTAGCCATCATAGATCGAACCATATCCAATAGAGTTTGATTTCTCCTCTCGGACACACCATTGTGTTGTGGTGTTCCAGGTGGAGATAGTTATGAGACAATACCTTAACTTCTAAGATGATCTCTAAAAGCATCATTTAGATATTCACCTCCTCTATCGGTGCAGAGAATATTTATTGCATTGTTGAGTTGATTTTCTACTTCATTCTAAAAGGTTTTAAACATTTCAACAGCTTCATCTTTGTGTCTTAAGAAGTACACATCACCATATCCACTATAGTCATCGGTAAAGGTAATGAAGTATCTTTCATTGTACCTAGTCATTGGTTGAAAAGGACCACATACATCCAAATGTATGATTCCTAATAAAACTTTTGCCCTTTTGGTTTTGCCACTAAAAGGTCCCTTAGTCATTCTACCTTGTAAAAAAGATTCACATACATCAAATGAATCAAATTCACTTGCTTTTAAAAGACCACTCAATAGAAGTGTTTGTATGTGGTTCTTGTTTATATGACCAAGATTGCAATGCCAAAGATAGGTGTCACTCAAATCCAATTTGAGCTTCTTGGTGATGGTTTGGTACAATGAGCTATCATATAATGTGTTTTCACGAACCAATTCATAAATACCACCAATAGTAATAGCCTAAAATAAAATATCTCATTTAAAGAAACATGAATTTCATTTTCAATAAATGTTAAAACATAACCATATTGTCTTAATTGGGCAACGGAAATAATGTTCCTAGTCAAACTAGGATCATAAAAACATTCTTCAAAATTGCTTCCCAACCATTTGGAAGCTTCAAGATGTAGTCCCCATGGTCTTTAACTTGAACTTTTTCCCCATTCCCCATGTAGAGGCTTACATCCCCTTTCTTGAAGTCCTTACTTCTTTTGAACCCCTACAACAAATTACAAATATGAGTTCCACATCTGGTATCCAATACCCATGTGTTAGAGGATATTAAATTTAGATCAATACGAATCATGATAATTGTACCTAAGGTTTGCCCAGCATCCCTCTTAGCTTGCAAATCATTGAGATGGATAGGACAATTTCTTGCCAAATGTCCTATCTCTCCACACTTAAACATGGTTCATTCAAAGAACCTTTTGCTTCTTCTCTGTTGGTTTTGGTGGTGGCGCTATTACCACTCCTTTTCCCTTCCCCTAACGTACCCTTTACCCTTGGCAACAGTTGCCTTGGGTGCGGGGTGAGGCCTCTTCTTGTTCCCACCTTCATTGATGGTGAGAATAGGCAAAACCTTTTTACCCACGACCGCCTAGGCAGTTTTGAGCATAAAGTGAAGCTGACTTATGCTCTTGTCCCACCAGTTGATGTTATAATTCATAACAATGTTTTCAAACCTTTTTGACAAAGAGTTGAGGATCAAATCCGTAGCCAACTCTTTCGAGATGGGACAGTTCAGCCTTTCGAGGTGATCATTATGGCTTTTCATCTTAAGTATATAAGATGAAACTGATGGGTGTCATCCATACGACATGCATGGAGTGCTCGAACCGTTTTGAAGCGCTCTACCCTAGCTTGTTGTTGGAACGTTTCCTTCAACTGGGTAATCTTCTAGTACGCTCCATGATGTTCATACTCCTTTTAGAGATCCGGAGACATACTTGCCAACATGAGGCAAGACACTTGGACCGAGTCCTAAGTGTATTTCACCCAATTATTATAGGCCTCCTCATCATCCTCATTAGGTTGATCGGGAATCAGATCATCTAAAATATACGACCGTTTCTCTTGCTTGAGAACAATTCTCAAGTTTCGAAACCAATATATAACTTGTTATGGTTTAGACGCTCCTTTTGGAGAATAGTCCTTAGTGATAATGAGTGAGCGAACGGGATATCATTATTTTCATTGTTATGGTGGCCATCTACAAAATTTAACAAAGTTCAATTTTAGTATTTTTGATGTTATTCATATTTTAATTATCAAATCCCTTTTATGTGTCTTACACAATATTAAAATTCTAGAATCCAACGTTCCACTTAATAGTGGTTAGGTGACCTTTATCCTATTATTCAAATTAACAAGGTAGTTATGTTTTGACAATTGCAACCCTTTGCAACTTCTAGGGGTATGGGTTCAACTTAAATATCATATGTATGGTCGGCACATTTATCCCATCAACACCTTGTAAACCACATTCAAGGTGATCCATTTAACATGGCTTGCAAATCAAGTCACCCTACTTACACACACATGTTGGTTTACCAACACAAGTGGTTAGGTGGCCTTTATCCCACAAATATTGTATTCCTACCTTAAATCACAAGTTCCCTCAAAATGGTTTGGTGACCTTTATCCCATTAAGAGTTTCCAAGTGACTCAAGTGTTGTGCAAAAGGATGGTGTTAAACTTGTTTTTAAAAGAAATTTTAAGTTTTCAAAAAACTAGTTTAGAAAACTCTATGTACCTTATATTTCCATGCTTTCAATTACATGGTACCCTATGGTTCACTTTATAATAAAACCCCTTTTATTAAAAGCATTAATCCTTTTAATAACCTTTTATTAATCACCTAATGATAAAGGACCATCAATTCTCAACTTGTTATGTTTGTTAATAAGTTTGTTATGCATATCCAAATATCAAACAACAACCATAAAACAAATAACCAAACAAGCATAATCATATAATTACAAGTGCATAACCATAGTCACTAAGTTGACTACACTTGTTTGCCATCACAAGTATTTTCATTAGGTCTTTACTAAGGGTTAACAATGACACATCAAAAATGTGTCCATGAACTCCCACTTGAAACCACATCCAAATGCTTCAAGTGTTCATGTCTTTTGTGTCCTTCTTTACGTCTTCATCTTGTGCATCTTCTTTTACAAAATCATATCCTAACATAGTTTTTCCATTACAAAACCACATCCAAATGCTTCAAGTGTTCATCTTCTTTTCCAATTTCTGCTTCTATGCTCCCTTCATTAGTCAGTAAGAGCCAAAGAACTATCACATTGCTTTAAGGGACAATGGATGGGTTGAAGCCATGCAGCTTGAGCTACTTCAGTTCAACAAGCAGCAAGTGTGGGAACTGGTTCCGCTACCCCCAGGTAAGTGTCCAATAGGCACTAAATGGGTGTTTAGGAATAAAACAGATGAAAATGGGCTTATTGTTAAGAACAAGGCCAGACTGGTTGTCCAGGGGTTTGCACACAAAAAAGGTATTGATTATGATGAAACCTTTGCTCCTGTAGCCAGATTGGAGGCAATTAGATTGTTCTTATCCTATGCTGTATTACACAATCTTAAAGTTTTTCAAATGGATGTTAAAAGTGAATTTTTATATGGTAAAATAAAAGAAGAGGTTTATGTGTGTCAACCCCAGGTTTTGAGGATAATAAACATCCAGATTGGGTATACAAGCTTGATAAGGCTCTTTATGGGTTGAAACAAGCTCCTAGAGCCTGGTATGAGACATTATCAAATTTTCTTCTTCAAAATAATTTCACTAGAGGCTCCATAGATAAAACTTTGTTCATTAAGAAGGTGGATCAACATAAGCTACTTGTTCAAATTTATGTTGATGATATTGTTTTTGCATCCTCTGATCCCCAGTTGTGTGATGATTTTACCAATTTAATGCAAAAGAAGTTTGAAATGAGTGCAATGGGAGAATTACAGTTCTTTCTAGGATTGCAAACAAACAAAAGGCTGATGGGACTTTCATTCATCAGTCTAAATATACAAAAGATCTTTTGAATAAGTTTGATTTACAAAACTGTAAGCCATGTTCTACTCCCATGTGCCACACCACTCAACTGGATGCAAATTAGAAAGGTAAAGCTGTTGATGAAACACTTTATAGATGTATGATTGGGTCCTTGATGTACTTAACAGCTTCTAGACCAGATATCATGTTTGCAACTTGTGTTTGTGCTAGATTTCAGGCTGCTCCTAAAGAGTCTCATTTGCTTTCAGTCAAGAGGATCTTTAGATATCTGCAAGGTACACAATCTCTAGGTTTATGGTATTCCACTGGACACTCTTGCGAATTAGTTGCTATTTCTGATAGTGACTATGCAGGCTGTAAGTTAACCAGAAAGTCAACTTCTGGTGGATGCCAATTCCTAGGCAACTGTTTGATTTTTGGCAGAGTAAGAAACAAACATCTATTGCTACATCCACTGCTGAAGCAGAGTACATTGCTGCTGCAAGTTGTACATCTCAGGTACTCTGGCTTCAAAACCAACTTTTGGATTATGGCATTACTGTGACTAAGACTCCATTATTAATGGATAGTGCTTCAGCTCTTTGTATTGTCAAGAATCCTGTCCAGCATTCTAGGACCAAACATATAGAGATCAGACACCATTTTATTAGGGACTGTTTTGAAAAAGGTCTGATTGATCCAAAATTTGTGCCTAGTGCTGATGAGCTGGCAGACATTTTTACTAAGCCCTTGGATAGTTCAACTTTCCAAAACCTAGTGTTAAGGCTTGGTATGCTGCAGCTAGAATAAGTGACAACTACTGATGATCTCAGTAAACAAGTACTCATGATCATTAGTAAACATCTCACAAATATGTACTGATTCTGTTAAAAAAACTGATGCAGTTATAACTGCTGATGTTAGTAAAAATAGATAAGTATTAATGTCCTATGAAATACTAAAAATAGCTAAAAAGTCTGATGAGTAAGTGTTAAGGACAGTATGAAACAGCTGAAAAGCTAAGAATTGACGAAAACTACTAATGGAATTTCTCTTCAGTCGTTTTACAACTGTTGTTCATCTTAAACAACAGAAGCAAAACCAATGTCTTCAGTAGTTTCACAACTACTCTTGACTAACACCAAGTCTTCAGTCGTTTACAACAACTGATGACAAAACCATGTCTTTAGTAGTTTCACAACTACTGATGACTAACACCAAGTCCTCAGTTGTTTCCAACATCTGAAGCCAAAACCATGTTTTTTAGTAGTTTTATAACTGCTGATGCCTAAAACTAAGAATTCAGTTGTTTCAACCTCTGAAGGTTAATACCATGTCATCAGTCGTTTAAAACTACTGATGATTAACACCAAACCCTTCAGTTGTTTTATAACCATACCCTATAAATACCTAATCCTACAGAGCTTCATTATCTCAAACCTAAGGTTCAAAAACTCCGAACCTTCTCTCACATTAATGGCGACCATGCAGCTTAAACCAAGACACAACTGTGTTGCCTACCTTACCAAATCACCCTTCTCGACGAAGTTTGATACTGCCATTGATCTAATGGTCCATTCTCCATACAAAACAGCCTTCCTTATCAATCCTACCATTTATGCCGAATCCCTAAATCAGTTCTAGACGAACGTCACCCTTACCACTGGGGAGAATGACACCTAGTCTCTCTAGTCGTTCGTCAACTACCATAAGGTGGTCATCACTCCGGCAATCCTTCGCCAAACCCTACAACTGGATGATGCCACCTTCCCCGCTGGATATTCAAAGGGCAACATTGATCTATCCTTTGCCCACCATGGATACCAAGGTAACCTCAGCGCTTCTACCATGCTAAAGAAGCATTTCCATGACGCGAAACGCCTTATTTTTCATATGTGAATGTTTGCCTAGCCCCTAAGACTTCTTCTTGGGATCAAATGTCAACCAGGTGGCAGCAGGTATTCTTCTCAATCCTTGAGCAACAAAACTTAAATTTTTCTGCAATATATTCTTGAACTTAAGGATATGGTCTCAAAACCTATTGCTAACCGATGGATATTATATCCACGGTTCATAATGGCCATTATAGAGAACCAGCTGAAAGCCGAGGGACTTGTTGGCCTTGTTGTCCCTGCCATGGCTGTATTGCCTGAGGTATACTCGAGGCACAACTCAGACCAGTCACTCAAACAGGTGCCAAGCTGTGAAAACCCACGCAGCTGGAACCCACAGCCACCACCTCCAAATCTAAAGTCCCCACCAAACCCAAACACAAGAATCCCAAAACGGCTACTCAGGGAAATGAGTCCCCTGAGGATGTACCTGCAACACAAACGCAAGATATATATACTGGCCATAATCCCCCAGTAGCTACAAGTACTCACCCAACCTCAACCGCTCAGGCTTCCTCTCAACAGGAGCCTGCAGCAACCACATTCGGTGCACCTATACATCTGGAACCTTCCTCATTTGACGAGGTTGCCATTGAAACGCACCACTCTCCCCGGGTGCATACTGCTTCTACACCATCTCCCACTACAACCGCCCCCCAAAGTCCTACCATAAAAGTTGCAAAAGTGCTGAGTCACTTCCATTCCTCGCCCCCTCCCCAGATACCAATCAAAACTCGGATAGCCTCAACAATTGAGGGGGAGGATCCAAATGCCGCTGCTAACCCACAACACAGGGGTTATACTGTTCAATCTCCTAGTGTAGCAGAGGAG
The DNA here is from genome assembly GCA_025506515.1 of Flaveria trinervia. Lineage (NCBI taxonomy): Eukaryota > Viridiplantae > Streptophyta > Magnoliopsida > Asterales > Asteraceae > Flaveria > Flaveria trinervia. The sequence continues at coordinate 28,704,725 of CM046453.1, read as the reverse complement.
GTTAGAACATCTGGTGAGGCTGCCACTTCCCCTGTTTCAGCAAATGACCAGGATGAAGAGGGTAACATCTATAAGACCTCACCAGAGGCAACAGCCAATGAAGGACACAGTCCTGAGGCTGGAAGTCCCCGGAACCAAGACCAAGGGGCACATGCTTATACTGATCTACACACAGTGCATGTACATCCTGATTCTATCAGGAGGTCAGATGATTCAGCACAAACTGATGATGACCTGGGCTTCTTCTATGATGTCTTAGCCCACAACACAATCCTAGAGGCTGAGGTGAGTAGACTCAAGAGCTGCTAGCCAAAACGGCTCAGGATCTAAGTCCATCTGCCCCAATACACCAACAGATGGCACCTTCCTCTGAAGGTCTCTTATACACAGAGCCACTCCAAAACACTCAGCCACCTGCCTCTACTTCTGGCACTATCTCTTAGGACAAAACCCCCTGAGCAAATAGCTACTATCTTTCAAAATTCCTTACCTCTCATCACACCAATTATCACTGATATAGTGATTAAAACCCTTGATGAGAGGCTCCCTCAGTTATCCAACCCTTGATAGAGGAAGTTGTGAGCAAAAGGCTTTGTGACAATAAACCCTTGAACCAATGCAACCAAAAAGAGGGAGATTCAGTCAGTGAAACCAAAACAAAAGAGGATTGAAGACGGGAAAGAGAAAGAAAAAGAGATAGAGGTGGAAAGGAGAAGGAGTTGGGTGTAGAGACTAAGAAGGAGAAGGAGAAGGAAGCTGAAATGGAGAAAGTGACTGAAAGTACTAAAGACTTTCATGTCACATACAAGAAAAGGAAGAGTGGAAAGAAGGATAAGGAGTTGGAGGAAAATGGTGAAGGAGGCTCATGCCCAACACAGCCGATCAATGGATAACATCATTGATCAGCTGTTTAGGCAAGGTCATGACACTGAAAAACTTGACTCAGAAATTAGAAGATTGGAGATTGAAGAAATCCAAGAAAGATGGGCAAGTTACAGTGTGTTGGAAAGGGAAAGGCTGGAAATCATGATTAGGTTCATAGCTAAGCATCTTGGAAGATCATTGATTGAAATCAAGTCATGGTCCAGGGACAGCATCTGGCAATAATCACCAGATCTGTTCGTCTGAAGTATATACCAAAGGGCTGGTCATTGAAGCCTTGAATGAAGCTGGTGCTGGGAGCAAGACTGAACTGGTCAAACAATCTAAAGCCTCACTTACATCCAAAATGCTAGAAAAGCCTGTCAAAATTCCCACACCAAAACCACCACAACCACAACCCACTAAACCAATTCCTTACCCACAAAACCAATATCCAATGATGTACCCCAGAAGAGGAAGAGAAGGGTACTGAGGCTAGAAGAGGAAAAAGAAGATAATGATGAAGATGAAGACAGGCTGCCAATCTCAGCTGTTATACAGTTGCCTAAGGCCATAAGTCCCCTCCAACAATTACTCCTGAATCTCAAAGGCAAATTGTGAAAGTGAAGTTAGAAGAAGAAGAGCTTCACAAACAACATGATGAGGAACTGTTGAGAAGAGTCGACAAAGCATACGCTACCACATCTTCAATCATCAATATGAAGAAACATGCTCAGAGATTATACACTCTCAGACATACCATTCAATATCAAAAAGAGAGAGTGAGGATTTGGTCTGATCCCATGGTGTCTCATAGGATTCAAAAGAAACATATTCCACAGAGATACATTGGCAAGTAAAGAAGATTGTAGATGAAGTGATCTCACTGGCCTTTGTAGTATCACCTTGGGAGATCCTAAATGACTTCAAGAAAGCCTATAAAGCTAAACTGACCCCACAAAAGATGCTGGAGAATAAGTGGTGAAAAAGGGGTTAGTGTATAGGTGGCTTGAGGAACTTAGAAAGAATGAGCTCCAGTTGTTCTTAGAAGGTATTCACCGAGATGAATTCGCATATAGAGTCATAACAACTGTGGAACTAAAAAATGGGAAGCAGGTCAAATACCTCTCTGAGTATTATGGGCCAGAGTCATTCTTTGAAAGAGAAGCAGAAGAGCTTACCATGGAGGAACAAGTAATCTTCCTTGAGGCCTATACAAGGGAGTCTTACAGACTCATAGTTGGGAAGTAGATCTCATGGATGGGGTAATAGCTATGTGTCCAGTTCCCCAAGACAGAGTTCCAATCCATCCTTTGTCAAACAGATCATTGAGACTTCTCCCATGCATGTGCTTACAAGGGTCACTTCTGAGCTGATCTAGAAGACAAAAAGACCAATCTTTCTGCCATAATAAGTGGACATCTTCAATAAGCTTAAAGGTTTTGGTTTTCAGGGGGAGTTTGTTGTACCAAAAGAAACAATGAGCCAGATCAGAAAAACCTTTAAGTCCCACAAGACATCACAACAACTGCTGAAGACTTGATCAGTGTTGACAAAGTCTGAAGATCAACAGCTGAAGACTAAAGTACTGAAGACTTCAACAGCTGAAGACCATATTAGAAGATCAACAGCTGAAGACTAAAGTACTGAAGATCAACAGCTGAAGTACAAAGACTGAAGACAACATCTGAAGACATCAGCTGATGACAACAACTGAAGTTCAAGAAGTCCAAGTACCGAAGCCTTCAGAGTTTGTCACAACAGCTGAAGAAGCATTCTTCAGTTGTTGTGATGGTTCCTTTCAGTAGATTTCTTTTCTATTCAGTACTTGTAAAACGACTGAAGAGCATGTTCTTCAGTCGTTTTGTGTTCAGTAGTTTCTTTTCAGTAGTTGTAGTGATAGTTAACACTTGGTATTTGTAAGAAGATGTTAGTTGTTTGACATCTTCAGTAGTTGTGTTAACTTTCAGTAGTAAATAACAGTTAGATGTCACTGTCAAGTGACATCAGCTGACGTCAGCTTCCCTTATAAAGGAAAGATGACCTAATTGTAACGATGTGGAAGCGAGCCGAAGCGTGTATTGAATGAATATATTCCTTTTGGCAGAAATTCTCTCTCTATAACAAACACTGTTTCATTGATAAATTTCGTGTGTTCTTGTTTAAATTTGTTAATTCGTGGGCTCATTCCGCTGCAAATCGAATCTAATTGATCAAACTAGATGCTGAGATCCTAACATAACATAAAGTTGAAGATAATGAAAAGAGGAACGAAATGAAAGAATGCATGCATTAATGAATGAATAAAAGTCTTGCAAGCAACATATGGAGGTTCACGCCTCATGAAGGGTGTTAGCTCAACTGTGTGCAGGTTAGCTGCCCAAGAAGGATGCACACTAAGGTCCAATCCTTGTGATTGACCATATGTATGGGATCCTTGTCGCCTGCCCTAGGTACTGGAGTCAGCTCCGTGCATAATGTTTGAGGTCTATAAAAGGCCTTAGGCCCAGTAACCAGCTTCGTGCACAATGTTCGAGGTATAGCATATGGTATTGATCCAGAATGAAAGGGAAAAGATAAGTGGTGAATGTACTTGCCCTAGGTACTGGATTCAGGTTCGTGCATAATGTTCAAGGTCTATGAAAGACCTCAGGCCCAGTAACCAGCTTCGTGCATAATGTTTGTGGTATTGTACATGTCATCAAATGTAATGAACGTACGAATGAAAGTAAGAAAGTTATGTATGAAAGTGAATGAAAGTAGACGAATGTGAATGATAATGACGTACAATGAATGAAAGGAAGTTAACGAACGAATGATGAAGATAATAATGTGTACGTATGATGCTTGATCGCGTAAGAATGTAAAGGAAGGTTTTAAACATAAGTAAAAGTATTTTATTTTACAAAACTTGAACTCACTCAGCAACAGTGATTTTATGCGTTTTTCAGATAGCAAGTAATGGTTGCTGAGGATAACACAGGGCGACTACTTGGCTCATTTTGGATACATTCTTTTGTATAATGTTTTTGCATTGGTAATGCAAACAAACAATGTTTTGTAACGAATGTTGTATTAACTTTCAAAAGCATTTATATTGAAATGAAAAGTTATTTTAATGTTTCAACTACAATGTTTATTAAAGCTTGTCAGGATCAGTGATCACAAGTTTGATGTATTAAAGCGTAACGCAGCGGAATAAGAACAAGATTAGGCAAATTGTAGCAGAATTGATACTCGTATGCATTAAGAACAAATACAGTTATAACGAGAGAATATATTAATGTAACAAGGAATGTTTCTATGATATCGAATATCTGATCAAATCATTCTTCTTATTACAATAGGTTGACACTCCTTATATAGAGTGCAATCGCTGCTGTTATCACGGGAAAGTGACAACTGGCAGATCTAGTACAAAAATAACTAACTCTTAACAAACTACTGAAATGTTCAAAACTACTGAGAACATATCAGAGTGTTAAGTACAAAATATAAAACTACTGATAAGAAACTACTGAAACTACAACGACTGAAGAACAAGCTCTTTAGTCGTTTTACAAAACTACTGAAAAACATAAAACTACTGATGAGCACAACAACTAAAGAAGTATTCTTCAGCTTTTGTGTCAAACTACTGAACAGATAAAACGTAAAACTACTGAAAGGTAAACCGTCACAACTACTGAAGAAGACCTCTTCAGCTCTTGTGACAATGTCTGATACTTTGGTCTTCAGCACTTGTGTCTTCAGACTTTGTCTTCAGCACTTGTGTCTTCAGACTTTTTCTTCAGCACTTGTCTTCAGACTTTGTCTTTAGCACTTGTCCTCAGACTTTGTCTTCAGCACTTGTCTTCAGACTTGTCTTCAGCACTTGTCTTCAGACTTTGTCTTCAGCACTGTCTTCAGACTTTGTCTTCAACACTTGTCTTCAAACTTTGTCTTCAGCACTTGTCTTCAGACTTTGTCTTCAGCACTTGTTTCAGACTTTGTAATCAGCTGTTGTCTTCAGTTGTTGTGGTCTTCAGTAGTTGTTGTGACGTCTGTGGGACTTAAAGGTTTTTCTGATCCGGCTCATTGGTTCTTTTGGTCCAACAAACTCCCCTGAACCAATGCAGCCAAAACCTTTAACTTTATGAGGTTCAACTTATTGTTGGCAGAATGTTGGTCTTTTTCCTTCTTGATCAGTTGAGAAGATGACCCATATAAGCACTGGCCTGGGAATGAGTCTCTGATGATTTGGTTGGCAATGTATGGATGGGAGCTCTGTATTGGGGAATTGGACACTGAGTTGTTCCCCCATCCATGAGACTCACTTCCCATGTATAAGCCTGTAGGATTCTCTGGTGTATGCTCTGAGAAACATAATTTGTTCTTCCATGGTCAGGTTCTCAGCTTCACCATCAACAATCCTTCACGCCATACAGCTCTGAGATGTACTTGGCCTGTTTGCCATTTTTGAGCTCAACTGTTGTAATCTGTCTGTATGCAAACTCATCAGGATGAGTCCCTTCAAGTAACAGACTAAGCTCATTTTGTTTGAAGTTCTCAAGCCTCTTGTAGACTAACCCCTTTTTAATAGCTCTGTTCTCTAACATCTTTTGGGGTGGCTGTTTAGTCTCATAGGCCTTCTTGAAATCTTCTACAACCTCCCAGGGTGATACTACAAGGACCACTGTGATCTCTTCATCTACGATCCTTTTTACTTGGCCCTTGTATCGAAGAAATGTCTTTCTTTACAATCCTGTGAGCCACCCTAGGATCAGGCCATACTCTCACCTTTTCCTTCTGATATTGAAATGTGTTGGCAAGGGTGTACAACCTCAGAGCTCTCTCTTCATACTAATTATTGATGAAGAAGCAGCATAAGTTCGGTCGATGCTTTTCAACATCTCATCATCATGAAGCCTTTGCTGCTGCTCTTCTTCAATCTTTACTCTCACAGTTTCCATCTGTGAGGTGGGAGTGATGGGCATGGGTTTGGCTTTAGGCAATGTTAGGACTGCAGACAGAGGAGCCTATCTTCTTCCACATCATCATCATCCTCTTCTTCTTCTTCTTCTAGCCTCACACCTTCTCTTCTTCTTCTTGGGTGCATCATCGACTGTTGGTTTAGAGGGTAAGGGAGTTGGTTTGTGGGTTGTGGTTGTGGTTGTTTTGGAGAGGGAATGTTGACAGGTTGAGTTAGCATTTTAGAGGTGAGTGTGGCTTTTGAGTGTTGGCTAGCTCAGTCCTGCTCCCTGCTCCTGCTTCATTCAAAGCTTCGACTACTAAACCTTAGTGTATGCTTCAGACGAACAGATATTGGAGGTTATGGCCAAGATACTATCCCTGGTCCATGATTTAATCTCGATCAATGATCTCCCAAGATATTTTGCAATGAATCTGATCATGATCTCTAGTCTCTCTCTTTCTAATGCATCATAACTTGCCCATCTTGAATTAATTTCTTCAACTTCAAGTCTCATGATCTCTGAGTCAAGCTGTGCAGTATCGAACCCTTGTATACAGTTGATCAATAATGGCATCCATTGATTTACTATGTGTAGCATCTGCCATTTTGATTATCTCATCGAGTTGGAGTTCTTTCTCCTTTCCTTCACCCTTCCTCTTCTTATATGTGACATGAAAGTCTTTGTGACTTTCACCCACTTGATCATTTCCGATTCCCTTCACAGACTCCTCTTCCTTCTCAGTTTCCTTTTCTTTCAGTTTGCTCTTCCTCTTTGCTTTCACTGACTGACTCTCCCCTTTTGGTTGCATGGTTGTAAGGGTTTGAGTAGCAGAAAGCCTTGTGCTCACAATCTCTCACCAGGGGTTGTATGATTGAGGGAAGCCTCATCCATGCTTTTGATCACAATGTTGTGATCAGTGGGGTGATGAGAGGGAGGGTTTGCTGAAAGATAGCAACTGTTTTCTTAGTGGGGTTCTGTCCCTGAGAAGCAGTGCCAGAAACAGAAGCTGGTGGCTTGGGAGTTTTGAGTGGCTGAGTGTGGGGAGACCTTCAGGTGAAGGTGCCATCTGTGGGTTTATGTAGGGCAGATGGACTTGCTTCTTGAGAGAATTGGTCAAGTAGTCTTTGTAGTCTACTGACTTCTTCCTCAAGAAGTGTGTTCTGGGCCAGAACATCATAAAAGAAGCCCAGGTCATCATCAGCAGATGCTGAATCACCTGACCTCCTACTTGTAGCAGGATGTACATGCACTAGGTGTAGACCAGTTTAGCATGTGCCCCTTTTTCTTGGAACTGGGGACTTCCAGCCTCAGGACTATGTCCTTCATCAGCTGTTGCCTCTAGTGAGGTCTTAGCTATGTTACCGGCCTCATTCTAAACATGTGCTGATTCAGAAGAGGTGGCAGCCTCACTAGATGTTCTAATCTCCATATCCACACCAGGAGATTGAACGTGTAAACCTCGGTGTTGTGGGTTGTCAGAAGCATGGTGATCCTTCCTCAATAGTTGGGGTTCTCCCCTTTGTTGGTGGTTGTTGGGGAGGAGGAGAGGCATGCAGCTGAGTCAGCACGTTTGCAATGATAATGGTTGGACTTTGGGGGGCGGTTGCATGGGGAGATGGGGTAAAAGCAGTGTGCAACCTGGGGAGAATGGTGCTCTTCAATGGCAATCTCCTCAAATGAGGAAGATCCCAGATTTGTGGGTACCCCTTATGTGGTTGCTGCAAGCTCCTTTTGAGAGGAATCCTGAGCGGCTGTGGCTGGTGAAGTCCTTGTATCCACTAGGGGGTTATAACCAGTGGTATAGCCTGTTTGTGTGGTGCAGGGGCATCCTTAGGGGACTCATTTCCCTGAGTAGCCTTTTTTGTCTTCTTTTTAGTAGGTTTGGTGGGGACTTTGGATTTGGAGGTGGTGGCTGTGGGTTCGAGCTGCGTGGGTTTTCGCAGCTTGGCAGCCATTTTCAGTGATTGGTCAGAGTTGTGCCGGGAGTATACTTCCGGCAATACAGCCATAGCAGGGACTCCCAGGCCAACAAGTCCCTCAGCTTGACGCTGGTTTTCAATTATGGCCATTATGAACCGAGGATATAATATCCAACGGTTAGCAGTTTGTTTTTGGGCCATATCCTTGAGCTCAAAAAATAGTATTTTAGAAAAATTTAAAGGTTGTTGCTCAAGGATGGAGTACATTACCTGTTGCCACCTTGTGGACATTTGATCCCATGATGAAGTCTTGGAGGCAAGGAATACATTTACCCTATGAAATATGAGGCGTTCGGCATTCGGGAAATGTTTCTTCAGTATGGTAGATGCACTCAGGTTACCCTGGTATCCATGGTGGGAAAATGATTGATCTGTTGTGCCCTTTGGATAACCAGTTGGGAAAGTGGCATCATCCAGATTAAGGGTTTGGCGAAGAGTGTTTGGAGTAATGACCACTTTTTGGCCATGGACAAACGATTGAAGAGACTCTGTGTCATTCTCCTCATAGACCAGAGTGACGTTTGTCCAGAATTGGTTAAGGGATTCAGCATATATGGTGGGATTTACCAGAAAAGCCGTTTTGTAGGGTGACTGAACCATTAAATCAATGGCGTTGTGAAACTTGGTCCAGTATGGCGATTTGGTGAGATGTGCGACACAGTTGTGTCGTGGTTTTAGTTGCATTGTCACCTTTGATGAAGAGAGGGTAGAGAGTTTTTGAACGTTAGGTTTGAGAAGAGAAGATAAAAACTCTGAAGGTGGAATAAGGTATTTAAAGGGTCGGGTTAGAAAACGACTGAAGGTTTTGGTGTTAGTCATCAGTTGTTGAAACTACTGATGACGTGGTATTAACTTTCAGAGGTTTGAAAAAGCTGACCGTATTGGTGTGATCAGCAGTTGTTATAAAACAACTGAAGACTTGGTTTTAACCGTCAGACGTTGAAACAGCTGAAGTCTCTGATTTTGTCATCAGTAGTTATAAAACTACTGAAGACAGTTTTGACTTTAGGTGATGAAACAACTGAAGACTTGGTATTAGTCATCAGTAGTTGTGAAACTACTGAAGACAGTGGTTTTGTCAGCAGTTGTTGTAAACAGCTGAAGACTTGGTGTTAGTCTTCAGTAGTTGTAAACTACTGAAGACATAGTTTTGGATTTAGTTGTTTTAATGAAACAGCAGTTGTAGAAACAACTAAAGAGTAATTACTCATCAGCTGTTTTCGTCAATTCATAGCTTTTCAGCTGTTTCACACTGTCCTCAACACTTACTCATCAGACTTTTCATCTGCTTTTCAGGTGTTTCATAGGACATCAGTACTTATCTGCATTTCTAACAACAGCTGTTGTAACTACATCAACTGTTTTAACAAATAAAGTACTTGAGTACTGAGATGTTAAGCTCTAGTAGTTTAAAGAAAACTTCCGGTGGGAAAATAACTTCATTACTTATATATATGACAATAATAAACTAATGATCATCAGTACTTGTGAGCTGAGCTCATCAGTAGTTGTCACTTATTCTAGTTGCAGCATACCAAGCCTTAACACTAGGTTTTGGAAAGTTGTGCTATCCAAGGGCTTAGTGAAAATGTCTGCAAGCTCATCAGCACTAAGAACAAATTTTGGATCAATCAGACCTTTTTCAAAACAATCTCTAATAAAATGGTGTCTGATTTCAATATGTTTAGTTCTAGAGTGCTCGACAGGATTCTTGACAATACAAAGAGTTGAAGACCTGTCCATTAACAATGGGGTCTTAGTCTCTGTTATGCCATAATCCAATAATTGGTTTTGAAGCCAAAGTACCTGAGATGTACAGCTTGTAGCAGCAATGTACTCTGCTTCAGCAGTTGATGTAGCAACTGAGGTCTGCTTCTTACTCTGCCAAGAAATCAAGCAGTTGCCTAGGAATTGGCATCCTCCAGAAGTGGATTTCTTGTCAACTTACACCCTGCATAGTCACTGTCAGAAAAAGCAACTAATTTACGAGAATGTCTAGTAGAATACCATAAACCTAGTAATGGAGTGCCTTGCAGATATCTAAAGATCCTCTTGACTGCAATCAAATGAGACTCCTTAGGTGCAGCCTGAAATCTGCACAACACATGTAGCAAACATAATATCTGGTCTAGAAGCTGTTAAATACATCAAGGACCCAATCATACATCTGTAAAGTGTTTCATCAACCACTTTACCTTTCTGATCTGTATCCAGTTGTGTGGTGTTGCACATGGGGGTAGACAGGGCTTACAGTTTTGTAAATCAAACTTTTCCAAAAGATGTTTTGTGTATTTGGACTGATGAATGAAAATTCCATCAGCCTTTTGTTTGATTTGCAAACCCAGAAAGAACTGTAATTCTCCCATGGCACTCATTTCAAACTTCTGTTGCATCAACTTTGTAAAGGCATCACACAACTGTGGATCAGAGGATGCAAAAATAATATCATCTACATAAATTTGAACAAGTAGATTATGCTGCCCAGCTTTCTTAATGAATAAAGTCTTATCTATGGAGCCTCTAGTGAAATTATTTTCCAGACGAAAGTTTGATAATGTCTCATACCAGGCTCTAGGAGCTTGTTTCAACCCATAAAGAGCCTTATCAAGCTTATACACCCAATTAGGATGTTTATTGTCCTCAAAGCTTGGTGGTTGACATACATAAACCTCTTCTTTAATTTCCCATACAAAAATGCACTTTTGACATCCATTTGAAAAACTTTAAGGTTTTGATAAGCAGCATAAGCTAAAAACAATCGAATTGCTTCCAGTATGGCTACAGGGGCAAAGGTTTCATCATAATCAATACCTTCTTCTTGTGCAAACCCCTGAACAACCAGTCTGGCCTTGTTCTTAACAATAAGCCCATTTTCATCTGTTTTGTTCCTAAACACCCATTTAGTGCCTATTGCACACTTACCTGGAGGTAGAGGAACCAGTTCCCACATTGCTGTTTCTTGAACTGAAGAAGCTCAAGCTGCATGGCATCAACCCATCCATTGTCCTTAAAGCAATGTGATAATTCTTTGGCTCTTGCTGACTGATGAAGAGAGCATAGAAGCAGAAATTTGACAATTGACTTCTTGTTGATACGCCAGTAGTGATATCACCAATGATTTGAGACATAGGGTGATTCTTCATATCTTGATACATAATGAGATCTGTGCAAGTGTTTGTAGCAGGCTCAGTAGCAACAAATGGTGATGGTGAATCATTTCCTAGAAACCAATCAGTGGATGGTAATTCAAAGGAAGTTGAATTTGAAGAAATCTCATCAGCATTTGTTATGGATGGTGCTACTGGAGCTACAGGACCATCAGGTCTAGCTGAATCAGGCAGTTGATCACTAAACCTGAAGAGGTGAGTACTGCTATCATCATCATCAGCACCAGCAGAACCACCAGGTGGTGAACTGTTGACAGGAGCAACAGCAGGAGTTTGATAAGGAACATATTGCAGTATGTCCAAATCAAATATCTCCACAGGGCTTTGTGGAATCTTGTCCTTTGGAGATTCATTAAACTTAACATGTAGAGTCTCTTCAACCATCTTTTTTCTACAGTTGAAGACTCTGTATGCTTTGCAAGTTGATGAATAACCAACAAAGTACCTGCATCCACCTTAGGATCAAATTTTTGGAGTTGATCCCGTGTGTTGAGAATGAAACAAGGACACCCAAATGCTCTGAAGAATGAAATTGAGGGGCCAAATGATGAAGAACTTCATATGGAGTCTTCATCAGCCTCTGATTTATAGAACTCTATTCTGTACATAGCAAGCTGTATTGACAGCTTCAGCCCAAAAAGTCATTGGCAGTCCAGAATCAGCCAACATGGACCTTGCAGCTTCAATAAGTGTCCTATTCTTTCTCTCCACTACTCCATTTTGCTCAGGAGTTCTTGGGATGCTATACTGCCTCTTGATTCCCTTTGATAAGTAAAACTCATCAAGTGTGTGGTTTCTGAATTCAGTACCATTGTCACTCCTCACACACTTAACTGATAGGGAATAATGCTTCTCAACGTGTAACACAAAGTTCATAATGGACTGCGCAGCCTCATCCTTTGAATGCAAGAAGAAAGTCCATACAAATCTGGAGTAATCATCCATAATTACCAGAAAGTATTTCTTCTTAGCCATACTCATCACTCTCACAGGACCAAAGAGATCCATGTGAAGAAGCTGTAAGCAGGCAGTGGACTTAGGTTCTTCTATGGAGGGAAATGAAGCTTTGTGTTGTTTTCCTTTTAAACAAGCAGTGCAGTTATCTTCACACTTGAACTCCTTCATAGGCACTCCCCTTACTAAACCATGGTTTATCAGCTGATTTATATTTTTGAGATTAACATGACCCAGCCTTCTATGCCATAGAATAGATTCTTGAGGGGAAGCCTTGGAAAATAGGCAAGGATGGCCTTTGAGATCTATTTTATTGGAAAGATCTAAGGCATACACTCTTCCTGTCCTGTTGCCTTTAGGAGAGTGTGTTCATCCAACACCATATCAATCAAACTTAGAACTTTGGATGACAGAATCCGACAGTTCTGACTGGTGAAAAGAGCAACATGGCCTTTGTCACACATTTGACTGACATTCAAGAGGTTGTACTTGAGATTTTCCACATTGTTAACATCTTCAAACTTTATTTCCCCATTGGAAACAAAGCCTTTGCCGATGATGTAACCCTTTGCATCATTGCGAAATGACACAAACCCCTTCCTTCCTTGAGAGTAGTCATTAAGAAGTGATCTGTTTCCTGTCATATGCATGGATCCTCCACTGTCTACATACCAGATGCCTCTGAGGTATGTTGAAGAACCCTGAAAAATACAACAATTAGTTAGATTTTGAGACCCAAACTTTTTGGTCTTGGGCCTGTTCTCATCAACAGATGGTAAACTAACATGTTTGTTGGAAACAACAGCCTGAGAGGAAGAAACTGGTGAAGAAAAGGAATCCTTTGGCTTGGACCTCCTTTTCTGTGGTTTCAACATAGGAACATCTAATTGGTTAAATCTTCCCAATAGATGTTGAACCATCATAACCAGCTGTGTCTGATTTTGTGATAAGGCTTTCAGCTCTTCAGACACATTGGCATTGGAGTTTGATAAGTTCCTATGTTGCACCTTCTTCTTTTGAGCAATCTCAGCTGTTACCTGTTTAACCCCTTCCTTTTTAGATTTCTTTTTGGACTTAAGGTTACAGGATTTGATGTTGCTGGTACAAATGTGGCTTCAAACTCAGTTTTCATTTTAACCATTTTCTCTTTACTTTCCTCTTTATGTTTGAGTTTGGATCCCCTTTTGTACCAACAATCATCTGTAAGATGATTGAACAAACCACATACTTCACATGGTTTCTTCTTCATCTTATGATGATCATCAACTAAGAGAATGAAACTACTGAAGACTTGCTCTTCAGTACTTTGGAAGCATTATTTGCTTTCTTGACTTCCTCTTTAGTAGTCTTCAAACTCTTTCTACTGACAGTTTTCTTCTCTTCAGCGCTGACAGTAGTTGGAGTTTGAACTTCAGGTGCTAAATCTTGCTCTCCAGTCCTTTCAGGACATCCAGAAATAGCTCGTGAGTTGATCATCTCTTTGATCATGTGAGTGTCAGCAGTGGAACCATCAACATCAGCTGATGGGTTCTGAGAGGGCTTAGTGCTGACTTCATCTTTTGATGATGCTCTATCAAAAAGTGAATCACATGATGAGGTGGATGGTTATTGCTTTCTCCATCAGATTTCACTTCTGCTCTTGAAGCAAAATCTGTAGAGGAGCAGTGTGATTATAACCAATACCAAACTTCACATTGGAAGCAGATTGCTTACTAAGAAGCATTTCAAAATCTTTGCATGATTGTACCCATCGATCACACTCTACCTGGGTGACTGCAAGGGTTTCTTTGAGACTTCTCTAATCTTCAAGAATAACCTCTAGCTTGCCTTTTCATCATTTAATTGGCATTTAAGCTTATAAATTTCATCATTTTTACTATTAAGAGCAGACTCAAACTCAGTTTTTCTTTTGGAAATGGTTTTCTCAAACTAAAGTTTTTGATTTATTAATGCTACATTTGCCTCTCTAATGGAGACAAAGGCAGCAATGCATGATTCAGAACATAACTTGGCTTTAGCCTCTGAAGATACCTGAGTTACCTGTGAAGATGATGCATTTGAGTAGGAACCCTCAGTAGACTCTAGGGCCATGAGAGCCAGAATCCCAAAAGGACTGTCACCACTATGTTGACCAGCACCTGTGAACAGTTGTTGTTGGACCAAAAGAACCAATGAGCCTGATCAGAGAAACCTCTAAGTCCCACAGGTCATCACAACAGCTGAAGAAGACCTGATCAGCTGTTCTACAAAGTCTGAAGAATACAACTGCTGAAGTACGTCTGAAGTACTGAAGACAAAGACTGAGACAACAGCTGAAGATCTAAAGTCTGAAGACTTCAACAAGTACTGAAGACAAAGACTGAAGATCAAAGCTGAAAGACAAAGTCTGATGTTCAAGTACTGAAGACATCAGCTGATGTTAACAGCTGATGACAACAGCTGAAGAGGGCTTCTTCAGTTGTTGTGATGGTTTTTCTTCTTCAGTAGTTTTCTTTTCTTTTCAGTAGTTTGTTTACTTTTCTTTTCAGTACTTGTAAACAACTGAAGAGGTTGTTCTTCAGTTGTTGTAGTATCAGTAGTTTTATGTTTTTCAGTAGTTGTAAATAAGATGTTTAACACTTAGGAACATTTGTAAGAAGATGTCAGTTGTTGACATCTTCAGTAGTTGTTAAACATCAGTAGTTATCAAACGGTTACATGTCACTTTCAAGTGACATCAGCCTACGTCACTCTTTCCTTTATAAGGAAGGATGACTCACCTGTAATCGTGCCTTTGAGGCCGACAATCTTAATGCAATATTCCTTTTGTCGGATATTTCTCTCTCTATAACAAAGTTCTTTTATCGTTTTATATCAAATGTTCTTGTTTGAATTTGTCTAATTCTGAGCTATTCCGCTGCTATATCTGTTCAATCGATTAAACCAAGAGGCTCAGATCCTAACAAATGGTATCAGAGCTGGTTAATCATTGATCGATCTAACAATTGATCATTGAAACTGTTCAATCGCTCTAAGTTTAATCGAATTAGCAAATTGCAAGGATCTGTTATAGAGATTGAGAGTGTATCGCTTCTGGCCGTTTTATTTGAGGTTCTGTGGTTTTGAGCTATATTTATTGTGATTTTACTTGAATCTGTCTGTTTTTCCACAATGACTACCTCTTCGAATGATCCTTTCAATACTGGATCCTCTACAAGCCTCCGATCTTGGTGAGGAGCGAGTAACATTGGCAGAGAAGATTGCTCCATCACCTGTCTGTCAATAGCTCAGGTTGTTGGACATCTGTGGTACATGGACCACATAAGCCAATGGTGAATGATCCGGAAACAAACCAGTTGGTTCCAAAGAAGAAGGAGCAATACTCCGATGAGGACAAGAAGTTGTTTGAAATCGATGCAAAAGCCCATGGAATTTTGGCTATGGCTATTCCTAATGAGATTTACTCTAGGCTTCTTCATTGTGAGTCTGCTCATGACCTCTGGAATGCCATCAAAGAACAATTTGGTGGTACTGATGAGGTTTTAGCAAACAACAGGGAAATCCTCGCCCAACAATATGAGACTTTCTCTCATAGAAAGGGTGAGACTCTGACCAACAATTTGAGCGGTTTTCATGTTTAATCTCTGAATTGAAAATGGTTAAACATGAATATACCAGGAGTCAGATGAACCATAGATTCTTAGATCACTACCTGAGAGATGGAACACATATACCATTGTTCTACGCTCAAATGCTGATGTTGATCGCCTATCTCTCACCCAACTTCATGGGAAACTGCTTACATTTGAGAGAGAGATAGAGCAGAAAAGGAAATTGGTTTCATCTGGTAAGCTCACTGAGGATTTTGTCCAAGGGAACACTGCCCTGATTGGACATCAAGAGTCAGAATATGCGTCATCTGAAAGCCAGTATGATGAGCATATTGATTTCTCTACAAACACTTCTGAGCCTGCCTTTGTGAGTGTTGATAGTCATTCTGTTGGTAGTAATAGTGACAATCTATGTTTCATCATGGATGATCTCAAGGGGATTGCTGATGATGACTTAGAAGAGATGGATATTTTGAGCCAAATGGCCTTGATAAATATCAGATCTCAGAAGTTCTACAAAAGAACTGGAAGGAAATTCCCAGGACTCTCTGGCAAAACCAAAGTTGTTTTGACAAGAGTAAGTTGAAGTGTCATAAATGCCACAGGCTTGGACACTTTGCAAGAGAATGTAGATCATCTGGATCTAACTCTCCTGCACCTTTTGTGACTTTCCCTGGCAATAGTCAACAAAACAGAGGGCAACAACCTGTCAATTCTGGTTATCATCATCAACCACAATCTCCTGCATATTTTGTTCCACAGGGGCCAATGCCATATCCATACCCCTGCTATTACATGCCACAACCAGGCCAGGTTCAAGCACCCACTGCTCAGCAACCACATGCACTCCCTGAGCCTCAACCATCCCAATCTCATCAACCTAATCAACCTCAACAACACAGCTTCTTCACACCAGGAGTTGTTGACTGGAGCAGTTTACCAGATGATGTGTCTGGTAATGAACAACTGTTCTCAGGTGTGGTCAACATGGTGGTGAGCATCCTTTTGGAAATCTAGCTCTCATGGCTTTGGAATCCTCTGATGGATCATCTTCAAGTACCTCTTCAACAAAGGTATCACACGTATCCTCTGAGGCTAAGGCCAAATTATGTTCTGAAACTTGCATAGCAGCATTTGCCTCTATTAGAGAAGCAAATGTGGCTTTAATCAATAAAAATGTAGAGCTAGAACAAATAATTTCCAAAAATAAAGCTGAGTTTGAGTCTGTGCTAAAAGAGAAAACTGATGAGATTTACAAATTAAAATGCCAATTTCTGATGATAAGGCTAGGGAGGATGTACTCTTAGAGAAGTACAAAGACCTCAAAGATACTCTTGCTGTCACCCAGGTAGAGTGTGATCGATGGGTACAATCTTGCAAGGGCTTTGAAATGCTTCTTAGTAAGCAAACAGCTTCCAATGTGAAGTTTGGAATTGGTTATAATCACACTGCTCCTCCTACAGTTTTTGCTTCAAGAGCAGGAGCAGAATCTGATGGGAAAGTAATGACCAATCCACCTCATCATGTGATTCACTACTTGATAAAGCACCATCAGTAGTTGAAGTCAGTAGTAATCCCTTTGTGAACCTATCAGCTGATATTGATGGTTCAACTGCTGACACTCACATGATCAATGAGTTGATCAACCCAAGTGTTATCTCTAGAAGTACTAAGGGTACTGGAGAGCAGGGGATAACATCTGGAGTTCAAATCCTAATGACTGACAGCACTGAAGAGAAGAAAACTGTCAGTAGGAAGGATTTGAAGCCTACTAAGGAAGTTGACAAGAAGGCAAAAAGTGCTTCTAAACTGCTGAAGAGCAAGTCTTCAGTAGTTTCATCTTCTTTAGTTGATGATCAACAGAAGATGAAGAAGAAACCATGTGAAATATGTGGTCTATTCAATCATCTCACAGATGATTGTTGGTACAAAAAGGGATCCAAACTCAAACAAAAGGAGAAAATTAAAGAAAACTTGGCTAAAATGAAAACTGAGTTTGAGTCCAAGTTTGTACCAGCAGCATCAAATCCTGTTACTCCTATATCCAAAAAGAAATCTAAAAGGGAAGGAGTGCAACAGGCAATAGCTGAGGTTGCTCAAAAGAAGATGGTGCAACACAAGAACTCATCATCAAACACCAATACCAATGTGTCTGAAGAGCTGAAAGCTCTTTCCCAGAATCAGACACAGCTGGTAATGATGGTTCAACATCTGTTGGGAAGAGTTAACCAACTTGATGGCCCTGTGTTGAAACCCCAGAAAAGGGATCCAAGCCAAAGGATTCCTCTTCTACACCATCTCCTTCACCTCAAGCTATTATGCCCAATAAACCTGTTAGTTTACCATCTGTTGATGAGACCAGGCCCAAAACCAAAAAGGTTTGGGTCTCCAAAACTAACTGATTGTTTATTTATGCAGGTTCTCTTCAACATGCCAAAGTAGCATCTGGTATGTAGACAGTGGGGGATCTATGCATATGACTGGGAACAACTCACTTCTTAATGACTACTCTCCAGGAAGGAAGGGTTTTGTTTCCTTTGGCAATGATGCAAGAGGTTACATCATCGGGAAGGGCTTTGTTTCCAATGGGGAAATAAGGTTTGATGATGTCAACCATGTGGAAAATCTCAAGTATAACCTCTTGAGTGTCAGTCAATTGTGTGACAAAGGCCATGTTGCCCATTTCACAAGCCAGAACTGCTGGATTCTGTCATCCAAAGTTCTGAGTTTGATTGACAAGGTATTGGATGCTCACACTCTCCTGAAGGCCAACAGGACAGGAAGAGTGTATGCCTTAGATCTTTCCAAGAAAATTGATCTCAAAGGTCATCCTTGCCTATTTTCCAAGGCCTCTCCTCAAGAATCTAATCTATGGCATAGAAGGCTGGGACATGTTAACTTCAAGAACATGAATCAACTGATACACCATAGTTTAGTAAGGGGACTGCCTATGAAGGAGTTCAAGTGTGAAAACAACTGCACTGCTTGTTTGAAAGGAAAACAGCACAAGGTTTCATTTCCACCTATTGAAGAACCAAAGTCCACTGCCTGCTTACAACTTCTTCACATGGATCTCTTTGGTCCTGTGAGAGTGATGAGCATGGCACAGAAGAAATACTGTCTGGTAATTGTGGATGATTACTCCAGATTTGTATGGACTTTCTTTCTACATTCAAAGGATGAAGCTGCACAGAAGATCATAAACTTTGTGTTGTATGCTGAGAAGCAGTATTCCCTCTCAGTCAAGTGTATTAGAAGTGACAATGGAACAGAATTCAGGAAAAATACACTTGATGAGTTCTACCTTTCCAAGGGAATAAAGAGACAGTTTAGTATTCCAAGAACTCCTGAACAAAATGGAGTTGTGGAGAGAAAGAACAGGACCCTCATTGAAGCTGCAAGGTCTATGTTGGCTGATTCTGGACTGCCATTGACCTTTTGGGCTGAAGCTGTCACACAGCATGCTATGTGCAGAATAGAGTGCTAATAAATCAGAGGTTGATGAAGACTCCATATGAAGTTCTACATCATTTGGCCCCTCTCATTTCATTTTTTAGAGCATTTGGGTGTCCCTGTTTCATTCTCAACACAAAGGATCAGCTCCAGAAATTTGATCCTAAGGTGGATGCAGGGTACTTTGTTGGTTATTCATCAACTTGCAAGGCATACAGAGTCTTCAACTGCAGAACAAAGATGGTTGAAGAGACTCTACATGTCAAGTTCAATGAATCTCCAAAGGACAAGATTCCACAAAGCCCTGTGGAGCTCTTTGATTTGGACATACTGCAATATGTTCCTTATCAATCTCCTGCTGTTGCTCCTGTCAACAGTTCACCACCTGGTGTTACTACTGAAGATGATGATGATAGTAGTAATCACCTCTTCAGGTTTAGTGACCAACTGCCTGAGTCCGCTAAACCTGATGCTCCTATAGCTCCAGCAGCACCATCCACAACAAATGCTGATAAGATTTCTGCATCCTCAACTTCATTTGAGTTGCCACCATCCTCATGGTTTCAAGAATCTGCATCAACATCTGCTGCTGCTGAAGATCCTACAAACACTTGCACAGATTTGGTTGTTTACCAAGAGCTGAAAAATCACCCAATGTCTCAAATCCTTGGTGATATCAATGCTGGTGTTTCAACCAGAAGCCAGTTGTCCAATTTCTGCTTCTATGCTCTCTTCATCAGTCAGCTAGAGCCGAAGAACTATCATGTAGCTTTGAGAGACAATGGATGGGTTGAAGCCATGCAGCTTGAGCTTCTTCAGTTCAAGAAACAGCAAGTGTGGGAGCTTGTTCCTCTACCCCCAGGTAAGTGTGCAATAGGCACTAAATGGGTGTTTAGGAATAAAACTGATGTAAATGGGCTAATTGTTAAGAACAAGGCCAGACTGGTTGTGCAGGGATTTGCACAAGAAGAAGGTATTGATTATGATGAAACCTTTGCCCCTGTAGCCAGATTGGAGGCAATTAGATTGTTTTTAGCCTATGCTGCACTCCACAATCTTAAAGTTTTTCAAATGGATGTCAAAAGTGCTTTTCTATATGGTACAATAAAAGAAGAAGTTTATGTGTGTCAACCACCAGGCTTTGAGGATGATAAGCACCCAGAATGGGTATATAAGCTTGATAAAGCTCTTTATGGGTTGAAACAAGCACCTAGAGCCTGGTATGAGACCTTATCAAACTTTCTTCTACAGAATAAATTCACTAGAGCTCCATAGATAAAACTTTATTTACTAAGAAGGTGGATCAACATAAGCTACTTGTTCAAATTTATGTTGATGATATTATATTTGCATCCTCTGATCCCCAATTGTGTGAGGATTTTCAAACCTTAATGCAACAGAAGTTTGAAATGAGTGCAATGGGAGAATTACAGTTCTTTCTAGGTTTGCAAATCAAACAAAAAGCTGATGGAATTTTCATTCATCAGTCTAAATACACAAAAGATCTTTTGAATAAGTTTGATTTACAAAACTGTAAACCCTGTTCTACTCCCATGTGCAACACCACACAATTGGATGTTGATCAGAAAGGTAAAGGTGTTGATGAAACCCTTTACAGATGTATGATTGGTTCCTTGATGTATTTAACATCTTCCAGACCAGATATTATGTTTGCTACATGTGTCTGTGCTAGATTTCAGGCTGCTCCTAAGGAGTCTCATCTGATTGCAGTCAAGAGGATCTTTAGATATCTGCAAGGTACACAATCTCTAGGCTTATGGTATTCCACTGGACATTCTTGCAAATTAGTTGCTTTCTCTGATAGTGACTATGCAGGGTGTAAGTTGACCAGGAAATCAACTTCTGGTGGATGCCAATTCCTAGGCAACTGTTTGATTTCTTGGCAGAGTAAGAAACAAACATCTGTTGCTACATCCACTGCTGAAGCCGAGTACATTGCTGCTGCAAGTTGTACATCCCAAATACTCTGGCTTCAGAATCAACTTTTGGATTATGGCATTACAGAGACTAAGACTCCATTATTAATGGATAGTGCTTCAGCTCTTTGCATTGTCAAAAATCCAGTCCAGCACTCTAGGACCAAACATATAGAAATTAGACATCATTTTATAAGAGATTGTTTTGAAAAGGGTCTAATTAATCCTATGTTTGTGCCCAGTGCTGATGAGCTTGCAGACATTTTTACTAAGCCTTTAGATAGTTCAACTTTCCACAACCTGGTGTTAAGGCTTGGTATACTGCAGCTAGAATAAGTGACAACTACTGATGATCTCAGTAATTACTAATGATCATTGGTAACCATGTCACATATAAGTACTGATGAGTTATTTTACCCTCAGTAGTTTTTATAACTACTGAAGGCTAAATGCTTTAAGTACTGTACTTTATCTGTTCTAAACTACTGATGTAGTTACAACTACTGAAATCAGTAGAAACAGATAAGTACTGATGTCCTATGAAACAACTGAAAACAGCAAAAAGGCTGATGAGTAAGTGTTGAGGACAGTATGAAACAGCTGAAAGGCTATGAATTGACGACAACTACTGATGAGTACTCTCTCTTCAGTAGTTCACAAACTGCTGTTTCTTTATAAACAACTGAAGCAATACCATGTCTTCAGTAGTTTCACAACTACTGATGACTAACACCAAGTCTTCAGTTGTTTACAACAACTGATGGCAAAACTACGGTCTTCAGTAGTTTCACAACTACTGATGGCTAATACCAAGTCCTCAGTTGTTTCAACATCTGAAGTCCAACTTGTCTTCAGTAGTTTTTAAACTACTGATGCCTAAATCAGAGACTTCAGTTGTTTCAACGTCTGATTGTAAACACCATGTCTTCAGTTGTTTTATAACTGCTGACCACACCAATACCATCAGTCGTTTCAAACCTCTGAAAGTTAATACCACGTCATTAGTAGTTTCAAATACTGATGAATAACACCAAAACCTTCAGTCGTTTCTTAACCCGTACCCTATATATACCTGATCCCTCTTTCAGAGTTTTTCATTCTTTCACGACCTAAAAATTTCAAAAGCTCTGAAAACCTTTCACCTTCATTAATGGCGACCATGCAACTCAAGCGTCGACACAACTGCGTCGCGTACCTCACAAAATCGCCCTTCTGGACCAAATTTGATAGTGCTATAGATCTTATGGTCCAATCCCCACTGAAAACGGCTTTCCTCTTAAATCCAATCATTTATGCCGATTCGCTACATCAGTTTTGGACGAATGCGACCGTTAATGGAGAATCTATCCATTCGTTCATCAACTCTCATAAGGTGGTCATCTCTACTGCTACCATCCGCCAGATATTACTGTTAGATGATGCTGCCTACCCTGTTGGATATCCTAAGTGCCAACTTGATCTTTCATTTGGACAACATGGATATCAGGGTGATCTTAGTGCTTCAACAATCCTGAAGAAACATTTTCCAGATGCTGAACGCTTGATATTTCATATGGTAAATGTTTGCCTGGCCCCGAAGACTTCCTCTTGGGATCAACTGTCTTCCAGATGGCAACAGGTACTGTTCTCTATCCTTAAACAAGAACCACTAAACTTTTCTGAAATAATTTTTCTTGAACTCAAGGATATGGCCACAAAACCACTTTCTAACCGTTGGATACTATATCCTCGGTTTATAATGGCCATAATAGAGAATCAGCTTTCTGCTGAGGGACTAGTTGGTCTGGGAGTCCCTGCTTTGGCTGTATTGCTGAAGGTATACTCCCGACACAACACTGACCAAACTCTTAAACAGGCTGCCAAGCTGCGCAAACCCACACAGCTGGAACCCACAGCCTCCACTTCCACATCCAAAGTCCCCTCCAAACCCACAAAGAAGAAGCCTAAGAAAGCTACTCAGGGAATTGAGTCCCCTGTGGATGCTCCTGCTGCACCAAAGCAGGTTATCTCTACTGGACCTAACCCCCCAGTAGAGACTATGACTCCACCAACTGAAGCCGCTCAGGTTTCCTCTCAAAAGGAACCTGAAGCAACCACTCAAAGGGAAGCCACACTCCTGGGATCCTCCTCACTTGAGGGGATTACCATTGAAGAGCACCACTTGTCCCGAGTGCACACTGCTTCCACACCCTCTCCTGATGCAACCGCCCCTCAAAGCCCTACTATCATTGTTGCAAAAGTGCTGACGCAGCTGCATTCCTCACCCCCCACCCAGACACCAATTTCTACTGGGATAACCTCAACACCTGAGGGGGAGGATCACAATGCTTCTGTCAACCCACAGCACAGGGGTTATCATGTTCCATCTTCTAGTGTAGATAAGGAGGTGCGAACTTCTGGTGAGGCTGCCACTGTCTCTGACTCAGCAAATGACCAGGGTGCAGTTGGTAACATCTCTAAGACCTCACCAGTGGCAACAGCTGATGAAGGACATAGTCCTGAGGCTGGAAGTCCCCAGAACCGAGAACAAGGGGCACATGCTATAATTGATCTACACTCAAGGCATGTTCATCCTGACTCTGTCAGGAGGTCAGGTGATTCAGTATCAACTGATGATGACCTGAGCTTCTTCTATGATGTAGTTGCTCAAAACACCATTCTAGAGGATGAGGTTAGCAGACTCAAAGAGCTGCTGGCCAAGATGTCTCAGGATGCAAGTCCATCTGCCACCACAATACACCCACAGATGGCACCTTCTTCTGAAGGTCCCCTACACACTGAGCCAATATATACTTCCAAGCCACCAGCCTCTGCTTTCGGCACTGATTCTCAGGAACAGAACCATCCTGATCAATCAGTTGCTAACCTTCAAAAATCCCTACCTCTCATCACTCCCATGATCACAGATATAGTGATCAAAGCCATTGATGAGAGGCTTCCTACAATAATACAACCCTTGGTGGAGGAGTTGGTGACTAAATCCTTTCTACTGCTCAAACCCTTGCACCCAATGCAACCAAAAAGGGGGAGAGTCAGTTAGTTAAAGGAAAAAGGAAGAGGATAGATGGGGAGAAGGCGAAAGAATCTGAGTTTGTAAATGAGAAGGAGAAGGAGAGTGTGAAGGGAGCTGAAGTGAATGAAAGTCAAAAAGACTTTCATGTCACATATCAAAAGAGAAAAGGAGAGTCTGAGAAGGAGAAGGAGCTGAAGGATATGGTGAAAGAAGCTGACGCCAACCATAACCGTTCAATGGATAAAATCATTGAGCAGTTATATAGGCAGGGTTTTGACATCAAACAACTAGACTCCGAGATCAGAAGGTTGGAAACAGAGGAGATCAACTCAAGATGGGCTAGCTATGATGCCTTAGAAAGAGAAAGGCTGGAATAATGATCAGATTTATAGCCAAATACTTGGGAAGATCTCTGATTGAAATAAGGGCCTGGACCAGGGACAACATCTTGGCAATAACCACCAAGATTTGTTCGTCTGAAGCATACTCCAAAGGTTTAGTGATTGAGGTATTGAATGAAGCTGGGGTTGGGAATCGTAAAGAACTGACAAAATTTACCAAAGCCTCCCTTACAGCCAAAATGCTAAAACAGTCTGAAAAGCCTCAATCCTCAAAATCACTATCTCCACAACCCACTAAAACAACCCCTTTACCCTCTAAACCAACCATCCAACCCACAAAACCAAATCCTTTACCCCCAAAACCCACTGCCAGTGATGTACCTAGCCAAAAGAAAAGAAAGGTACTGAGGCCTGATGAAGATGAAGAGGAGGATGAAGACAGACTGCCACTCTCTGCAGTTATTACTTTGCCTAAGGCTAAACCAATGTCCATCACTCCTGCTTCTCAAATGCATGATGTAATGATAAAGATTGAAGAGGAACAGATGCAAAGACATGATGAGGAAATGCTGAAAAGCATTGACAAAGCATATGCCACATCCTCTTCAATGATTAGCATGAAGAAAGAAGTATTGAGATTGTACACCCTTGCTAATACCTTTCAATACCAAAGGGAAAGAGTAAGGATATGGCCTGATCCTAGGGTGGCACATCGAATTGTCAAGAAAGAAATTCCTTCAAGATACAAGGGCCAAGTGAAGAGAGTTGTCGACGAAGACATCACTGTGGTTCTTGTAGTGTCCCCTTGGGAAATTGTTGAAGAGTTCAAGAAAGCCTATGAAGCCAAACAACCACCTCAAAAGATGTTAGAGAACAAAATCATAAAGAAGGGATTGGTTTACAAAAGACTTGAAAACTTCAAACAAGAAGAGCTCAACCTGCTCTTAGAAGGGACTCATCCAGATGAGTTTGCTTATAGACAAATAACCACGTTGAGCTCAAGAATGGAAAACAGGCCAAGTACATATCTGAAGTGTATGGCCGAGAAGGATTATTTGATGGTGTGCCCGAGGTGCTGACAATGGATGAGCAAATCATGTTTCTAAGGGCTTACACCAGGGAATCATATAGGCTGATACACGGGAAGTAGATCTCATGGTTGGGGTAACAGCTCGGTGTCCAAGTCCCCAATACAGAGCTCCCAACCATATCATGCCAAACAGATCATCAGAGACTTCTTCCCAGGCCGGTGCTGAAAAAGGGTCACTTCTCATCTGATCAAGAGGATAAAAAGACCAATCTATCTGCCAAAATAAGTGGGACTCATCAATAACTTAGAGGTTTTGGCTGCATTGGTTCAGGGGGAGTTTGTTGGACCAAAAGAACCAATGAGCCTGATCAGAGAAACCTCTAAGTCCCACAGGTCATCACAACAGCTGAAGAAGACCTGATCAGCTGTTCTACAAAGTCTGAAGAATACAACTGCTGAAGTACGTCTGAAGTACTGAAGACAAAGACTGAGACAACAGCTGAAGATCTAAAGTCTGAAGACTTCAACAAGTACTGAAGACAAAGACTGAAGATCAACAGCTGAAAGACAAAGTCTGATGTTCAAGTACTGAAGACATCAGCTGATGTTAACAGCTGATGACAACAGCTGAAGAGGGCTTCTTCAGTTGTTGTGATGGTTTTTCTTCTTCAGTAGTTTTCTTTTCTTTTCAGTAGTTTGTTTACTTTTCTTTTCAGTACTTGTAAACAACTGAAGAGGTTGTTCTTCAGTTGTTGTAGTATCAGTAGTTTTATGTTTTTCAGTAGTTGTAAATAAGATGTTTAACACTTAGGAACATTTGTAAGAAGATGTCAGTTGTTGACATCTTCAGTAGTTGTTAAACATTAGTAGTTATCAAACGGTTACATGTCACTTTCAAGTGACATCAGCCTACGTCACTCTTTCCTTTATAAGGAAGGATGACTCACCTGTAATCGTGCCTTTGAGGCCGACAATCTTAATGCAATATTCCTTTTGTCGGATATTTCTCTCTCTATAACAAAGTTCTTTTATCGTTTTATATCAAATGTTCTTGTTTGAATTTGTCTAATTCTGAGCTATTCCGCTGCTATATCTGTTCAATCGATTAAACCAGAGGCTCAGATCCTAACAGTTGTTCATGACCAGACATGTCATCCGGTAAACTGCTCCAGTCAACAACTCCAGGGGTGAAGAGGCTGTGTTGTTGAGGTTGAGGAGGTTGATGAGATTGAGATGGTGAGGTTCTGGTAGTGCATGAGGTTGTGGTACTATAGGAACTTGAACTTGATTTGACTGTGGCATGTAGTAACAAGGGTAAGGATATGGCATTTGACCCTGAGGAACAAAATATGCAGGAGATTGTGGTTGAGAATGATGACTAGAATTAACAGGATGTTGCCCTCTGTGTTGTTGACTATTGCCAGGGAAAGTCACAAAAGGTGCAGAGGAATTAGATCCAGATGATCTGCATTCTCTAGCAAAGTGTCCAAGCCTGTGGCATTAGTGACACTTCAACTTACTCTTGTCAAAACCAACTTTGGTTTTGCTAGAGAGTCCTGGGAACTTTCTTCCGGTTCTTTTGTAGAACTTCTGAGATCTGATATTTATCAAGGCCATTTGGCTCAAAATATCCATCTCTTCTAAGTCATAATCAGCAATCCCCTTGAGATCATCCATGATGAAGCATAGATTGTCATTATTACACCCAGTAAACTGACTATCAACACTCACAAACGCAGAATCAGAAGTGTTTGAGGAGAAATCAATATGCTCATCATACGGGCATTCAGATGAAGCATATTCTAACTCATGACCAACCAAGGCAGTGTTGCTTGGTACAAAGTCTTGAGTGAGCTTTCCAGATGAAGACAGTTTTCGATCCTGTTCTATCTCTCTCTCAAATGTGAGCAATTTCCCATGGAGTTGGGTGAGAGATAGTTTGTCCAAATTTACACTAGAGCGTAGGACAATAGTATATGTGTCCCATCTCTCAGGCAGTGATCTGAGAAATCTGTTATTCATCTGGATATTGGTGTACTCAAGTTTGACCATTTTTAATTCAGAGATCAAACAAGAGAACTGCTCAAACAAGAAATCTGTTATTCATCTGGATATCGGTGTCCCATCTCTCAGGCAGTGTCTCACCCTTTCTATGAGAGAATGTCTCGTATTGTTGGGCAAGGATTTCTCTATTATTTGCCAAGACCTCATCTGTTTCTCCAAATTGTTCTTTCAAGGCATTCTAGAGGTCATGGGCAGTTTCATGATGCATTAGCCCAGAATAGATTTCATTGGGCAGTGCCATGGCCAGAATTCCATGGGCTTTTGCATCAATCTCAAACAATTTCTTATCCTCGTCTGAGTATTGCTCCTTCCTCTTCGGAACCATTTGATTGGTTTCCGTGTTATTCACCATAGGCTTGTGTGGACCATGTACCACTGATGTCCAACAACCTGCGTTGTTAACAGACAGGTGATGGAGCATTCGTCGTTGCCATATGTTATACTCATTCCGAACCAGCATTGGAGGCTTGGTTAAGGAACCAGTATTGTGAGGATCATTGGAAGGAGTAGTCATTTTCAGTCCAAATACAATTTAATTCAAGCTTTTAAATGTTTTTACATAGACCACAACAGACTCAATGAAAACTAAGAGAAAATCTCAGGATGAATGACCGGAAACACAAAAATTCAATCTCTATAACTGTTTCTTGCAAAAAAATGCTAATTCAATCAAACTTGGATCTTGAATAGCAGTTTCAATGATCAATTATTAGACCGATCAATGATTAACCTGCTTTGATACCATTTGTCAGGATCAGTGATCACAAGTTTGATGTATTAAAGCGTAACGCAGCGGAATAAGAACAAGAATTAGGCAAATTGTAGCAAGAATTTGATACTCGTATGCATTAAGAACAAATACGGTTATAACGAGAGAATATATTAATGTAACAAGGAATGTTTCTATGATATCGAATATTTCTGATCAAATCATTCTTCTTATTACAATAGGTTGACACTCCTTATATAGAGTGCAATCGCTGCTGTTATCACGGGAAAGTGACAACTGGCAGATCTAGTACAAAAATAACTAACTCTTAACAAACTACTGAAATGTTCACAACTACTGAGAACATATCAGAGTGTTAAGTACAAAATATAAAACTACTGATAAGAAACTACTGAAACTACAACGACTGAAGAACAAGCTCTTCAGTCGTTTTACAAAACTACTGAAAAACATAAAACTACTGATGAGCACAACAACTGAAGAAGTATTCTTCAGTTGTTGTGTCAAACTACCGAACAGATAAAACATAAAACTACTAAAAGGTAAACCATCACAACTACTGAAGAAGACCTCTTCAGCTGTTGTGATAACGTCTGATACTTTGGTCTTCAGCACTTGTGTCTTCAGACTTTGTCTTCAGCACTTGTGTCTTCAGACTTTGTCTTCAGCACTTGTCTTCAGACTTTGTCTTCAGCACTTGTCTTCAGACTTTGTCTTTAGCACTTCTCTTCACACTTTGTCTTCAGCACTTGTCTTCAGACTTTGTCTTCAGCACTTGTCTTCAGACAATGTCTTCAGCACTTGTCTTCAGACTTTGTCTTCAGCACTTGTGTTCACACTTTGTAATCAGCTGTTGTCTTCAGCTGTTGTGGTCTTCAGTAGTTGTTGTGAGGCCTGTGGGACTTAAAGGTTTTTCTTATCTGGCTCATGGTTCTTTTGGTCCAACAAAGCTAATGCAATTATATGTTTTATATGATGATTAACCAGCTGTGAGCGTCCCACGAATGGGTCCATACAGTATGTATGTATGTATGTATGTATGTATGTAGTATGTATGTATGTATGTAGTATGTATGTATGTATGTATGTATGTATGTATGTATGTATGTATATGTATGTATGTATGTATGTATGTATGTATGTATGTACGTACGTATTGACGTACGTATGTATGTATGTATGTATGTATGTATGTATGTATGTATGTATGTATGTATGTATGTATGTATGTATGTATGTATGTATGTATGTATGTATGTATGTATGTATGTATGTATGTATGTATGTATTTATGTATGTATGTATGTATGTATGTATGTATTTATGTATGTATGTATGTATGTATGTATGTATTTATGTATGGATGTATGTATGTATGTATGTATGTATGTATGTATGTATGTATGTATGTATGTATGTATGTATGTATGTATGTATGTATGTATGTATGTATGTATGTATGTATGTATGTATGTATGTATGTATGTATGTACGTATGTACGTATGTATGTATGTATGTATGTATGTATGTATGTATGTATGTATGTATGTATGTATGTATGTATTGTTGGATTCTGTGTGCCCAAGACACTTAGAATATTGATGTGGTTAGTACGTTATGATCCAAGTCGGGTTATACCCAACAACAAGCTTGGCAAACACCAATTAAATATTTAATTGATGATGTGATCATGCAATTAAATATTTACACCAATTTAGAAAATGGGTTTTCTAAATAAGTTGCATGTAAGTGGGAACAACTTATTAGGATATTTTGTTCAACAATATTATTTGATGTGTTGTTTAAATTAGTTAGATGACACCAAATAATAAGTGAGAAATTACAGCTTATAATTAAATGGTTAATTGTATAAGTATGTAATTATATTTATATATCTTGTACATACAATTAATTGTATGTCTAGTATAAGTGACATTTTAATGTGTGATAGTTTTGAGAGGGAAAAGGGTTTTAAACCCCTTTTGGCCGCCCCTCCCCTCTCATCCTATTGGACCAAACTACTTTTGACAACCAACCACATTTAATTTGGTCTTGGACTCAAAAATCTGATCTACCACACACATTACATGCATTTGAAAGACAAAAACTCTCAAAAACCACTCTCTCTTGGTCTCGGCTGGGCAGCAGCTTTTGAAGAAGGTTTTGTCTTGATTTGGTGATCTCTCCCTAGCAAGAGTTGTGTATGCTTCACAAGGCTTGGGGTATAAGCGCTTGAGGACTCCTCCTTGAAGTCTTGGCCAAAAGAACAAGCATCAAACATCCCATTTTGGTCGACATTTGGTGCTGGAACAAGGTAGTTGTCACAGCTTGTTCAAGCTGTGATTTTATGTACGTTTATGTATTGACATAGCTTGTCTATTCACATAAGAATGATCAATGATTTGGGTTTGTTTTTCATAACATATGAACATATAGAAGATAAGATTTTCAGCTTTAAAAATCGTTTTAAAAGCCATATTTCCGCTGCATTTTTCAGAATGTTTAAAAGGTTAAACATGGATTTTGTGTTCTAGCAAACCCGTCAATGGTATCTAGAGCCGGTTATGTGGATGACTTGCTTGTTATGTTCTTTAAATTTTGTTTTAATGATGTTTATAAACTAGTTATAGACTGATTTTGGGCTGTTATTGTTTGGTTGAATGATTCCCCAACTTTCAAGATCGTATCACACATGCTAGTGATTAGATCTTGAAAGATACATATTTTGATGTGTTGATTGTTTAGAGACAATGTTTAAAACCAAAAATTTCAGTTTATGTTGGCTGAAATTTGGTGGTTTTAAAAGGTTTCATTATATGTTTTGATGTTATGATCATTTGATGATAGTGTGCATAACCTAGCGTTTGACCTTGTGATGTTTTGGATGCTTGTGTTGGTTGTATTCTTTCATTCAATTGGGTTTTTTTTGTTTCACTATTTGGGTTGTAATTATTCATTCATTTGGGTTTGTAATAGATTAGGTGCATTTCTTTTATTAGAAATGTATTAGGATACAATTTTGTAAAAGGAAGATGCACAAGTTCAAGACCCAAAGATGGACATCAAAGACATGGAACTTGAAGCATATGGATGCAAGTTCAAGTGAGGTCTAAGATGACCTGGATTTAGTGTTGATTTCAACCTTAGAAAACCTTATGACAACACTTGTGATGGCAAACAAGTGTTGTCAACTTAGTAGCTATGGTTGCACACTCATGTTTGTATATATATATCTTGTTTGATTGTTTGTTGTTTGATTGTTTGGTTAGTACTTGGATATTCATTACAAACTCATTTCAAACTTAACAAGCTGAAAATTGTTGGTTCTTAAAAGTTAATAAAAGTAATTAAATGGTTTAATGACTTTAAAGATTAAAATTGGTTTTAATCAAAGAACCATAGGGTATCTTGTATTTGAAAGCATGCAAATACAAGTACATAGGATTTACTAAACTAGAATTAAGAAATCTCTAATATTTTAAAAACGAGATCAACACCGTCCTTTTACACAACACTTGAGTCACTTGGGAACTCTTAGTGGGATAAAGATCACCCAACCATTTTGAGGGAACTTGTGATTTGAGGTGAGAATGCCTTACTTATGGGATAAAGGTCACCTAACCATTTGTTTTGGCAAACTCACATGTGGGTGTAAGTAGGATGTCTTGATTTGCAAACCATGTTAAATGGATCACCTAAAATGTGGTTTCAAATGGTGTTGATGGGATTTTCATGCCGACCTTACATATGATGTTCAGAGTCGATCCCATACCTCTAGAAGTTGCAAATGGTTGCAATCGTCAAACGTTGACCACCTTATTAATTTAAAACGTGGGATAGAGGTCACCTAACCACAATTTAAATGTAATATTGGGTTCTAGATTTTAATATGAAAAGTCTTGTAAGACATTGTTATTAAAATTACAATATCGAAAATACTAAATAAAACTTTGTTAAATTTTGTAGATGGCCTCTAATAATGATAATTCCGATAACTCATCCGCGTCCAACCAATCTCTACGAGCGATCCTCCAAAAGGAACGTCTAAACCATAACAACTTCATCGATTGGTATCGAAACTTGAGAATTGTTCTCAAGCAAGAAAGAAGATCGTATTTTAGACGACCCTATCCCCGATCAACCTAGCGAGGATGATGAGGAGGCCTATAGCGATTGGCTAAATACACTGAGGACTCCGTCCAAGTGTCTTGTCTCATGCTAGCGAGCATGACTCCGGATCTCCAGAAGGAGTATCAACATCACGGAGCATACGACATTGCCCAGCTGAAGGAAACGTTCCAACAGCAAGCTAGGTTGAGCGCTTCGAAACGGTTCGAGCACTCCATGCATGTCGTATGGACGACAACCAATCTGTTTCATCTTATGTACTTAAGATGAAAAGTCACATTGACCGCCTCGAAAGGCTTAATTGTCCGTCTCGAAAGAATTGGCCACGGATTTGATCCTAAATGGCCTTACCAAGAGGTTCGAGACATTCGTGTTGAACTACAACATGAATGCTTGGGACAAAAGCATTGGTGAGCTTCACTCAATGCTCAAAACGGCCGAGGCGGCCATGGGTAAAAGGGTTTTACCCGTTCTCACCATCAATGAAGGTGGGAACAATAAAAGGCCTCGTCCCGCACCCAAGGCAAAGGTTGCCAAGGGTAAGGGACCCGCTTGGGGAAAAGGGAAAGGGGTGGCAAGGGTGCCACCCAAACCACAAGAGAAAAGGCAAAAGGTTGCCACTAATGACCCATGCTTCAAGTGTGGGGAGATTGGACATTGGCAGGAATTGTCCCGTCCATCTCCAAGAGTTGAAAGCGAAGAGGGATGCCGGGCAGACCTCAGGTACAATATACATGATTCATATTGATCTTAATGTAACATCTTCTAACACATGGGTATTGGATACCGGATGTGGAACTCATATTTGCAATTTGTTGCAGGGGTTCACAAGAAGTAGGGACTTCAATCAAGGGGATGTTAGCCTCTTCATGGGCAATGGAACTAAAGTCTTAGTTGAAGCTCGTGGGGATTACATCCTAAAACTTCCAAATGGCTTGGATGTTATTTTAAAGAATGTTTTGTATGCTCCTAGTTTGACTAGGAACATTATTTCTGTATCCCAATTAAGACATTATCATTATGTACTATCCTTTATTGAAAATGATATTCATGTTTCTTTAAATGGTATGTTCTATTTTAAAGCTATTCCCATTAATGGTATTTATGAATTGGTTCATGAAAATACTTTAAATAGCTCACTGTACCAAACTAACACCAAGAAGCTCAAGTTGGACTTGAGTGATACCTATCTTTGGCATTGTCGTCTTGGTCATATAAACAAGAAACGTTTACAAACACTTCAAAAGAATGGTCTTTTAAAAACAAATGAATGTGATTCATTTGATGTTTGTGAATCTTGTTTACAAGGGAAGATGACTAAGGCACCTTTTAGTGGAACTAACGAAAGGGCAAAAGATATATTAGGAATCATACATTCGGATGTATGTGGTCCTTTTAAGCCAATGACTAGGAATGGTGAAAGATACTTCATTACCTTTACTGACGATTATAGTCGCTATGGGTATGTGTACTTATTAAGGCACAAAGATGAAGCTTTTGAAATGTTCAAAATCTTCAAGAATGAAGTAGAAAATCAACTCAACAAGTCAATTAAAGTTCTCCGTACCGATAGAGGAGGTGAATACCTAAGTGAAGCTTTTCAAGATCATCTTTGGAGTTGTGGGATTGTCTCACAGCTCACTCCACCTGGACAACCACATGCCATAATGGGTGTGTCTGAGAGGAGGAATCGAACCTTATTGGATATGGTCCGATCTATGATGGCTAGAAGCTCATTACCTCTATCATTTTGGGGTTTGGCTTTGCTCTCCGCGGCCCGTATTCTAAATATGGCCCCAACCAAAAAGGTGGAAAGGACACCTTTTGAGATATGGCATGGAAGAGTTCCATCCCTATCATACTTAAGGGTTTGGGGATGTGAGGCCTATGTTAAGACTCCCACCCCAAACAAATTAGAAGTCCGATCCACCAAGTGTATCTTTGTTGGATATCTAGAGATTCTATGGGATATTATTTCTATGATCCACTGGAACAAAAGGTGTTTGTTGCCAGAAAGGGTGAGTTTTAGAGCAAAGTTCCTTATGGAAGGAACTAGCAGTAGAACGGTGGATCTTGAGGAGGATCAAGAACCACAACCCGATTCACGTTTGGTTGAAACCAGCACTCAACATGAGGATGTTGAGGATGGTCAAGCGGTTGATCAATACACACAAAACGTTCGCAGAAGTGGTAGAACTAGTAATCCACCTGAAAGATATGGATTTTTCTTGGATGGATGTTATGTGGTAGATTCAGATGAACCAACCACATACCAGAATGCAGTGTCCAATTTGGATTGTGACAAATGGCTTGAGGCCATGAACGTTGAGATGCAATCCATGTATGACAATCAGGTTTGAGAACTTGTTGTACCACCTCTTAATTCCAAAGTAGTTGGAAGCAAGTGGGTTTTCAAGAAGAAAACCGATATGCATGGAAACTTGGATACTTATAAAGCTAGACTTGTAGCAAAGGGTTTCACTCAAACTCAAGGGGTTGACTATGATGAAACTTTCTCACCTGTTGCGATGCTAAAGTCTATAAGGATATTGTTTGCCATAGCTGCTCATTATGATTATGAGATTTGGCAAATGGATGTCAAAACCGCTTTCCTAAATGGATATCTTGAGGAAGATGTCTATATGGTTCAGCCTGAAGGTTTTGTCGATCCAATACATCCTAATAAAGTATGCAAGTTAAAGAAATCAATCTATGGATTGAAACAAGCATCGAGAAGCTGGAATCATCGTTTTGATGAGGAAGTCAAGAAATTTGGCTTCATCAAAAACGCTGTTGAAGCATGTGTATATAAGAAGGCTAGTGGGAGCACAATAACTTTCCTAGTATTGTATGTTGATGACATACTGCTATTTGGAAATGACATTCTGACCTGGAAGGTGTAAAAAACTGGCTTGGAAGTTGTTTTTCCATTAAGGATCTTGGTGAAGCCGCCTATATTCTGGGA